>CM046436.1:11681486-12150532 GCA_025506505.1 Flaveria sonorensis
CATTAGTTTATTAATCATCATACATTAGTCTTTAAGTATTATAATAAGTCTTTATAACCTAACATGATTATATGACGGACACTAGTGTACCGATCATCATTAATGTTTTTTGAATCGGACAAGAAATAGAATCTTTTCTCTTACGAATCTACTACTCGGACCGGTCAGACTGGTCAGATAAATATTATATAAACTTTAAGGATATAAATAAATATAATAAGGACCCTATATTACTAAAATAAATTGTAATTGAGATTTCAAAAGAAACAAATAAAAAGGAATTCGGTTCAACCGGTAAACATCACCGATTTGATCATCTGGTTCATTGATTCACATGAAAATGGTTTAAAAGTCATAATCGAACTCGTGCACCGGGTTCCTGGTCTGACCGACCCGCCTGGCCTAATCGTAAATCATTTATCATCATACAAAAGTCCTTAACACCAAAATGAGTTGTGAAGAACCAACATGACTCTATGTCATGTGAAACAACTTACTAACACAGTAACACATGACAAAGCCCATTAGTTATTAGTCCTTGGCACCAAAACAAATTGTTTTATGACCTAATTAACATCACTCTTTGTGATCTAATGTAACTCACTAACACACTTGTGTTACCAATTTATCATCTTTGTTGACTTTTGTAGAAAAATGTTAGGATTGAAAAGATTATTCCAAATCACATAATAAACTCATAATTTTTTTTTTAAGTATTCCATCAAAATCTCATAATTTTTTTTAAGTATTCCATCATTGTGTTTAAAAAGAAAAAAAAATCATGTATTCACTCCCCTCTACACGTACATACTCCATCATCGATTTGCACTAGACTGGACCAACAAATTATAGTTCTTTAAAAATTAGATGGTACTATCTCAAATTATTTAGGAAATTACATATTAATGGTACGTGATGCAAAACGTATGATGAATTCCAAAGGTTTTCACCAGTTTCTTGCTTATTTAAGAAGAAAAATAAATAGTCTGTGATTAAGGGTGTATGATAAAAGATAATAACACGAGCAAAACCATGTCTAGCATATGCAGAACAACTGAAACACATCTATAGAAAGTACACCAGTCAGTTAAGGCCTAAGTAACAACAAACGAGCTAGGGTTTCATTGTGTCAGTGAAGTAAACCAGAAGCAGCCATGGTACTACAGTCTTTAATTAATTTCTACTCAGACACACATGAACTACACATCAAATCACTTATTTCATCAAGTTACCCCCAAGTAAAATATATTCCCTTCATGGGTTTTCTTGAAAAGAACATGCTAGTATCATAAAAACATGAATAAAGTTAAAACTGTTTGCACATTCAACTCCATCCCTTCAAGTTTTTGGAAAACTTGAAAAATATGTGGTTCTTGTTTGTGTGTTCATCCTAGAGAACCAATTTAAAGACTTTTATATTACTTATGTGGATATATAATAATATGAAGAGATATATAGAGAGAGAGAGTTATATACTTGTTGGAGCTTGAAAATTCAAAGAGTTCACCCTTGTGAGAGAAAATAACCAAAGCAACTTCAGCATCACAAAGAACTGAAAGCTCACATGCCTTTTTCAGAAGACCATTTCTCCTCTTGGAAAACGTCACTTGCCTACTTGTTGCATTCTCTATTCTCTTCATCTCAACTTTACCTCTCACCATTGTTAATTCTGCAAGCATGTATAATATTAAGTACAAATAATATCAATTTAGCAAGAAACTAACCATATAAGGTACATACAATTGCAGATGCTTACAAGTTCTAGCAAGAAACCACTCAAGAACAGCTTCGAAATCAATAAATCGATAAATCGGAAAGAATTTTTAAGATCAAGAAGCAACAGATTCCAATCTAAAAAGACAGACAAAAGCAAAACCCTAAAATAATTTACAGAGAACATGCATCTTCCAATAAGATTTGAGATGCTGATGGGGTGATCATAGATGTGTATATATAGGAAAACATGGAGATAACTAAGCATTAGGCTGTCATCCATCTCTTTACTTTCAAACCACAAAAACCAGTTAGGTTTAATCATTCAGGGTCAAGTCATGTATTCCTTGTCAACACATCCGTCAAGCAAGAGAAGTCAATATCAATAAATAAAAACATTCAGGGCTAAGACTATGCGTAATTGTTTCGCCGATTGAATCATCACGGCTATGGACACATACATTGGTGGACCTAGGTACAAAGAACGCGAGGCAGCCGCCCCCCGTAAATTTTTCTTTTTAGTGTTATATTTATATGAAAATCCCAAGTGCTTCCCTTAAAGTTATGCAATCGTCTCACTTTTGTCATATTTGTCATACACATAGTACCAAACCATTAAAAAGGTGAAGCAGCATGAACGGCATGGCTTCATCAATATATCTACACTTCAAACAAATAAGAAAATGATAATAAATAAGAAAATGGGGAATGCCACGATGAAATTGAAGATGTGGCATCACGGAATGAGTAATACTTCTACCCAAATGCAGCCGTGACACTTTAAAACCGTAGAAGTGACACGGCTCCACTACTAAAGATAGTTTGATTGAACTAACATAAAAATCAACAACTAACGTTATCTATCTAGTTACATGACTTTACCATTTTTTTTCTCTTCTTATGTTTTATATCTTATTGTTTATTGTGTCACGAGAATCATTTCTTATTATAAAATAAATTAAAGGTAATAAGTAGTTACAATCACTTGTACATGAGTACAATTTAAAATATAGACTATTATATTTGTACACCTGAATGACATTAATTATTTAAAAAGTCATTGAGAAAAGAAAGCATTAATTTATCTTGTTTTGGAAAACTCAGGAAAGAAAGCAAGACACACGCGTATAGATTTATTGCATTCTTATAGAAAGTAAGCCAGGGAATTTGGTCATGTTTTCAGTCTGATTTTACATTAAAAGTTATATGATATATGGTTAAATGAAAATTATTCAAATGTTAAATAA
Source organism: Flaveria sonorensis (assembly GCA_025506505.1). Classification (NCBI taxonomy): domain Eukaryota; kingdom Viridiplantae; phylum Streptophyta; class Magnoliopsida; order Asterales; family Asteraceae; genus Flaveria; species Flaveria sonorensis. The sequence continues at coordinate 11,684,447 of CM046436.1, forward strand.
TTTTATATTAAATGTTAAACTTATTTAGAATTAACTAGCCTAGCTAGTTAAATGAAAAGAAGATATATGATATATGGTTACTACTTGTAGAAATTGTTTTTTTCCAAAATCTAAAATTGAAGAGGTGTTGTAAAAGAAATTAGTTTATTAAATAATAAACAATCTTCATACTTGTTCTACTTATATCACTTGAAAACAAATAAATGCAAACTAGTAATCAATGTTTATATATCTTCCGTTTAAATCACTAATTAACTTAAAAAAGTTTTTATAACATTACAAATATTTGAAACCGAAGTGACTCATGATAGGAAATAATACCAGTGATATTATTAAAACTTGGTTATTATTTTATTTTGTTATCTCTTATTATATTTGTTAGACTACAATATATCATGTAAAAACACTCAAGAAAGCCGTTATACAAATTGCATAATGATAAACGATCGAGATAGATCGAGATAGTCTCACATCGGTTGAGTGGGAGAACTCAGCCTTCCTTATAAGAAGGTGAAAACCTCCTCTACCAACTCGCGTTTTGTCTATGTGAGCAACTCGTCAAGTGAGATTAAAATCATATGGGCAACCCTTTAGAGGCAAAGCAAACAATATCTTGGTTCACTTTACGTGAGTTGTTACAGATGGTATCAGAACGAGGTACCAGACCGATGGCTGGCCAGAACTCTGGGCTTCGTAAGGGGGTGGAGATGTAAGTCCCACATTGGTTGAGGAGAAAACAAAGTCTTCCTTATAAGGAGGTGGAAACCTTCTCTTTCAAGATGCATTTTGTCTGGGCAATCAATTTGTTAAGTGAAAATAAAACCGTAAATTTTTGGATGCATGAGCAACCCATCGGAAGCAAAACGGACAATATTTTAATACGATTTACGTTGACCGTTATACTTAAAATCTAAATCTTCAAGTAAAATTAAGTTGGAAATACACTTGCTAGTGCGGTGAAGCCATATCTAGTCATTGATGCGTGTTTCCCTTTAACCTGCACCAACACTTTGTCTTAATCTTTGAATTTGGACATGTAATGTATTTTATTGTGTATGATATAGAAATATAATGTAGTTTATGTGTAATATCTAAGAATGTGATATTCATATCGATGATTCTTATATTTGCTAACACTAGAGCCGGCCTGAGGAGAGGTGGGATGGATCTTCGTCTAGTGCTTACTCACTTTGTGGGCCCAAAATTAAATTAGTTTTAGCTTATAACCCAACCAAAAAATTTAACCCAATTATTTTTCAACCCAAATACAATTCTTTAGATCCATTTCCTTGCTAAACATAATTTAGCATTTCGTGAAAAAAAAAAAAGTAGTATCAAGGTAATTATAACTAGTGAGATAAACCGCGTGTTACGGCGGCTCGATTTTGAATATCAAAACAGAAGTAAAAAATATGTAAGAAAACCAAAGTAGTAAAAATTTTGGGGCCAAAATGCAAAAATAAAAACTTGATTGCCAAAGTGTTTTAAAGCCATGTTGAAGAATTCAAATAAATAGGCAACACAAAAGGTGGGACCAAATTATAAAAATCATTTATTTAAGGGTCTTTCTATAAATGTAAAAAGTTTAGTGGCCAACTTCTTATACTACATAAATGTATTATAGCTCATAACTATCTTTTTAATATATAGTATAGTTTATTTTTTAGATTTCACTTTCACCAAATATCTATTTGTTATTTGTTAATTGATTACACTTCTTATTTGATAATTATATATATATGTTAAAAAAGAAGTCTGATGAAGAGTATGATTTACTACTTTTTTTGCATTGTGTAATCCTTTGCTAAACATGTACAAGCTGTAATGCGTGATGTATAGCTGGTTCTTTCTTCCTTTTTAAGGGTCTTCTTTATCTTTTTATCACTTCAACAGAGACAAACCATGTTTTAGAAAGAGAGGGGGGTTGGAGCGATGGTTTGGCGAGCTTTTGTGTCGCCGGCCACCGTCGTCGTCGTGCCTGACAACCACCTCTCGCCTTACGTAAGCCTGGTTCGTGAGGCGGTGCTTTCGTTTGAGTATTTTGCAACTTGTTTCGGAGAAAGTGTGGGGTTTGGAACGAGGGTTTTGCCGGCTGTTGGGTCGCCACCATCACCTTCGGCGTGCCGGACAACCATCTCATCGCCTTACCTAGCGCTACTTCATGAGAGAACGAATGGGTGGGAGGGACGGTTTAGGTGGCTGCTTTGTCTCCGTCGTCGTCCCCGGCCTATCGTACACATATCTGTCTTTTTTATTTGGTTGAGCTTTGCCCATGGTCACCGTTCAAGGTGGCGGTGATGGTGGTGCTACCACATCTGTGGCCGTTGCGATTCTCTATTTCTCCCTAAATTTGTTTTCCTGAAACTCTTGGGTTTTTGAACCTGAATATTTTTTTTTGTGTCGTTTGACGTTTGTTAACGAATCAACATTTACCTGTCTATTAAAAAAAGTCCGATGAATAGTGTGATTTACTACTATTTTTGCATCGTGTACTCCTCTGCGATGCATGTACAAGCTGTAAAGCGCGATGTACAAATGTGTTGTTTCTTCCTTTTGAAGGGTCTTCACCATCTGTGTTTTCATTGTTGCATTAAGTTAAAAGAGAGATTACGGGAATTGTGAGTAGATCCCCATATCCTTGAGTAATTGTAGTGAAGGAATGGTGTGTTTAATGTGCTATTAGATTTATGAAGTTGCAGATTGAACAACTCTATGGCGGTGGAGATGGTTGTTGTTCTGCCTCCCGTTTCTGGTTGAGGTGGGGTAGGCGACCGTCTACTACCTATTCAAGGTGGTGCTATTGGCAATTCAACCGCCTTTGTTGCTTCACTGCTTCTTTATCTCTATAATGCCCTTTTGGGGTTTTCATATGTTCCCTATTATGCTTTGATCCATTGTTTCAATGATGATGGGGACTTGCCTCATTTGAGACTGAGTCCGTGCATGATGATGTTCTGTTTGTGCATGTTGTAAATTGTTATGTCCATGACGATGAGCCATGCTTCATCTGAGACTTTGTTAAAAAGCGATCCTGAACTCTGATATGTTCTAGTTTTTTCTTTGTTGGGTAGTGTTTACCACGACCATGATGCTGCCTTGCTACTGTTTCTGGGGAAAATGTTTTGTCGATGATGGCGAGCCTTAACTCATTTGAGACAGAAAAATTAACTAACCCATATGTTAGTTCGTGAAAGGAAAGGATAGTTATTTAACGCCTTTTTGTATTGTCTATTGCTCTACAATGCATGCACATCCCGTGAGGCAAATGTTATGTCTGATGATGATCATTTGCTCATCCGAGACTGAGTCTGTTTTGGATAGTTATTTGATCATCATTTTTGTTGTTTCGTGGCTGTGATGATATACTAAAATTGTTGTCGGTTGCCTTGGCTTGGCAACTATTTCTCGTCTGCAGCCGCAACCGACCATTGGTTCTGAGCCACAAGTTGTCTTGGACGAAAGGTTAGCGATTGATGTTATTCGGTTTAACAGTTAAATCTCGACGCGCAACGCGCGGTGCGGTATAAACCCTAGTTGTGTTAAAAAGGTAATGGAAATTCCTGGGTCTCATTAAGATGTTGGAAGAATTTGACTTGGTTTTCAAATAGCATGTGCAGCAGATCACAACAGATAAGCTTCATTTGTTATTCTAATACTATAATGTTACTATTTTTATTGATAAAACGTTTGTTTTCACTTAAAAAATAGTTTATATAATTTAATTTATTGAGGCCTAGGGTCTTTTTTTTTTACTTGTCCAAAGCATTGAAATCCTTAGGACCAGTCTTGGCTAACACATTATTAAATCATTAAGATAATAGTTATTATATTTGTGTGTCTCTAAAACTAAAATAACTTAGTATGAGGTATTATGGTTTTGTGTAACTTAAACAACTCAGTCATATAATATAAATCCCATTAAGGCATATTAATGTGCTAGTTATCACAACCACGTGTCTAAAACCTAATTAACTTGTAAGTGTTGTGGTTTCGTGATCTAGACAACTCACTAGCACATTATAAAACTTTTTTTTTCTTGTCAAAGGTGTGACGCATTAAGAAGGGGAAAGCGAAACGATCGAGGTCCAGCAACACAAATCGTAAGACCCCATATATATGAGAGGATGTCGTCCTTACGCACCGAAAAGGTAGATACTAGCCCATGTCACAACATCGAAGGAACTTGGTAAGTTTTTTTTTTAACTTTCTCTAACATTTGTATTTGTTTTATAACTAACAAATTCACCTATCATTGTATGTGGTGGAGAATGGTACAAAACCCACTTGGTCCAAACTTTACACAAAGACATACGCACACAAGGAAAATTGACCTAGGGGTCGACGTTTGAACCGCCATCCCTTATTTGGGGACGCTTAAAGCTTTGGCAATATTTTTTAACCAAAAATATTATTTCTATATCATTAAAAATAAAAATTAAAAATAAAAATAAAAACTCTAAGCAACACTATTATCCTGTTACTTTCATTTTATTTCACAGCTAGTTTCTACGGTTTATACAATTACAATGCTTTACATGTATTCTATTATTGATTAAATCATTATAATTGCATTTTGGCAATTATTGTTTGTTTATTAACAAAAAAACATGGTTGCATTATTTTTGCTTTTAGTAAAAGTGAAACCCACACAAACACCGGTGTACCTTGACGCAACACATGAGCGAATCAGTACCTCTGCCATAATGTTTTTTTCACTGGCGACTTGGCATTTTATAGTCTTCATTGGTTTGTAATAATTTGGGGGGTTTACACATAGAAGGGTGTGATTTATACGTGATGTAATGGAATTAAAATACTTAATAAAAATCCTAAGTAAAGAGGTATGGCCATTATGATCATGATGATAAGATGTATTTTATATGTTATTAAAAAAATTTAAGGTTTTAAGGCATGTAAAATTAAAATAAAAGTAATGAATAGGAGTATATTAGTAGTTGTTAATTAGAAGAAGAAAAATAGTTGTGATTTTCTTTAAGGAAAATATTCAAGTAAAAAAATAATAAATCTAGAAAATGTAAGAAGAATTTCAACCATCAATATTTTTAATCAATGATTGAAATAAAATTATACAAAAAGAAGTTTGTTAGAAAAATATTTTAGACATAACCTTTTTTTTTCTTTTTTTACATTTTTTTATTTTTTAAATGTTCATGAATTTTACATATATACGACAACACCATAAATACAAACGTTTTATCTTTAAACAAGTACAATATCGTTATATAAAAGATAACTTTTTTTACGTGTTGTAGCTCATATGAAATCCGCTTATTATTATGTCTTTAATATAGTTCATTGTATCTTTTTGTTAGTTGTTGTGTTTTTTGAATATTATCGTGTCTTTTTAAATGATTAAATATAAAAAATATATAATGATGAAATAATATTGTTATGTAATTCTTGCATGTATAATACAATGATAAATTAACAACTAATTAATCTAAAATAACACAAAATAATATAAACAATAAAACATGATAATAAAACATCTCTTTAAGTTTTTTGCTCATCATTGTGTTATCATAGACACAATAAGATTTAAAAAATATATTGGTAAAATAATATTATTGTGCGCTTTTATTTGTAATACACAATAATAAGATAACAATAAGTCTATGTATATATAAAAAACAATGATAAAAATAACACAAGACGATCTAAAATGTAAAACATGATGATGAATACATATAACAAATGTTGAAAATATTTGACACAATTATCTTATGTTTGATACAATGATTTGACGTGCTACACACAATTACCTGACTTGTTAGACATAATTACCAGTATTTGACACCATGACCATAATTTTATCATCTTTAACACAATAGAATAACATATGTCAAGTCCAAGATCGTTCTTAAACATTTTATATTATATATTTTTTTTACTATAACTCTACTGTTTTTAAAATCCTTATTACAGATTAAGAAGAAAACCCATACATATTACTTGAAATTTAAATATCAGTGATCCAAAATTTAAAAACTATTATTTGCTTAATTTAGTTATTAAATAATATTAAACTAGCTATTTACACTCCGCGAGTTGCAGCAGAAGCGCGTTGTGATAGGAATTTCGTATGTATAAAAGACTGTATGCATAAAAGACAGGAATATATAAGCTAGTCCAAGAAGGCAATGAGACGTGGTCCAACTACTTAAACTAATGCGAGTAGTTTCAAACCACCACTCAAATAGTTTTTGTTATTGTTATTTCGAGTAATTTTTATCCAACTTTCACATACCTTTGACATTATATCATTTTTATAAAAAAAATCCTATTAGATAAAGAATAGATAATGATTAAAAGTAATAACTTGTTTTGAACATTTGAACAATAGATGTTTTTTTACAACAAACCATAACAATGAATAACTTTTGAAACATGACACTTCAAAACTAAATAAGTCTTAAAATATCAAAATGCTAACAACAAATCGTTCATGAGGTTTGCTCAAATTTCTCATTTCGTTCCCGGTAATAATTCTCATTCAGTACTCTTTCATTACTTAACCATTTAGTGCTGAATGGTCCCATTAAAATATGTTTTTTTTCTGAAACAATCACATACACTTCTTAACGATTCAGAGATAGCCTCTTAATAGATCCCATTAAGAGGCTATCAAACAACCCCTTATTTGTAAAAGGGAGTAAAATTATATATGTGTGTGAGTTCAAGGGAAAAAAATAAAGATTTGGAGCTGGAGATTGAACCTGCAGCATTTAATTGATGATGGTTATATCAAGATGCAAATAACCATCCCATATACATGTGTGCAAGCTTCCATACTATATGTATATAACTGGAATGAAAAATAAATTAAAAAAACAATATAAAATTATTATATACGCCGACATACTATTTTAATATAAGAAAAATGTTTAAATAAAAAAGCTTATAAAGCAAAAAAGTATAAACAATAATCTCAACCATCAATCCATTTAATCAATGGTTGAGATCAATTTGTAAGAAAAAATTTGTTAGATGTGTATTTTAAAAATAACCACTTTTGTTGACTTTTTGCAAGTTGCTTCATTTTTTTAACGTTCATAACTTTTATATACGATATTATTTTTTTATAAAAATTACATCATAAAAACGAGTATTTTTTTATTTTTAAAACAAGTACAATATAAAAAAAATAAAAAAAAATTAGGTTTTTAAGCTCATATATAATATTGTTGTGTATCTCTAATATGTATAATACAATAATAAAATAACAACTAATTAATTTAATACATTGAAATCGATGACAAAACAACACAATGTCTTATGGTGTTTTTTTATCGTCATTGTGTTATATTAAACATTATGAGTTTTGAAAAATAGATTGGTAAAATTACATCATTGTGTACTTTAAATTATAAAACATAATGATAGATAACAAGTTTATATAATCTATAAAGAACAATGACAAAAATAGCACATTGTGTTCTTTTCAACACTATAAGTTTTAAAATATACATTTGTGAAAGTATATCATTATGTATTTCTAATTGTAAAACACAATAATTGATAACAAGTTTATATAATCTATAGAAACATTGACAAAAAAACACAAAATGATTTAAAATATAAAACATAATGATTAATACATATAATAAATTATGTAAAATGTATGACACAATAAACTGATATTTAACACAACGAACATATAAGAAACAATGAGTTATTGTATTTGACACAATGACCAAAATACTCTCTCATTTAAAATAACAAAAGAACATGTATCAAACCCACGTTCATTTTTAAGCTTTTTAGATTAAACATTATTTTTGGTATAACCCAACCCTTAATATAATATATAATATCATACGATGTTTGCATAGAGTAATTAAATAATGGGTTTTGAAAATCTTTTCTTGTAATTGAAGTGTACGTTAAATTATATGCATGAGGCTCATGATTGTTTTGTTTTGAGTTGCATGATTATTGTGTTGGTTTTCATAATGCTTGTAAGCCACAACCATGATTTAAAGCAGACGATTCACCACTCAGTTTTATAATATTTTATTAAATTCATTCAAAATTTCCGTATGAAAAGAACCATATTCAAATTCCGTTATGTGTTTCAAAGTTGTAATTTTTTTGTAAATCTTAATTTCTTATAAAACTATACGAATCAAATTGAAAATATATAAATATCGGTTACATTTAGTGATTAAGTCAAATTAGAAAAACAATCACTAAATAGTAATTAAAAGTCATATATTTTTTAATTAAGATCATTTAAAATTTAAAAAAAATTAACATTTGAAAACTTAAAAATAAAATCTTAGGATTAGAAGACCTAACAAAAATCAGATGACTTTATTAGAAAAAGGTATTTGAGTGACTTTAACGGAAGAATGAAGAAACCTGGTTAATATTGAATGAAATTTTCTAGCTTTTTTTTATCAGATTTAGTTTGATAATATACATTCTGGCTTAATCTTTTCCTATGCGTAAAGCAAATTAGAAAATTGGGGCCCTTCTTTGTAAACTTTTATTTTTTGACTTAGGTCACTAATATGTTGACGGGCATTTTTTTCGTACAACATTTTTTATAACAGGTGGGTACATGCATGTTGCATTCTACGGTTTCTACCTATAACGTATCAAAATTAAATTCATTGACATCAAATCTAAATCTCTCATTCAACTATAGATTAATAAAATAGTTTGATGTCTACCATGTAGGCATTCGGGATTATGTCCACATAAGGTTCATGAATTCCCCTGCATTCTTGACACACAGCACACATATGGCAACAAATGTGTGTTACAAACCATTACTAGCTCAAGTGAATTTAGAATATCATTTAAAGGTTTGATTCTAGTAAAAAAAAATAACCACATGGAGATTACCCATATTTCTTCATTGAATCAAGATCGGGTATCTAAAGTGCTTAATCAGAAAAGCAAGCTATCAAGCAAGCAAATTATATCAGAAAAAAATCAAAAACATAAACCATTACCTACAACCGACTATGATTATGTGAACATAACAGATCTTAAAATGTGAATAGAACCGATTATGAACTTGACCATTACTTGAAACATTATTTTAACATAAGCGACGTTAGAAGTTATGATTCATAAAGTCCCAACCTAAAAATACCCGATAATGAAAATAATCCAACATGGTTAGTTATCAACCTTCGAATTCTAAAAATAAACCCAAAATAAACCTAAAAAATTACCAATGTCAAACCGTTTCATTGTCCAAGATTGTCACTTCAGTTGCTTCTTATTAGCACATATTATTATTATTGATTTGTAATTATCTCTTCCATATTTGTCATTATCTCTTCCACTATTAGATTGGCTATGTATAAGGGGATTTGGTTTTCAACAGAGATCATGGAATTATTGAGAGATACCATAAACACTTTTATGGTATCAGAGCCTCTCAAACCCTAAATCACATCGATCCTGTCCTCCAACCATGGCCGAACCGAAGAAAGAAGAAAACAAAGAGATCCGAACACCGGGACTTCACCCAGCTTACTCAGTTACCAATATTAACAACAAAATTCGCACGTTGGATGGAACAAAGGTTAGTTATTCGTCATGGACGAAACTCTTTAGGCTCCATGCTACGGCCTACAAGGTTTCCGCATTCATATGGCCCGTGTTCTAGCCCACCAGCCCACTCTAGACATCAGGCCCAACTCGGCACATCCTCCACAGCCGAGTTTGCAGCCTTTTCTGAGTTTGGCCCAACAGAACTTGCAGCTTCCATGCAGCAGGCCCATTTAAGTTCACCCGGTACAGCATGGTACATGGACTCGGGCGCCATGACTCATCTTACATCGGATCCAGGTAAGATTTCCTCACGTCATCATTTAACACTGAGCAACCTATCTTTGTTGGCAATGGCACTTCCATAATATCAAAAGGATCGGGTCATACATCCATACCCACCCTACACTGTACGTACCACCTAAACAACATTCTCTACACACCGTACATCATTAAAAATCTTCTTTCTGTGCCTAAGTTTACTATTGATAATCACGTTTCTATAGAACTTGACCCTCATGGTTCTACTGTGAAGGATCTCAAGAGTGAGGCCATCCTTTCCCACCATAATAGCACTGGGGAGCTTTATCTGTTCACATCACCAGCCGCCCAATCACATTTTGTCACAACATCGTCTACTCAATGGCATAATCGACTCGGCCACCCCAGCCAGTCTATTTTAGATTTATTATTTTCTCGTTAAACCATTTTTTGTAATAAGACTAAGGTTTCTACTTTATGGCATTTGTGTCAAATCTCTAAACATAAACGGTTACCATTTTATGATTCGAATTCTATTACATTTGCACCATTTGATATAGTTTATTGTTATTTGTGGACCTCTCCGATTATTAGTAACACGGGATACAAATACTACATGGTCTTAGTTGATAATTTTACACACTTTGTATTGGTCTACCTGTTAAAATTTAAATAGGATGTTTTCACCAACTTCAATAAATTTCACAACTTTATCTTTACTCAATTCAACCGGAAAATTAAGGTTTTTCAATGTGACTTGGGCAGCGAGTTTGATAATCATGCCTTCAAACAATTCGGCCGCACCCACGGTTTTGTTTTCCGGTTCTCGTTCCCCCAAAACATCCCAACAAAATGGTCGTGCCGAGCGAATGATCCGTCGTCTTAATGACATCATTCGCACTCTCTCCTCAACCATTCCAACCTACCCCCTACCTTTTGGGTGGAAGCCTTACACACCGCCACTTACCTCCACAACATTTTACCCACCAAACGCTTTAATCTTTCCACTCCACACTTCGCCTTGTACCTGTCACCCAACGTATGATCATTTACGAATTTTTGGGTGCGTTTGTTATCCTAACACCACTACTTCACAAACCCACAAACTACAACCTCAATCGGTACGGTGTATCTTCCTCGGATACCCCCTGATCACCGTGGCTACCAGTGCTATGACCCATCTACAGGGGTAAGGTGATTATTTCCCGTCATGTCATCTTTGACGAATGTTCATTCCCTTACCCCACCTCGCCAATGCCCCATAATTACTCCTTTCTCGACGATCCTCCACAACCTTTCTCCTTCACCCTCGACCCTATACCCACCCCCCCAACACACCACAACCCCTCCCCAACCACCCGACATTCCGGCTCCACCTTCCTCACAGACCATACCTTCCACCCCCCATCCCAACCCTACTGTTCCACCCTCTGAACAAACACCTGCCTCCCACCAAACGGAGACCACCACCACCTCACACAACTCGCCATCCCCACCTCCAGCCTCCCCATCCGCCCCCTCACAACCTACTCCTACACCACCATACCCCATGACCACCAGAGCGAAAGCCAGGGTTTCCAAGCCCATTACTCGCCTCAACCTACACACTACCTCCAACCAACCCATTTCACCCGTTCCATCTTCCTACCAACAAGCCTGGTCGGATCCAAATTGGTTAAGTGCCATGCATGACGAATATAGGGCCCTTCAGAAAAATGATACGTGGGAACTCGTACCCAGACCTTCGGACCGCCCTATCATTCGATGCTTGTGGCTATTTCGACACAAATTTCGCCCGGATGGTACTCTTGATAGGTATAAAGCACGTTTGGTTGTCAATGGCAAATCCCAAACGCTTGGTATTGACTGTGCCGATACATTTAGCCTGGTAGTCAAACCAGCAACCATCCGTACCGTGCTTTGTTTGGCGGTTTCTCGGGCTTGGCTGATTCATCAGTTGGATGTTAACAACGCATTCCTTCATGGTGACCTCTAGGAGACTCTTTACATCCACCAGCCACCAGGTTTTGTTGACCTGTGCCTGCCCAATCATGTTTGTCGCCTAAAACGATCTTTATATGGCCTTAAACAGACGTCTAGAGCTTGGTACATGCGGTTTTCTACATACATTCAGTCTCATGGGTTTCGCAGTAGCACATGTGATAACTCTTTATTCACATATCATCACGGGGGACACACTGCCTACTTGCTTTTATATGTCGACGACATCATCCTCATAGCTCCCGACTCTCAGTTCTTGCGGACAGTTATCGACACCCTCTCGAGGGAGTTCTCCATGACAAATTTGGGCTACTTTCTTCATTTTTTAGGGATAGGAGTTACACGAGATAAGGATGGTCTCTTCTTATCACAGGCGTCTTACAGTCGCGATATTCTTCATCGCACAAGCATGTCCTCATGCAAACCATGCGCGACACCAGTGGACACGTCCACCAAGCTTAGCACCATGGCTGGCGAACTGCTTCCGGATGGTTCTCTTTATCGCGTCCTTGCTGGCGCGCTTCAGTATCTCACGTTTACACGACCAGACATTACATATGTTGTTTAACAAGTGTGTTTATTCATGTATGCCCCGCGTGACACTCATTTTTAGTTTATGAAACGTATTATTCGTTACTTGAGTGGCACTATAGATTATGGAGTTCGCATCGTTCCGTCATCTATCACCTCTTTGACCGCTTACTTCGTGCTGATTGGGGTGGGTGCCCGGATTCTTGCCGATCCACGTCTGGTTATTGTGTATTTTTGGGTGACAACTTGATCTCTTGGTCGTCTAAACGACAACCCACCATCTCCAGATCGAGTGCGGAGGCCGAATATCGAGGAGTAGCTAATGCCATAGCCGAAACAACGTGGCTACGTAACCTTCTACTTGAGTTGTACGTTCCTTTGCACAAGGCGACCATTGTCTATTGTGATAATATCTTGGCAGTTTATCTTTTCGAGAACCCGGTTCAACATCAACGCACTAAGCATGTCGAAATTGACATTCACTTTGTTCGTGAGAAGGTTCGCCTAGGTCATATTCGGGTCCTCCACGTTCCATCCTCATCCCAATATGTTGACATCTTCACCAAAAGCCTACCACGGGAGACTTTTCAAACATTTTGATCCAGTTTAACCGTTCGTCCTACTCCCGTTCAAACTGCGGGGGAATATTAGCAAATATTATTATTATTATTGATTATCATTATCTCTTCCATATTTGTCATTATCTCTTCCATGTTTAGATTAGCTATTCGAATCTTGTACTTATCTATTCGTCCTCCTTATATAAGGGGATTTGGTTTTCAATAGAGATCATGTAATTATTAAGAGATACCATAAACACTTTTACTTCTAAGTTAATATCTATCGAACTTTGATTCTATTTCTTCCGTCTTTATTTTTGTTTCCATTTACTAATACCACACCCATCAATAGCTCAGTACATATAACGCTTAAAAAAATTGAAGGCTCTATATAAATAAGAGCCTAAAGCGCTTGATTTAACGTCAAGCCCATTGGCCGCTCTAATAATATATAAATTTGGTAATGAAAAAATATAAATGCAGTTGGAACTGGATTAGTTTTAGCAAGCCGGTGTAAAACACTTGGTAAAAGATATTATGTATAACTATAAAAGGAAAACATGTATAATTAGTTTGAAGCTATTTCATTAAAACTGACTTCAACATATATAAGATACAGTTTTTAACTAAGTTGATCATCTGTTGTTAATTAACATGAGAAGGTTTATCATGTTTAATACTTTATTTTTACAAGAAATTGATTAATTATTACCAATTCAATGGTATATGAAAAAGACTTTTAACAAAATTGAATGGCATAGGTAAAGTACAAATCAACAATCAGAATACAAATCAACATTGGACGGCCAATGGCTGCTAACTGTGACAAACGTTGCACAAACATTAAATTCTTATGACAAGGAACACATGTAAAAAGATTTTAGAGTTAATTCGGTTTTCCTCCTTGAGGTTTGACCAAATTAAAATTGAAACAAGTTATGAAACTTTTGGAGGTAAATTGATTTTTCTAATTTTTTTGAGGAAAATAGTTAATTTTGTCAAACAGTGAGGAGTAAAATTGAAATTAACTCAAGATTTTAATATATAAGCAGCACCCGAAGTAATCAAAAAGGAAGCATTTGCATAACACTCCGTGGATGCGATGGAACCGTACGATGATATTAACATGGTAAAAGGTATGTTCGCAACCTTTGTAACCAACGCCAAATTCGTTAAGTACGTAAAATGGTTATGTCTCGCACATTGCAAAAACGGTACCTAACATTAAAATGACGAACTAGTTAAAATAGTTATTAAATGACATAAAATTTTCTTCCTTGTATGAAACAAACTATGAGTTTGATAATACCTGTTAAAAGTTATTCTAGAAGCATTTCTTAAATAGGCACACTAATTTACTAGAGGTCCTTTTTTTTTCCTAGAAATGTATCTTTGGTATTGATCGTTGTTTTTTCACTTTTGAAATCCAATCATATGTATTAATACTCCATTGCCTTTGTAGTTTTACCCTATGTATGAACGATATAATTTTAAGCAGTGACATTGTCATATTTTTGGCACCTAATATTGGACTGTATCGACTATGCTTCTATAGAGCATGGTGCTTCTTTTACTTTTACTTTTACTTTCACAAAAGTCGTTGGTTTGGTGGTGTCAATTGGTTATATTATTACAAAACTCTACACCAACTTGTCACTATAAAGTTTTGGAACACTAAATGTATTATCAAAAATATCACTAGATTTTATGCGGTTTGTAAAAAAAATTTGTTTCGTGTTTAAACGTAACACAAGTAGACATCCTTGTAACTTTTCTTTTGACGTTGTCAAAACGTAATTCATCTAACAAAGTCTCGTTTAGACTTTTAAGCTCAAGTATCTTATTTAACAAGAACCCATTGTTGTTTATGTTCAAAATTTTTATCTTAAAAATTTTCTTCTCGATTTTAAAACACTATCATTATCAATCAGTTTTGAGCTACGAATGCATGATTTCATATTGAAAGTTAATTTTGTTATCAATTTTCAAGTCCTTTTTAGTATAGCATGAAAAAAAAGTACCTCATAATCTTAGAGACCCACGTTCTCTTCAAGATGTTGTGTATTATCACATAATCATTTAACACGTACAACGTGAGAAAGCAAATTCTATATTTGCTTTCCTTCAAAGAGTTTAATTTGTTTTTGTTCAAAAACTCCTATTAATTAACTTTTATTTTAAAATCATTTTAATCAAAATCATTCACTATTATACAACCTGTAAATTTGATGATTCATTTAGTTACACTAAACGGTGACCAAAAGGTACAAAATCACAAATTCCTCTAAAGATCCTTATTCTGGATCCTTCCCTTAAGAACTAGTGTAGTAGACAGTTGGGCTTGGGCTACAGGATCTTTAGTTTGATAGCCCAACGAAAGACACATGCTACCTAAACTGGACCGGCCCATTTATTTGCAAGCCCGAATTGATGCTATCATGCTAGCATATTCCTGTTAAGTAATGATGTAATGCCCATGGCCAGATCGTAACTAGAATCAGTATCGTAATATTAGTAATATCATTAAAACCTTAAGATTTGTTATCGATAAACTTGTTTATGAATATCAAAAAAAAGAGAGATATGAATTTTGCCTAATTATTTGACAAAATAAGATCATCTTAATCCTATGAAACATGAGAATCTATTACTAAAAAACTTGTTGATACGTTAAGAGATATGGTGAGAGCGAAAATGCTTCTCCACGAGATGGAAAATGAAATTACCAACCCACTAGATGTATTTATGAATAAGTGATTGTTTGATAAGATTTGTCCATTTTATTAATGTCAACTAAGTTTTATAAGTAGAATTGCTCTTTGTTTTTAAATTTAGGCAACGGTAGCCGCGAAAGTTAGGCGGGTAGCCTAAAAATATGCAGCGAATGGAATATGATCAGAGTTTATTTGTTTGGGTGGTTGACATGTTTGGGTAACACGCGCAACCAAAGACACGTAACTGGTCATATGTTGGTTGGCGTTGATAAAGAACAAAGGTGGTTGTTTGGTAGTGGAGGCGTTTTGTGGGCAAAATGTTGTGTAGGTAGGTAGTCGTATGCAAGGCTTCTACCCAAAAAGTGGGTGGCATATTTGTGTGAATAAGTCGGGCCCGGATAATATCGTTCAGCGACCGCCATTTTATTTTCCTCTTTTGAGGTGATGTTTGGGGGCAACAGAATCAGAAGACAAGTCCATTGGAGTTGGCAAAGTTTTAAAACACATTAATTCACCTCAGAAGTCACATTGAAACGTTTTGATAATAGAATTAAATTGGATGTGAATAAGTTTATGGAATTAGAAAAAGGTGGGAAATGTTTCGGACTTTTATTTAAATGGGTATATCTCAGTGTTTATCAAATTAGTACCACATAATGTTTGTACCCGAAGTTACTTGTGGCACGTGAGGTTCACAATTCATCTCAGTGTTTATCAAATTAGTACCACATAATGTTTGTACCCGAAGTTACTTGTGGCACGTGAGGTTCACAATTCACAATGTGTTACATCAAAAGACGCAAATATAATAGAAGCAGAATCAATAAACGACAATCTTTTACCATTAGAAACTTGACACGAATGACAAATAAAACACGGAATGTTGTATCACATATAATACGAAATCGTCCTGTTGCTATAGAACATTATCACTAAAATGCTAGTGGACAAGTTGAGATATATGGCCAATGGAACTGAAATGATTTTCCATGAAATGGAAATGAAGACTACTAACCTCTAATCCTCTATGAAGATTGTCTGATAAGCAATAAGAAACAATTATTTTTTTTTCGTTAAAGGTAATGTATTGAACTCATTTAAAAAAGACGTATTTAGTGTTTGACATAGTTCCCGTTTTACGTAGTGTCTGGGGAGGGACCGGACCGCATGGCAATCTGATTATTAATGTCAATTCATTCTCATAAGTAATTAGCTCTGAGTTATCTTTCATAAATATCACTATTACTTGGATCAAAATAGAAAGGTGGAGATCTTATGTCCTTTGTATCATCTACAGGTTTTCTTTACAACTAATTCTTGTTGTCCATTACCTTGTATACTAGAGACAAATGTGACATACTTTTGTAGAATTAAGTGGAATTTAGGAATACAAAGAATTATTATTCAAAAAAATATATAATTCAAGCTAAAGTACATGTTTAATTCGTGATTAATGGTATATAAATAAACAGAAATAAACATCTCTAACTATTTCCTTAGGTATAATTATAAAACACTTATAACAGGCATATAAATAGATATTTAATTATGTTCAACATCTAATAAAAACAATTCTAAAGAATAATACATAACGTTAACAAAACAAACAACGCGATGGTACCACCATTTTTACACTTTCAATCAATCTTTTGTGTTCCTTTTTTCAACATTTTGTTACACCTCAATAGTTTTTTGATTTAGAGCTGTGTATCTCCACCTTTCCTTCTCCACATAATCAGCATCCAAAAACCGAGCCACGAACGCCCATAACCTATACACATCTTCGAAATTCGCCAAAAAGTTAATCGCCGCTGTCACCACCGCGATCTCATGCACCCCTTTAGCCTTCTTTGCGCCACCATCGCTCATCACCCGCTCCTTATCCTCAGCATACTTGTCATCAAACCATATCTTGTGCAAACAAGCTTGGCTCAACGATATGTTGTTTCTATCAGAGAGCTTTTGCACCAGTGCTGGCTCAACCTTTTCGCCTTTCCAATCATAGATATTGAATGCTAACGCGGGCCCACGATCAAATCTGACTCGTGGACCGTAGATTTGCACCAAGGGCGACTTGGTTTCCGTGTTGGGATGCTCTAACTTGGTTAGCGCATTGATCAACCAATTTATCAAACACCTTGTGCGCGTACTAATTTGCATCAAACCTAATGAGTCCACATGATCCAACCCCCTATACTCCATTTGCAACTGCAAACTCTTGTTCGTTTCGCCATGTGTCACAATCTGGCTCGACGATTCTGGGCTACGAACATTCACTTGATCTTGATGAAGCTCTAAATCCGTTCCAGACGAATGCTCTTCGTCCGACTGAAACAATGAGTTCTTTGCAGGAACCAGAGCCGCGATCCCTACACATGCATCGTCCATGATAGGTATGATCGATTTCTTAACAAATAAACACCCGAATCCACTCGGGTTTTCCCCAAACACCTTGTAAAACGAACATATCAAAAAATCAGGTCGAATCAACGACAACCCGAAACTATCCATATCTTTTGGACCCAATGCACAAGCATCAAGCAACACATGCCACCCGTGTTCCTGCGCTTTAATCATCCACTGGTACGAATAACTCGCACCAGTGGTTCGCGATTGAAGCGGGAACACGAACAACCCTCGTGTGGTCTTCTTTTTCATCTTTCTCTCGATCATTTTCCTTAATTTAGCCGAATGAAGCCGCATTCGCGGCCACTTAAACTCCGCTGACACGACCTTCGCGCCTCGTTTCTCCGACGTCGTAACCATCGCATCAACCGCCTCGCTCTTGTAGTCGTAAACCGTCAGCAGTTTACGACTCGAGTGAAAAGGGTATGCTTCCGATAAAATCTTAAAAGCCGATGACTTATTAGGAGTAAACACCAATGAATAATCATCACCTGCAACGTTCATAAACTCCATGATCCTTTTTCTAACGGATGACTCCAATTCACCTCCTTCACCACCATGAAGGAGCTGAGACTTGAGGTTCACAGACCTGTAGATCGTATTGAAAAAAGTATAATCGGAGTCGGAAGAGTGGTGTGTCTGGAGCTGCAAATGTGAAAACAACCCGATGCCGATGTAATCGAGGCATATGCGGTTGTTACTCGTTAGATGATAATATTCTTGCCGTCTGATCCGATCGACCCGTGAAGTATCGGAGTATTTGGGGTACGTTTGGGTGAAGGTGCTTAGTGTTTCTTTTAAGGGGGGGAGAGATTCGTGATCGGTGAAACGGGTGTTGGGGAAGAAGGAGGCGGTGGTGGTGGTGGTGAAGTTTTTCCGGCAGGCGGTGGCGGTGGTGGTGGCGGTGGTGGTGGTGGTGGTGGTGGTGGTGAGTGGTGGGAGGGAGAAGAGGGGATTGTTGCAGCAGCCATGGGAGCATACCTGTGTGACTTCTTTGAGGCATGGTGAATGCATAGTGGTGGATTGGGGAAGATGATGATAATGATGATGATGATGTTTATGTTGGATTATATAATAGTTTGTATTACTAATAACTTCTAGTTAAACTGATTAAAGTAAGGTGTTCAAAACACGGTTTTATTGTTTTAGATTTAGATTTTATTTTAAACAAAAATAGTTAAGGTTAAATAAGTAGAATTTTTTAACTGTGAGTTTTTTGTTTAAAAAGTTAAGGATGCGAAAACGAGTAATTAGACCGGACTAAAATTAAACCGATCTTCTGAATATATTTATCTTTCAAAAAATGGAGGATGGGACATTGGTAATGATTGTTTGAAGGGGTCGTATTTTGATGGTAAAGACTTTTTCTTTGTTTATGTTTAAGTTGTGGGGACTGAAAGTGGCAGACTAAAAGCCGGTACATGGACCGGTCAACTTCTATATATGTGCATTTGAAAATAGATAAAACTATATAAAAAAAATTAATAAAATACTACTATATTACATCAGAATATTAGATCATCTTAGTAATTTATAGTTGTTCACACTTTTGGCATGTTAGAGAATTCACAGCTTATTTTCAAAATTTATATAAGTGTATTTTTTATATTATATAATATGATTATAAGTGGTTGTGAGAAATTTACTGTTTAATCTGTATTTTTAGAAAACACTGTTCGAAACCCTATAATGTTTTTGATATATTTATAAATGGTTGTGGTGGAACAGAGAGAAAAAATAATAATAACGATATAAAAAGTAGTATTTAATTGAAAAAAAAAAGAAAAAATAATGATGATTTTTAGTGTAATTATATGGATGATGACGTGAAATAAGTTGTGAATGCTTTTTATGGGGTGATTTTAGGTTTTTCTTTTAAGATGACTAAATCTAGGTGTTGTAATAGGGTTTTTTTTTGAAAATTTTCAAATTTGTCATTTGATCAATCATATTTACAATAATAGCCATTGATTTTGAAAAAATCCAAAATATATAACGAATCAGATTATGACAAGTGTTTAAACATCTCTTTGGCTAGCGACACCATTGCGTGTGGTATCGCCAGCTTTTATAGCTCCAGCTATATCAATACATGTGGTATCGCTAGTGTATCGCTTAAAATTAAAAAAAAAAGAATAATAATTACATATCGCCATCCGGAGAAACACCGTATCTCGGTATCGCCCAAAAAAATATAATATAAAATTTGTGTATCTCCGGCCAGAGATACACAGTCTCTCGTATATCGCCCATTTTTAAAATATTAAAAAAAACAAAAAAAACTAGTACAAGGATTAAAAAATAATTAAAAAATTATTACAAATATATTAATTTAAAGAAAAAACTTCGGTAAGTTATCGTCTACACATTTTAAAGATTCAGATTAATTTTTTGAACATCTCCATTTTTTAATAATCCATCATGATGGCTTAGTACACGGTTGGTAATGATATTGTTATTTATCCATGACATATGAGTGAAAAAAGAAGAAGGATATTGAATCATGAATGATATATGAGTGAATGGGGCGAGGAATTTATAATATTTATAGCTATATTTTCATTATAAAAAATAAGTTTTTTATGATTTAAAAATTTTCGTATTTGCTTAATGAATCGCTTTAAAAGAAATTCAAAATTTGTATTTTTATTTTCATAAAAAAATCTAGGCGATACGGAATAAGTGGTGTGTCTCCGGCGTATCTCCGGCAATAAATAATAAAAAAAATTGTCCCGGCGATACCATGTGGGACCTGTATCGCCGGCGTATCTCCGGTATAAAAAATGGGTTTTTTAAAATGCCATGTGGGTGATACGATGGCTATATTTGAAAATTTTTCAGTCAACGGCTATTTTTGGAAAAAACGTTGGTCAAATGGCCATATTGGGTCACCAACCTAGTGGTATATGGGGTTCTAGTTATTCTTAGAAATTACGGTTTTTATTGTTTTTTTAACTGTGGTATTTTTTTTCAGTTAGCATGTGATGACGAGCCTTGAAGCAATTAATATAGTTGTTTTGTGAACTTTAGGTTGTGAGTTTAAGTCAAGCCTCCTACAGGAAGTGTAATGTAATGTACATCAGATCATTAATTGATCAAGCCTCTCCTAAATCAAACATCAAATACATTTCTTTATTCGATAGCATGTTTTAACGGTAAATTTAATATTGATTAAATAAATAAGATAATTTTAATATCAGTTTATTAATTCTTTTGTTGGGTTTGTATCAGAGTATGATTCTTCGAGTTTGTTAGATTTATTTGTTTGTTTAATTGAGTTAGAGTTGAGTTAGTTTTAGTATATATTTAGTATAAGCAGAGTTTTTGTCATTAGTGTAGTTTTGTTATTAATAAATATTGTGTTAATTGTGTTTTCTCAATCTAATTGTTTCCAACATTAATCCAGAACTTTTAATAAAATGAACAAGAAGAAAAAAAAGCAAGTATGAACGCTATCACAATGTAAATAACTTCAATATATTGTTTAGAGAAAACAGTGATTACAAAGTGAAATTTTAAGTGTTTTGAAGATTGAACAAGAAATACTATATTCATACTAAACCAAAGGTTCTCGCGCGGTTACTAAATTCTCTCGTGGAAACTTGATTTTTCAAAAGCTTATTTTGATTTCTCGAGCCTCTAGGTTCAACCCTTACATGCACATAACAATTAATCATACATCAAAAATCTAGGAGTACCGTATCAATTTGTTGTTAAGATATACGATGTACTCTCATGAAGTGGTGCTAAAGAGGTGACGTGACACCTCACTCACGCTTGGAACATTACGTCACGTATTGAGTAAGGGCCGCATGAACCAGCATGCGTAAATAAATTCACGCAAGTGAAACAATTGATTTGCAGTCAATTTTCTACTGTTCACACCAATGTGGGTGAGGACTAGTCGTTGTATTATTAAAAATTATGTCACTCGTATTTACTCTATAAATACAAGCTTACTTACATAATTTTTCATACAAAGTCGTCGCTTTGCTTTTCTACTATTTACCAACTTTTAACAAACTGTTGAGCATGTGATCATCTTCTTTATCCTTATCATCTAGCATGGTAGATAGACTCTTTGTGACCAAAGTTGTAGACGAGGCTCAGTCATTGTTACAACTTGTAGAAATTCCACGACGATTGACTAGAAAAGTTGTTTCAAACCAGGATCGTCAAGCTTCTTAGACATGTTTGGTATGTGACTGTTTTTCTTATCATCATACATTTACTGCTTTTCTATACATTTATCGATAAAACGATATCGAGGGAGAGTTTCCTTGCAAAAGTTCGATGCGAGAGGTAGATTGGAATTTACAAGTGTTAGGGCCATCTTGTGAATATAATATTATAATTTGAAAGTATTATAGATAGTTTAAATGAATGTTAGATGTTACAAATTGGTATTAGAGAATTGGGTTAAGATATTCAAGCTTTCATGTATCGAATGTTTCAACTTAAACATACACTGCTCATGATGTGTTGCATGGGTAATCGATCCATGGCTCTAGATAAAAACCAAAGATATGTGATTGTCTAGCTAGTTTCCCATTATATATGTGTCGCATATAATCTATCATGTAGTGAATATAAGCAAAGTTATATGCGTATGTACTTAAAACATACAAGCATGAACATGTGTTTATATGATTTTTTTTTGAACTAAAATTTCTAATTCTAAGCACTATATGGTAAAAACAGAAAACATTAGTATAATACGTTAATAATTTCACCTGCCTAGCTAGTAAGTCGTCATATTTATGTCACTAGGAACAATGACCAAGTAGTTATGGTAGTTTGTGTTGTAACTTGAGGTGTAATATTAACAAGTAGTGTAGTGAAATATGGGGCCTTAAGATACATAATTATCCTAGATGATACTTGTCAACTTTTAATAGTGGATTTATATCTCAATCCCTTAGATGAAGGAATATGATGATAGTAGACTCTCCGGAACAAACGGGCGACGAATATATTAGGAAGATCTTTTCTTTTTTTCAACCTTAAGCAAATATATTGGTGATACAATGTTGGTGTAAGTGATTTAATTCATGAAATTAACTCAATTATTTATTGAATTATGGTCATCCATTAATTATATATCTGCATTTATGTTTCTTAAATTAGAAAATATACTTCACATTTTACTTATTTTTTTATCTGATTTTTGTGAAAAGGTGAATAAACAATGAAAAGCAAAAGTGAGAAACATGATGAGTTTGCTTTAATGAAAATAAACTTAATTGCTAAGCAATGGGCTACTGATTGGAATGGGACAACCGAGAATGAAACCACAATATCTCCCTTTTTCTTTTGATTCGCTTTTTAGCGTTAAGATATATATTTTGTACACACACACCTTGGGGTTTCTTGGGTGAGTTGGGTGTGTGGGTGGGTGGGGGGAGGGGATACAAGGTCCCTTAACCATTTAGTATACGAAGTCATCCAGATATAACACTTCACTCCTTCAGAGAGGGTAAATTCCTCTACGACTAATTATGTACAAACTTAATAAATTACGTGACATATATAAGTAATTACGCAAAATATTACACAACTTTTAAATATAATTACGATGGCATATATGGTAATGACGCAATATATGTTTATAATTACGCACGTTGTACACATAACACATTCATGTTTTTCTTATAGTCGGTGTTTCTAAATATGATAACACTATACTCAAATTAAATAGTATAATGGTGATTCTTTAACCAGTGGCTTTATGTTTATGTTTACACAACTTTTAAATTCAATTCGGTTTTCCTTACCTTTTTGTTTTTTCAGATTCAATTCCCACCGCACCACTTGTGAAATTTTTACTCGTTTTTGTTATATGCAAACAATGCTTTACATGCTAGTTGACTTACTTGCCCTTCATTTTTCAACAAAAGAAAACGTAGTCTTTGCTTCAAGCATGCTTATGGTCATAGTTGAAATTATTAGAATAACCGCATGACAAAAATTAATAACGTTTAACATCATTTTCAAAGGATTTTCTTCTTGGCTAGTTGGGTGATGACAATATTATAACTTCAAATTCTTTTATTTATATTAAAAGAAAAAATTTACATTTACTAGTTGTTAAGAATGAGATCTAACAAAGGATTATAATTTATCTCCACAAGATTTAAAAAAAAAAAAAAGGATCGAAATACTAGTAGAATATCCTACTCAAGTGCTTGTGGATTCACGTTGAGCAATCGACAATGTTGATAATTTCACTGTCAATAATATCATTTAAGTGTAATTCAATTACCTTCTTAAGCAAAGTTAGTTATAAATATACACATCATATAAGTTAGGAGTTGCGGGTTGTATGCTTGTTTGAATTTATTTTGATTTGAAGTATTTAAAAGTTTTATTGGTTTTTAAGGGTGAAGGCCCTAAAACAATTGGGGATTCAAAGGGGCATCGCCCCCTTGGTAGGGGTCCGAGGGTAACCCCTCTGTGAACAAGGTCCAAGGGATTGCAGCTCCTGGTGGGATCCAACATACATTTCTTTTTGAAAATTCATCAAATTTTATAAAATCTAAAATTTACATAAAATCCAACGTTGAAACGGAACCGTTTTACACCTAAAACTCAACCCGGGATGAATGCTTTGAAGCATTTTTCGTCAAAAACCGAATATGTGACTTTGGTCTCCTTCTAGGTACGAAGACATATATTACATATTTGATTCTTACAAATCTCTCCTAGTCTTATCCAATTGAAAGCTCAAGTGTGTCATCGAGATGTTTCAATCTGAATGAGACTCATAGTTATCAGAGAAATCGAGTATTATAAAAGCTATAAAGCAACAATTAAGATTAAATTGAACAGAAACATTCTATCTACGGTAGAATCGTAAAATTTTAAAGTCAAATATCTTAACAATCATGTTTTGCTACTTTGAAAAATCTGAAAATAAAGGAATTATAAAGTATAGATATAAAATGACTAAATACTCTTTCAACGTAAATCAACTTCTAATATAGGTTTTACATACATTAAACTTATCTACAATATTATAGTATTCAATGGTGAGTTGTTTCTAGTGAGAAAATAGTTTTTTAGTAAATAGAATAAAACTATTACAGCTAGTTATATATGAAAATAGACTTATTCATCTGGCCTGCATAAGTTTCCTTTGCCAATAAAGAATAATCAACACAAGATTATTCAACAAACATAATTATTTAAAGTTAAATATATCACATATTATCGCATTCAAAGAAAAAAGTTTCCTCCTGCGCTCATCTATGTGAATTCGTTATATATTATAAGCAAAATAATATTTGCTTGTAAAAAGTTTATCTTGCTTCACTCTTTTTTTTAAATAGACGCTCTTTCATATGTAAAGAAGATTGGTTTATGTTTTGTTTTATATTAACAACAATATTTTACTCTAAGATTTCAAGGGGATTCGAACCGACAAAGAGACTCATCATCAATATCAATAGACCGTTGGTTATGGTGTGTATTTATAAATACCATCGGTGTTTCATATATTGCTTGCAATGTCCCAAAGGATAGTTTTTTTTATTCTTACAAGATGTATGATTTTGAAACGGATTTACATTTTATTAGAAAATTTGAGAACTATTTTCAAGTATTTTTTTTAGTAACGGGCCATTCAGCACGACCCATATGCTTAGGGCTGTTCATGAGCCGAGCCAAGCGGACCATTGCTCGTGCTTGGCTCGTTTCCAAACCGAACCGATCCGATCGGCTCGTTTACAACCGAGCGGAAAATCGAACGAGCATTTTTCGAACGTTAATTTTTCGAGCGAGCGCAAACGAGCACCGAAAAAATTGTACAACCCAACTATCATGTGTGTCATACGATTTATATTGCGGTGAACATGTGTTAATACTTAAAAAGTATCACATTTCATAACATAACATTTTCATGGATAACAATACGTTGTGGCTGACGATTATACTAAGACTGTAGCCGATGAGGCCTGAGAGCATAGTGCAGAGAACGATGACGGTGAGAGGGGGGATAATTGACAAAACTTGTCTCTTAGCGACTTTGGATTTCAATTTTATGCTTAGTTTAAAAAATTTTATTAGGTTGATTGATCAAATATGTGTAAATATAATTATAAATTTATATATAGTGGGCTAAATCTACTAGTGTTATGTATAAACTATATATACATATATATATATATATATATATATATATATATATATATATATATATATATATATATATACATATATATATATATATGTATATATGTATATATATATATATGTATATATGTATATATATGTATATATGTATATATATATATATATATATATATATATATATGTATATATGTATATATATATATGTATATATATATATATGTATATATATATATATATGTATATATATATGTATATATATATATGTATATATATAGTGTGTGTGTATATATATATGTATATAAATTCGAGCCGAGCGGACCATCGCTCGTGCTTGGCTCGTTTACAAACCGATCCAAGCCGATCGGCTCGTTTACAACCGAGCAAAAATTCGAACTAGCATTTTTCGAGCAGATTCAGAAAGAACCTTGAGCGAGTTTCGAACGACGAGCGGTTTGAACAGCCCTACGTATGCCCACTCCTTGGTGCGTTAAATCAACTCATTTTCATGCTTCTAGTACCAAATTTCTTATTTATGAAAACTTTACATTGAACGTAATAAACGCTTTACGCTTATGGCAGCCAACTAACAACTACCTTAAGTATTATTAATTTATTATTACTTTTGTCGAATAATTACGTCAAGTCTTTTAAAATCAGTCAAGAATTCTGCAGTCCCAAAGTCAAAAGAATATAACAGAAAAATAAGAGTGTTACAAACTAATATGAAAGCCCTATATTTATATTTTTTGTTTCAAACCTGAGCGGATTTAAAACTTGAAACCAATTTGTGCATCTTGAAGGCAAAGGGTAACTTGCTAGCCAAAAACTATATTCGTTGCAAGATATAGCTTTTTAACTTGTTCAAATTAAAAAATTAAAAATAAATAAATAAAATGAGTTTAAGGAAAATGTCTTTGCATGCCTATTCAGCCCAAAATATATTTTACTGGGTATAATTGTTTTTAATACGGTTGTAACTCATTACCAAAATCTATGATGGTCCACATGTATTTTTTATTTAATCAAAAATTTTAACTAGAAAATAAAATTAAAAAAAAGTGCAGGTACACGACCCTTTTATATAGACTGAGCAGTTACTTGTGGAAGAAGTATGTTGAAATCTTCCACTATGAAACCTCTCCAGAATCCTGATACAAGAATTGTCCAAAATGTTACAATATGCAGCACCTTTAACAACAAAATGCCTACACCTTAGGGCACACTTCCATCAATTACACAACTCGGAAAACCGATCATAACTCATAATTATGTTACACAAAGGGAATTCGAAAGAAACAAAAATCAATATGGCAGGGTAAAAGTGTAGTAAATCAAGCGGGTGTGGTTGTCGTGGCTGATTGGTCAGCCAGCCACTGCCAAACTCTCACTTCTCCTGTTCCATCTCCGGTGAAGAAAATATTTGGGCCAACATGTATAGATCGAATCTCTTGTTTTGCGAAAATTTTTCCCCTTTCGGAAAACCTAATATTATGCAAACAAAAAGAGTTATTTCGGTTGATTCAAGTGATACGACAGATGGTGTGGTGTACCAAAGTTCTAAAGTGATAATGTTGGAAAAGCTTACGATGGCAAGTCATATGCACGAACAGTGTTGTCATTGCAAGAGCAAAGCAAAACGGGCTTGGATTCTAGATCATGCATCCCACATAAAGTGAGCAGGCCCTACACAAGGTAGAAGAAACATTATGAACAAACAATAGTAGTTTAAAGAAACAAAAATTCAAATATTATGTGCCTGTCTTTTTGCCTAAATCCAGTCGCTAAGATTCATGGTCTATCTTGTAAATTTCCCATAAAAGAAATACCAGCAACATTATGATAGGATCAAATCCAACACATATATAAGGGAAAACTACAACAAGAAAAATTCAAAAAACATGAGCGGGACTGATACAACTGACATTTTCCTTCGAATACGATACTACAGAAACAAAGGTGAGGTGCCGAGACAAAACCTGCAGTACATTTTTATATGGCTGAAGATCTCCTCACATAGATGGTGATTGGTAGATACAGCTAGTTAGATGAGTCCACAAGACAGTAATAAAATAAATAAC
The DNA here is from genome assembly GCA_025506505.1 of Flaveria sonorensis. Classification (NCBI taxonomy): domain Eukaryota; kingdom Viridiplantae; phylum Streptophyta; class Magnoliopsida; order Asterales; family Asteraceae; genus Flaveria; species Flaveria sonorensis. Next base: position 11,712,656 of record CM046436.1, read on the forward strand.
AGAAATACCAGGTTTCTTTCTAATTGTTAACCACAACGTTGAACTTAAAGATGCTTGTATGACAAAGAATATTGATGTATATAAAATCAAAAGTAGTTCAACCTCGTAACTGGGTAATTTTAAGTATAACAGGGATGGTACAGAGGTCTCACATGACTACACCTATGGCGCATTAAATACAAGATTCCACCAATGGAAAAGATCTTATAGCAAAAGAGCCGAAGGAAGAAAAAGGTGATCGGATGTCGTGTATGATATTTCCATTTGCTCCCTAAAAAGAGACTAAAAGCTAACCTTAATGACCATTGGAGGCATGCTCTCAATAAAAACACTCACTAATTTCACCCTTCTCATAGGAGATTAGAAGTGCAAGTGCAAATCTAGCTGATCGCTCACAACCAAACTCTACTGACCCAGCCAAACGTTACAAACCCCTTTCACTGATGTTTTTCTGTCGTCATTTGAGGGGCTGCTCATCCTCCTCCCAAACCGTCTTCAGATCAGTTTGGATACCTTCTCACGAGACGCCCTAACAGGTCCATCCGGTCTAGTAGATGCACTAGTAGCTGAAGAACCCACCCCGGTCTCAGCCTGATCTTTGCCTTTGTGCCCTGGAGATCAGAGGAGGATGACAGCTTGCACGATCTGTTCCGGATACAGGATCCACAGGATGAACCACAAACTCAATATTCTTATATTTCTTGCATCAGATGGCACCCAAGAGACTAGGGTTGGCAATGGCCAAGTATGGGGAATGTATTGCTGATAACAATCTCTTACCAGTCACAAGATTAGAAAACTCCCATACGGCCATACTAGTCATATACCGTTATTCATCACCCATCAGGTTTGTGGTGATATTTGAGTTACCCGTTTGTGAATATTGTTTCAAAAATTAACCATTTGTATGCTAATGGTGTAAACTAAGAAAAATGGACTCAAAATGCATTAACAAAGAAACTATTAAAAAGCAACTAGCAGGTGCAAATGATTTGGTACGGCAAACATGCCCTTCTGAACATCCAAGATAGTGGCACTAAACGCCGGAACGGTGGGCCTAGAGAATCCAATACTGATAGAAAAATGCGGTAACATCCTCAAGAGCGAGAACAAAAGTCGTGAGGGTCATATTCAGTTTTGCCACCATGAAAAAAGTGAGAAGGAAGAATGAAGAGAAAAACGCAATGATTCAAAGGCGTTAAGAAAACTCAGGAACACTTGGTAGGAAATAGGTGTTGGGTTTGTGAAGGCTTTGGGCTTGGGCCCATGTTTAGTTTTCTTGTTCATTAAGTTGTTAACCCTAATTAGTCTCTATATATATCCATGTCATGTATTTGTAATCTTTGTACTGAGCAAATAAATAAAACCCTAGTTGCAGCCCGTGGATGTAGGTCACATCGACCGAACCACGTTAAATTCTCGTGTTCTTATTGCTTTCGTGTGCGTACGTGTGTTTGTGTTTGTTTCCGCTGCGTAAAGATACCTAACAACTGGTATCAGAGCATCAGGCTCTTGAAGATTTCGTACGAAACACGCCGCCCGTGTACCTAGGGTTTCTGCCGCCGCCTAGGGTTGCCGCCACCGCCGCCTAGGTTTCTGTCGTCGCCGCCGTTGCCGCCTAGGGTTTCTGCCGTCACCGCCGTTGCCGCCTAGGGTTTCTGCCGTCGCCGCCGTCATCTAGGGTTTCTGCGCAGCCGCCTAGGGTTTTGGTTGGAAGTACCGGATCTGGTTTTGTTTATCCTTTTGTTGACTGGTTATCAACTGTTCAGCGTGCCTGTTTCTTTTGTTTTTTCTTTGTTTTGCTATTACGGCTGAAGACGGGAAGACTGTGATCGAAAAGTTCAATGGCACTGATTTTGGTTGGTGAAAAATGCAAATAGAAGCATTACTGTGTCATAAGGATTTGGATATGGTACTGGAAAAGAAACCGGAGAGTATGGAGAAAGCTGAAGAAACAGTTTGGAATTCCAAGGACAAGAAAGCTAGAGCGGTTATTATGTTATCTTTGACAAAGAGCGTTGCTTTTAACATCATGAAAGAAACCACTGCAAGTGGTATGATGTTGGCTCTGTCAAATATGTATGAAAAGCCGTCTGCAGCTAACAAGGTGTTGCTATCTTCACTGCCTGATAGTTGGTCCGGGACTGTAACTGCTGTTACAAATTCTATGGGGGCTAACGAAATGACATTTGAAAAGATCCGAGACATTGTGATAGGTGAAGATACACGTCTGAAAAGTGAAAATGTTGGATCATCTTCTGAGATGTTACATGTTGGCAGGGGAAGGGAAAATAGCCGAGGCAGTGGGAGTCGGGGAAAGAATTCAACTCGGACTCGGAAAAATGTGAGGTGCTGGAACTGCAACGAGGATGGACATGTTAAGAGTCAATGTCCAAAGAAAGGTCTGAACACTGCTGCTGAGGATGTCAATGATGGTGACGTGTTAATTCTTGAGGCTGAAAGCAGTGTGGACTCTTGGATCATGGATTCTGGTTCTTCGCTTCACGCCGTACACAGCGTTGAAATGATGGTGAATCTGAAAACAGGCGATTTTGGGAAGGTACGTCTCGCCGATGGCAGAATGCTTGATGTAATGGGCATGGGTGATATTGATTTGGTGACTCCATTGGGAACTACATGGAACCTAAAGAATGTCAAGGTGATTCCGGGTTTGAAGAAGAAATTAATTTATGTTAGTAAACTGGATGAACAAGGACTGGAAGTCAAGTTTGGTGGTGGTAAATGGAGGGTAATCAATGGGAACCGGGTGATTGCTCGTGGTGATAAGCATGGGTCATTGTATATGGTGGAGGTACCTGCTGAGGGATTGATCAAACCGGTTAAGCAAGTCAAAGTCGGGTTCGCTAAATCTGCTGCTAAGAGAGTTTATTTTGCAAACATGAAGTCTGGAGCAGGGATTGTAGCTGAATGGGGTCAGAAGTCTAAACCAGTCAGAGAATTTTGTGACAGTGGGAGCATGGGGCATGTTCCAGGTACAGTCAAGAAGAATCGGTTGGTTTTGAAGACTAAGACTGGAAAATTCTCTCCTGGTGATTGTTTGCTGAATTTGGAGAGTGTTAGTGGTTCTCGGTGTATCTCTGGATCTGGTGGATCGTGTAAACCAGTTGAGACAGAGGATGGGTCGCTGGTAGAATTTGCCACAACTGAGTTGGAGCTCGGGAGAGCTTCAACTGGCCCTTCTGGTACTTGATGATGAGGAGTTGCTGCAACTAGGATATGTGATGGAGTCTTAGCTTGTTCTTTGGGAACTGGAGGCTTGGAAGACTTGTCTAAAGATTACTGAAATTACTAGACGACTGAGTTGCTTTGTACTTGAATGGCGGGCTAGAATTTATCGCAAAGCCTTCAAGTGGGAGATTGTTAGGTTTGTGAAGGCTTTGGGCTTGGGCCCATGTTTAGTTTTCTTGTTCATTAAGTTGTTAACCCTAATTAGTCTCTATATATATCCATGTCATGTATTTGTAATCTTTGTACTGAGCAAATAAATAAAACCCTAGTTGCAGCCCGTGGACGTAGGTCACATCGACCGAACCACGTTAAATTCTCGTGTTCTTATTGCTTTCGTGTGCGTACGTGTGTTTGTGTTTGTTTCCGTTGCGTAAAGATACCTAACAATAGGAATCTCGAATGGTGGAATGTTGATAGGAATGTGAGTTGCCCCCTTTTATAGTAAAATGCAAAATTAGCAGACATTTAATGCATTTTCAATACAAAACTAGTAGCCAACACGTACCCGGTAACAAAAAAAATAAACATCCCCACCACAATCTCATGGTATCAACGAGGAAAAGACAGTTAGGAAACAAATCTTATCCTGACGGTAAAAGTAAAAGCTTTCGAGAATAAAACTATAAGGGGATGTTTGTTTCAGCCTCTTAATGGTCCAGGTGTCTGAATGGTTCAGCACTTAATGGTTCAGACTGTTTGTTTCGCGAGCAAATGTCTGAATGGTTCAGACATTTGCCTCTGAATGGTTAAACATTATACTAATGCTGAATGGTTAAGCCCTCTTATCTGAATTGGTCAGACATTTGACTTTAAATAGTTAAGCGATATACTAGCTCTTAATGGTTCAGACCTCTTATTGGTTCAGCACTTAATGGTTCAAACATCTTATTGGTTCAGCACTTAGGGGTTGTTTGGCAGCATCTGAATCAGCATCTTAATAGTTTAGATGTCTGAATGGTTCAGCACTTAATGGTTCAGACTATTTGTTTCACGAGCGAATGTCTGAATGGTTCAGACATTTGCCTCTGAATGGTTAAGCGTTATACTAATGCTGAATGGTTAAGAGGTCTAATGTTGAATGGTAAAACCTCTTATCTGAATTGGTCAGACATTTGCCATTGAATAGTTAAGCAATATAATAGCTCTTAATGGTTCAGCACTTAATGGTTCAGACATCTTATTGGTTCAGACCTCTTATTGGTTCAACACTTAATCATTCAGAAATTGTCAAACAGCCATCATTCAGAAATTGCCAAACATCCCCTAAGTCTTCGCTAGTTCGCTAAGGTAAAAACAAATGCACCCTACGCTCAAATCAGCTCCAGCATAACATCAGAACTTCCGGGAAACAAGTCTCATGGTACCACCCTGCGTTCAGATTAGTGGGATCTAACGATGATTTTCGGACTACTACGCTTGAACTTATGACCCCGAACATACGAATAGCACCTACCATGATAGCCTTCTAGCCGAATAAACATAAGTATCAAAGGAAAGGTAATTAGACATTTAATGTGAGACGACTACGGCTTTGACACATCCAATACAAGATCCTACCAATGGTGAAGAACTTCTAGACGGAAGATCCATTGTGATGGGAAAAAAAAGGTGATGGGGTGTCATGTATGATGTTTCATTTGCTACAAAGAAAAGGCGACTATTAAATATAACCTTAAAGACTGGATGAGACATGCTCTCTTTGAATATGCTCATTGATTATAAATACTCCCCCAAAGAAAATGGTATTTATTCATAAGCCACTCATAGTTCTTCCAACCTGATCACATCACGATCCTCTTTGGATCCATGAGAGATTATTTGTAACACACTAACATGTACCAAATTATACAGTCATACTATAAAAACTGGTATTTAGAGCTCCTTCGTAATGTTCTTCATGAATGACTAAGGTTTGTATAGTTGTTATATGCCTAAATCATAGTTGATGTTGTTGCTATAAGGTCTCGTCTTAGATTTTCCATGTTAAATATAGGTTTCCTAGAAGCATGCAAGCCAAAATAAGCCCTACTAAATGACTAAATGCATAGTACAATAGCACGGTTTATGTATGAAAAAGAAGAATAATTGGGTACAATGTTAATAAAGAAGTCATGAAAGTAATTTGCTAACTACAGGTGTTTCTAGCATTTGAAAAATGTGACTATGTAAGAACAAGGAAAACACTCCCTACCCAAAGTAATAATACACAAAATCTAAATATCTAACAAACTATTTTAGGGGATACAATTTGTAAAAACAAAGAATATTAAATATGCAATCAGTTTCCAATTAGAAAAATAGTATTGTAACATACATGTTCCTCATTATGTGTGTAAGTTACTTCCAGATTCCCACTGTTTGTCGCCGCCCACACCTTTAAAAGTAAGCAAGATAAGCAATCAAGAGTGAAAATTATGATTCTTCAATAATAGTATAAAGTTATCATGCCAAAACCTTTATTGTCTTGTCAAGTGAACATGATAAAAGAAACTGCTCCCAGCAAAGAACCGACATAACAACATCATTATGATCAGTCAATGTTTGTATGCACCGCAAATTCTCAAGGTTCCAAACCTAAAACCAAGTCATGCAAGTAAGAGTCAGAATTAAGATAAAATAAATAAAAAAGGTGAAACTTGTTCATTTGACCATTTGCTGACCAAGTAGAATCTGAATCCACCCCTTTACTCATTTGCCTAAATACATTTAAGCAATCGTCCTGTTAAGACATAAAACATCAGCACTACCATGTGATAGCAAACTCACTCGTATAGATTTGTCCATGGAGCCAGAGTATAATCTGTTGGCTCCAACAACTAGTGTCACAACAGCTGAGGTGTGGCCCTGAAGCGATGCAGCTGGTTCAAAACAGTTGGTTGCAGCATTATACCTCCATGCCAATATATTCCCATCCTGCATAGAGCCTTACATTTTCAATCAAAGTATAATAGACCCATTATTAGATCAAATCTCATTACTCACAAAAAATTACCTGTATACCAGCAAAGAGTAAATCATTGCCCACAACCAGAGAATAAACTTGCCCAATAGGTCCATTTAGACTCAGCTCTGCAGAAGTTTGCACATTCCAAGCCTATAATGATGTGTGAACAATAAAAAAGTGTAAGATAATCAAAACATAACGTCGACGCATAAACTACATCAAAACAAAATAACTTAAGCTGGTTTACATAATTACTTTTACAAGATTTGGTAGACCCACAAACATCCATGGGCCTTCACTGAGCATACATCCCACTTCACCACCCAAATTAATAACCCCTGCACACTAAAAAGAAACCAAAAAGAATCACAATAAATAAATCCAACTAAAACGAGACAAACTATTAGCATGGCATACCTAATAATCAGATATACAAATAACAGTCATGAACATACAGCAACCTGTCCAGATTGGCAATCCCAGACCCTCACGGTCTCATCCGTACTGCCGGTGTACAGTTTATCAGATCCAACTGGTAGTGCAATACCACTAACAACCTGTCAATTAATCAACAAAAAACACAAATTTTACGTAAACTAAACATCAAAAAGCTACAAATAACCAACAAAAATCAAAATTTATCCAAATTACACCTTCTGGTGGCCTTCAAGCTGTGTTAACATCGCAAAACCACCTGTACACCATGCGTGCAAAAACCTGCACCTTTCACCAAAAGTACAACTACCTTGTGTCCAAAAGTTGCAAATCTTATCTTTCTTCACCACAACACCTCTACTACTAACATATTATTATTATTTATACCATTCCCTCGTCCACCGCCCCTGCCCCATGTGTTGGAACCACCACCACCACCCTTTCGTGCCGTCGTCGATCGTTGATCATCCGTCGCAAAGCCGTAAGGTCTCTTCAACGACGCCGTTCCGTTCGCCGGAGCCGACAACTCGCGGTGGAGAAAGGGGCAAGGGAAGCGATTGCAGTTGCCCGCTCGCCAATGATAACATACTTTCTGATTTCGATTATCGGTCTGCTGATTCGGCCCTAATCGATTGAAAACACGCTTTCCATCATCGAAATCCATCTGTGAGTTTAATGTATGCGTGTGATCATCACAGAAAACGAAATCAGAACGAATGCCCTAGCGAAATAATGCGTATGAATTGCGGAGAGATGGTGAATTTAGAACAAAAATGTCGAGAATAGCGATATGGGAGATCAATTTAGTGCAGATTTGTGTAGAATTTGGGGAATTAGGGTTTAAACGGAAGAAGATGAAGAACCCTAAGTCCCTAAGGAAGAAATATGGATAAATGAACAAACTGAAAAGGAGCATGATTATTATAGCCCAATGTGTCCTATGATGTATGTGGTGGTGTCAATGGACGTATTCATTCGATTTTTTGTGGATCGGGATAAATTGAACCCTTGTTGGTTATTGGTTAATTTACTTTATGTTGATTATGTTTTTTTAATAAATACTTATATATTCATAGTAACTTTAATTACCCGTGTATTACACGAAAGTATAAAGAGTTAATTATTAAATAATATTAAAAAAAAAAAATCAAGTGTGTTATATATTAAATAAGACATAACAATTTTTTATTATAAGATCACAAATGAGCAAAAATATCATTGTAAACTACATTTGTAGTAACATTAGTAAGTTTACACTTATTATCTAAAGCTAAAAGTTTCATTTCATCTTTACTCTTAACTTGTAATAAGATGTCATAAAACTGATTATATGTAAAAATAGGCTCTTTCAAGTATAAATCGATATTTAACAAAAATTGACCTAAACTTTTGTTTATTGTCATAGCGAAATATATTGTCAAATAAAATTGTTTTTTTTAGATTTAAAAGGAATACTTTTGACGGGTTAAATCATGAGCTATATATTGAGTGGGTGTGAGGATACTAGTATAAATAATTAAGATTTGAATAATATACACTGAAAATGTTATATGCAATAATTAGATTAATTTCGAATTATTTGATCTTGTAATCAAATATAGAGATATAGTATTAACTCGGGTTGGATCGGGCTATAAATATTCATAATATCTCTGATTAGTTGTTGATTATTATTTATTTAATACTAACTTTAGTAAACCCCGTGTATTATACGGGTTGAAAAAATAAAATATTAAATATAATAAAATTTTATGAAGTATAAAATGATAATCTAAACTAAGACATGATTAAATTTACATATGAGTAATAACTATAAGTAATAAAATAACGATATCAATTTTAAACTTTTGTTTTTAAACCTTCTTTTCAAAAAAAGTTAAATATTTTTTACAACAAACCATATTAAAAATATTATTTTTAAAAATTTTTAATTATAACACCTAATTTTAATTGTTTTTAGTTTATAAATAAATTTACTTTTTAAAAATACCAATTTTAATATATTTTTATTTTTTAAAAAAATTAGATGTTTTAGAAGAAAATTTTAATTGTATAAAAAATTATTTTCTAAAAATAACATTAATAAAAAGACATCTTTCTTAATTTATTAAAAAAATTAATCTAAAAAAAAAATTAAAATTATTTAATATTTCTTAATTTTTTAATTGTTTTTAGTATTATATATAGATTGTGAATTACTGACTACATACATTTGTTTGGTTTCATACACGTTTGTTTACACTCATGAACGCTTGTATTTGTCTCTATATAAGTTGTATTCAAAGGGTTCAAAAATATAGAATGGTTAGTATGATAACACATGTGTTTGGATGATTTAGGAATGGATGTGTGTATTATTCATCTCGTAATATAAAGGTTAGAACTTTAAGATTTTTCTTATTTTTAACCACTCCTAAACATGGGCAAATGAATTTTGAGTGAGCTCATTGCGATGACGTTGTTATTGTCTCGTTGTACCCTACCATAGTAATTATTTATAAGTTTTGATGTTTAAAGCTTAGTTTTTTTTATTGGGGGTGGGGGTAGAGACGATACCCTATCAAATTTTAATTATAACCAATAAAAAAAATATGGTCGATGTTATGTGCGCGAAGTAACATTAAGTCAAGTACTACTGTTGAACTTAATCGTTCAAGATCACTCAAACATATAGCTTAAGGAGCGTGTTTACAAAATCAAAACGAGGATTATAATCATTGGTTAAATAATCAATTAAACTTGAAATTACTATGACGCTTTGTCCCGCTCATGGTGAAGAGGAATCTACACAACACTTAGTTGCTCAACAGGGTCGGTCCCGTGAATTCCCAAGAGACCTAGGGGCCAGAGCGAGATTAAGAAATGGGCCCCTGTAAGACGACGTATAGAAAAATGTAAATCGAATAACTTGTATATAAAATTTATAATACAACGATAATTGTTATAATTATAAACAAAATGAAAGTATCAAAATAATCTAATATACTTACTTAAACGAATCGAGAAGTTCTCTTATTATTTTTGAAAACAAAGTTTTCGATCAAGTTTTCATATAAATTGAGTTTACATCGGTTAATGGTATTAGGTTAAATTATTTAAAATTTATAATGAGATCTAAAGTAATGATTAATAGATTAAGATAATTAAATTCTTATTGGGTCTTTTTAATGAGTTTATTAATAGTTTATAGTTTTTTTTTTAAATACATATATATAATATATATATACATTTTTTAAAAAAATTTGTGCCCTTAAGGAGATCGGGCCCTAGACGGTCAACCACTCCCCCCGGACCGGCACTGTTGCTCAATTCTTCAAACACAAAGCTTCTGTGTCTCAAATTCATTATTGGTGCAAGATGCCATTGGTGGGGTATTTCTTTATCGGTAATCTTTTACTTTGTGTCTCTTTTTCACACGCTTAGTCGCCAAAAGATAAGTTATCCATGTTATTCATCTGGTCAAGTTATGGTGCCTTCATGTTAGAGGGATGATTTGTTGAGGTTCCGTTTATAGGTTCTAAAACTTTTAAATGCAGTGGAAATTACACACAAACCGACCTAGGTCAAAACCTAAAACGTCCATCACGAGTCTAGATGCAAATCAAATATACAATAACAAAATCATAGTGGGTTTTAGGGTTTTATACCTTTCACAAGTAGGAGATGACAACAAAAAACGATACTCCATATATCAACAATCCAGTTTGCTAGATCTAGTAACAAGAACAATACCCGGACACACAAAAAAAACCAAAGCAAACCTATCTCTATCTGGATTGACTTCAAGGCACACATAAGTCTCTATTTGATTTCCTACAACTACATGACAACATCATCGACGACTAGCAGGATGATCATGACCCTTACTAGTGGTGGCGATAGGCTGAAGTGCTCCTGGGGCAGTCTTGGAAGCACCCGTGGTGGAGCATGGCAAGGCGGCAGCAACTGATGGTATAGCGCAACAAGACGACAACTCTGTAAAACAATTAACTAGACCACAAAAATATTGGACGAGATCTAGTTAAACACGTAGTTAAACAGGTTTTGAGTGATCATAATGCTGTAATTCCAATCTATAAACTCTCATACTAACTGTTAGCTCATAAACATCTTGATAACAAAAAATATTAATATTAACTAGGTTTATTACCACCGCGCGTTGCGGCGGGATTCGTTTGATCGTTCGAGTTAACTGGAGTTTCATCATGTGTTGCTGCAATTGTTACACATTCTAAGAATCTTGTGCTTCTCTTTTTTCTGGTGGTCTTCATCTTCAGCTGCATTCTGACTTTTGTACATGTACTAAACTGATGGAGTTGAGAAGCTAATTATTTGTAGTTGTTTGTTTGATTTTTGTTTGATCCCGCTTCATCCATATACATGTATCAACTATCTTATAATCAACTTGAAAATCATATAAATACCTTCTTTTAATACATAAAGATAGAAGCACTTACCTGTACTCAATTACTTGGTTGATTTTGACTATTGGATCGTCTCTTTATTTTCTTGTGTTTCTTGTGTTCACGCACAAAATGCTAAACACAAAAAAAAATAAAATAGAAATACAATAAACAGAACATGAAAATGGTGCTTTATCTGTACCAATATTGCAAGTTTCAAATGATGTGTCTGTGTATAAGCAAGTACAAAAATAATGTTTTATATAAAGAATGTATGGGATGATGGTTCCTAATGCACTTTGAAATAACCTTAACGAAACAACTTGAGACCAAAGCACAAAATCCTAATGATTAATCATATTACAATTCCCAGTCCTAGCACAACTACTACTTATCTAAAAGCGACCAAAACCTAACTAAAACAAAATATAAATCGATAGGCAAAATAAAGATATGAAGTAGATGACATTTAGACCATTGATCCACCATTAAAACCAACAAGTAATTTTGCAACTTTATCCGCTTTTTTTAACTCCAACCTGAGAGGCGTTTTAATAACTTAATCAAACCTTCAAATTGTAACACAATTAAAAATAAGAAAAAAGGCTTTAATGAAACATTAAAGAATTAGCATATCAGATGATAAATGGTATCTAACTGATTATTTGAAATTTATAAGCCTACATCAGATTTTACCTTTTTAAATCATTAAAAAGATTCAACATTTGACAGAGTATACCCAAACAAAACAAACCAACCCAATCCTTAACTGATCATGCGAATAGATCAAATGAGTAAAGCAATAAAATGTACAGAATAACATAAAAAACAATAGTTAACTACAATTTAGTGTGTGAAACTGAAGAGGACAACAATCGATTAAGAGGGCATTTCGAAACTCTAACCATAATAGTGAACTGATCAATTTGAAGCAACCTAGCTTCAACGAAATAGGATGCTTCACTGAATCCTTGTCCGCCGAAGACCTAGCGCAGACGTAATGGCTTCTGAAATAAACGTAATGAAACAACTCGAGACCAAAGCACATTGCCAAATCATAAATCCTAACGATTAACAATGCTACAATTCTCGATCCTAGCATAACTACTACCTATTAGAAGCTACCAGAACCTTTGAATTAAAACAAAATAAAAATTGAGAAGATAAACAAATAACCAAGCACATGCAGACACAATCAAAAGTATCAAAGCTCACAGAGAAAGAAATCAGCAAGAGAAATCAAATCTTATTTGCTCCACCTGACAATTTCAATTTTTAGAATAATAACAAATCTCAAACCCTAATTTTAGACTTCAAGCACCACCGCCAACACCTCCACTTCATACTTAGCAGCCACCGACCTTCTTTCCCGGCTCCTCAACCACCTGTCACCATCTCTAGCGGTTAGCCTCACCCTTTAGAATCTCTCTCTCATCTGCATCTTTGTGGGAAGAAAGGAAGTGAGGATTCGAGCAAGAGCAAGGATGGCCAAAAGGTGGTGTTGGCAACCGTTGGATGGAAAACCAACGGTCCAGATTTATAGAAACGCTATTTATTTCGGTTGCAATTTAAAGTAATAATAATAAAATAAAAATGGAGATATTGGCGCAATTTTGAGGTGGTTATGGTTCCTACACGCAACAGCCTCTAACGATCAACGACTCATTATCTCCTTCAACAACCCAAATCAGTGTATCACCATAACCAACAACACCAATGGAGCTGCTAAAACCCCAATTCCCAATGTTCACCTCAAACCCCAACAATCTCAACATCATCAGACCCACCGGCTACTGTTTCCGCACAAGGGTTTCGATCAAACCACCACCGCCGGAGTTCGACTTCAAGACCCAAATCCTAAGCGGATCTCGAGCCCTAATTGCAGACACTCATCCCGAATTGCTCGATCTGGCCGATGAAGGAAGCTTGATTGTCATCGGAAAGAGCCAGTTCGGCCCTGTTCCGGCGTGGCGAACCGACTTTGTGGAGCCTGAGTGGATTTGGTTGGTCGGTACGAACCATGTGTCGGAGAAATCGGCTGTTGATGTTGAACGAGTGGTGAAGAGTGTGAGACCTGATAATGTGGTTGTCGAGCTCTGTAGAAGCAGGTGATTTTGATCATTTTCATCGACCAAGTTTGTTAATTTTGCGTCTAACGTAGTTTCTAGGGTTTGTGGATATTGTGGATAGATAATAGATTTGAACTCTAAGGCCAATATAGGATCTATGATCTTATACTGATATCAATTTCTGTGTGTTTGGATAGTTTAAGCTTTAACTAGACTTGTTACAGACATCATTTTCAGAGCAGGAATTATGTACACTTCAGCTGATGCTGAGGCCGGACCGATGTTACAGTCCAACCCGCTTTCGTTATCTGGTTCAGGGCTCTTTGGAGCCGTTGGTCGCAGCATTAATCTCGGTAACCATTGGAGCATTCTCATTTCATTTGCAGGTTATTTGTCTTGGCTGCATAGTAGAAACCAAACTTAATGAATATTGTTTGACCTAACAGGTGGCCAAACAGCTCTGGCATTACGTCTTTTGTTGGCAACATTTTCTTCGAAGATTTCTTCAAACATCAATCGCCCTTTTGGGGATGAGGTAAGCAGTTTAGATACTACAGACAATATTGGTAGATGGTCATCTGGAGGTTTTTCGCGTTCTTGATTAAGATTTTTATGTAGTTTCGGGCTGCAAGAAAAGCTTCTGAGGAAATTAGTGCCCAGGTTGTGCTAGGAGATCGGCCTATAGAAATAACGGTGTGCAGCTCTATGTGGTTGAGTTTGTATTACAATGTAATCATTCTATTGGGTATATGTTATTCACACTGGTTGTTCTTTATTTTAGCTTGAAAGGGCGTGGAACTCGCTAAAATGGAATGAAAAACTAAGCCTCATTACATCTGTTCTTCGTGGCATAACATCTTCAGACCAGTCAAAGATAGACTATAAGGTGTTGGATCTACTCATGTTTCACAATCACACACATAGTAGTAAATCTGAGGTGGTGAAATGGGTGGGTTATGTACAGGTTAATCTTTGGTATGGGTCAAAACAAGTCGGGTTAAGTTTGCTTGACCCAAAACACCTCTTTTATTATTTTGTAACATTTAGTTCATTAAATGTATTAAATTAAAACTATTACAATATTAGTTTTTGTTTTTTTTTTGTATGGAATGTTAAGCTGATCTTCAGTGCCATGTTCCAGGAATCAACCACAGGCGATACTGATTTTCAACTTTATGAGCAATTGAGTTTCTCATATCCGTCATTGCTACAACCTTTGATCCACGAACGTGACACTGTAAGCTCCTTTCTCATTTTAAAGTCAATAACGATGAACTAGAGGTGACAAGACGAGCAGGTTGAGTGACTGGTCAACAATGTCATTTATCATAACATCTTTCAACCTGTTTGATCTGTTTGGTTGACCTAGTCATGTTTAAGTTTTAGAATAACACAAACCGACAAATTCACTCTATTGCTTGAAGTGTTGATCAAGTTTTGTGATCTATGGTATATTTGTCAGTATATTGCTTGGTCTTTGAAGCGAAGCAAAGCCGTAAGAAACAGTAAGAGGGTGGTAGGGGTAATTGGAAGAGGCCATTTGAACGGTGTGATTTATGCACTAATCTCGGATCTTGGAGACTTGCGATTTCGTGATCTTGTTGGAGAGAGACCCGCTACAGGCGGATCCTGGGTTGATACAATTGTCAAAAACTTGGTGCGAGACACGATAATTGGGGTTGTGATATGGGCTTTGTATGAACAGTTCAAGAATTGATGCATACAAAATGTTATGCCATATGAATATAGGATTTCCAGAGTCAACAGTTACGATCTTGACTCTGTTTTGTGTAATAAAATCATTTTTATTATTCCTGGTTTGATTAAATATGATTGAAGATGAGGGATTATGGATGTTTAGCAAATATGTTCGAATCATTTAAAAATAAAGGAAAATTGAAATGCATGACAATTTTGGACGAATACTCGAGTATAGAATGT
Organism: Flaveria sonorensis; assembly: GCA_025506505.1. Taxonomy (NCBI): domain Eukaryota; kingdom Viridiplantae; phylum Streptophyta; class Magnoliopsida; order Asterales; family Asteraceae; genus Flaveria; species Flaveria sonorensis. Next base: position 11,727,697 of record CM046436.1, read on the forward strand.
GGTTTTATAATTCGTAATCGTTTTCAAATTGAAATATTTCTTTGGTATTTACATATCAATTAAACGAATAACTCAAAGAGAAAAGACTAGATTAAATATGAAGAATTGTCATAAAAACAACGTACAAGACCAAAGACATCCCTAAAGCAAGGGGCAGACAATCACAACGTTTTTATTTACCAGTAAATGTCGATATTTAGTTAGTTATATCAATTATAAAACCTTCAGCAAAAAGCCCATCAGAATTGAATGGACAATGAATGAAATGAATTATACATTCCATTTTACTGTTTGGTTACATGTGAGAATAAAATAATTATTATTTTATGTTGTTTGTTAGGTAAGAAAAAAAGAAAGAATAGATTACAAAAGTGGTTACGATGATGATGACCGGTGGTGACCAATGGTGGTTTAGAATGGTGGCGGCGGTGGTGGTCGATGGTTACCAGCAGTGTCCCCGATGGTGGTGGGTGGTGGCCAGTGGTAGTGGTGGTGGTGGTGGGCGGCATGCGGCGGCGACAGTGGTTACTAGTAGTGGTTGTTTTTGGTGGTGGTCAGTGTGATGATAGTTACTACTAGTAGTGGTTTATTTCATTCTATTCAGTAATAAAAAATATATATATTTTTTCATTTACACTCAACAGTTTATTTTATTACGATCCATATCCATGTATACCAGAGTTTCAACTACATCACGTGAGAGAAAAAAACACCTACTTAATATAAAATACTTTTTCCTACACGTACATATAGATACCAAAGTATGGTCGATTAGCAATGACAGAAAAAAGTAAAAACCAATACATTACCAAGGGGGCCTTTTGGATGAAATTCAATCAACGACAAACCAAATATGCATAGGTGAAGAAACTTAAAGGACGTAGATGTAAATATCGATACTACACACAGAAAGTCAAGTTACGTTGCCGTCAGTTTGTCCAGATATTTTATCCTCATCGGTCTCATATCTTCTCCACACCCACCCTCATTTCTCCTCTGCAAATTAGGGTTTTGCTATTTCCGCTTCTGAAGGTGATACATCTAACTTTCAATTTAATCGTCAATATCTTCAATATGTTAATTAAACGTGTTAGATTCATGTACCGTTGATTTGATATCTGAATGCTTGTATATTGTACGATTTGATGGTAGATTTGAACATTAATATTCTTCTGGTGAATCTGCGTTTAGTTGTGTGCTTAAATTTGACCTATCTGTTTCATGAACACCTAGATCTGGAAATTTGTTGGCTGGAAATTGCATTCTTATCTTAATTTCTCGTTGACCTACGTATTGCTGCGATTTCGATCGATTATGACATTATGTATGATTATAAGGTGTTTCGTTACTTGTTGTGGATGTATGAAGATCATGTTATTTGTCTTGTGTTCGCGGGGCTTTGTCGCGTAAATTTTTGGTTGGTTGGTGGTGGAGGTAGATCTGTAATGCAAGGATTTTTAGAATTTGATAATCTGATAACTATATTCGTTTTAGGTTAAGTGTACTCATCTGGAAGATTTAGGGAGAAGAATTAAGACAGATAGAAATGAATTCTATAGATATGCTTAATTGCATTTGTAATTGAAAATTATTTGTCCTTCAGCAGGTGATAGTTTTTTAGTTTGAATTTTGTTTGATGAGGTATCATCAATAGTACTCTGTCATTGTAGGCATTTTGACTATCCATCTTTATAGATTGCTGATGTTGGTTTTATCTAGCAGTCTTCTATAACTAGTGTTACAGTGTAAATTTTTCGTGCATGATTCATGTTGGAATGTTTATCGAATTATCTTATTTATTTAATGTATTATTGGTTATGTGCATGCTTACCAAAGCGTCTTTCTCTTTTTGAAGGTAAAATGAGGCCTATTTTCTGTGGGAACATCGAGTTTGATGCACGACAGGGTGACCTGGAGAGACTTTTTAGAAAATATGGAAAAGTTGATAGAGTGGATATGAAGTCTGGTAATTTGGCTTGTTATAATTTCTTATCTTGTATCTTGACTTTTAATTCTCCTTATGTTATTGCTAGTTGTATGTACTTGTTTTAATATTAAGTGTTGGAGGGTGGTTTGAAGCTTGGTTTTAAAAATAGTGCCTGCAACGCGCTTAAGGGGGGTGACGCTCTAGAGGCAATCGGGAAAACATCTCATGGCCTTGAGGTGGCACCTCATGCGCGTATAGGTAAAATTTGGTCAACATTGGGGTCTGTAAAAGGATGATACGTAAAAACAACCAAAGGGATGATGAGATTATGAATGATTTACATGATTAAAAAGGCCAATATGTAAAACAGTTGAGACAAACACAACTTTTGATTTTACATATGGTTTATTTGGTTGTACATAGATGAAGGCCTCGCATACGTGAGGCTCACGCCTCGTGCCTCGGGTTTTTAGACCTAAACGCCTCAGATCGCCTCGTACCTCGGGTTTTTAGACCTAAACACCTTAGACTAAACCCTAAACCCTAAACCAAGGTTTGAAGTAGTACTGATCTTCAATTAAAGTTTTGACTAGATACTTAAAAAGTATATGAATAATTAAAAAAATACCACTTGTTTCATAACACATTCTTCATACATCTGTCGTTGTCAGTGCTATACTGCTATGTAGTAAAGAGACATGCAAATGACAGGACTTGGTTTAGGAGCAGTGTGGGACTAATATTACAAAGATTCATGTGATTGCATTTCTGCTTATTAGATGCATGATTCATTATATGCATACATACATACATACATACATACATGCATACATACATACATACATATACATATATATATATATAGATACATACATACATACATACATACATACATATACATACATATATATATATATATATATATATATATATATATATATATATATATATATATATATATATATATACATACATATACATATATATATATATATACATACATATACATACATATACATACATATACATACATATACATATATATATAGATATACATATATATACATACATATACATATATATATATGTGCGTGTGTGTGTGTTTGTATCTGTTTACATATTGTTTTTCTGAACAATATCAATTGTTCATGCACGTTGCTTATACACTTTATTGGTAAGAATATGAAATGAGATCCTTACATGACACGAGTGGGCCTACAAAACAGAAGTCTGGCGTATCCTATGTTTCACAGGTGGTGAACCTGGATGAGGTAGGTCCTCAACGTCTTCCAAATCACACGACTTTGCCAGCGCGGGCTTGTATTGCGGGGGTGTTTGGATGTTTAAGAAAAGAAGAGTATGATTATTGACGTGTAATACCCCCATACTCATAATTCTTTGGCGCAGGATTTCGATTGGATGATCATCCCACGTTCCATTTCCCAGGCCAGGACGGGCATCCTCTTCTTTCTGAGAAGAGCCATTCCGATTCCGATTCACTTTGGCATCAACACAACCACCACCACACATTCACCACAGACATTGTTGCCTTTCATTCCACGTGGCTTTTGCCCAGTCCATTCCATCCTTGGATTCTAGTTCCATGACATTCCATTAGTCATTGAGCAAGGTCTGTTGCTGATTTACCTAGCTTTAACAGATTGGTATTTTATACAGGGTCAAAGTATAAAACTGTGTAGAAAATATCGAGTGGGAAACTGGCAAATACAAAGTTAGTAGGCTTTTTTGCTTACACAGTGGCATTTGCATATATTTGACTATATTTTTTGGTTATTTTCAGGGTTTGCTTTTATCTATATGGAAGATGAAAGGGATGCTGAAGATGCAATTCGGGCACTTGACCGCTATGAATTTGGTAGGAAGGGACGGCGACTTCGTGTTGAGTGGACTAAGGTAACATACATTCAAAACCTATCTTTCTGTCTCATGTATGCTTTTAATAGTTATTTGATTCTTAGTTATTTTCTTGTGTGATTCTGGCAGCAAGAACGCAATGTCAGACAACCTGTAAGCTCTAGAAGGTCTTCATCTAATTCGAGGCCCTCAAAAACCTTGTTTGTTATCAATTTTGATCCGTATACTACAAGGACAAGGGATTTGGAGAGGCACTTTGATCCTTATGGTAAAATTCTGAACATAAGGATTCGAAGGAATTTTGCTTTTATTCAGTATGAGCTACAGGAGGATGCCACCAAAGCTCTTGAATCCACTAATATGAGGTATTTAGCTTTCTTAATTTTTAATCATTAGTTGCTGCTTTAAATACGATTACAAAAACTATTTTATTACAATAGAAAGATTATATCTTTTATGTGCAGCAAGCTGATGGATCGGGTTATATCGGTTGAATATGCAATTAAAGATGATGATGACAGAAAGAATGGCAGTAGTCCTGGAGGTCGTGACAGGTCCCCTCGTAGGAGAAACGATGACAGGGGAAGGTCACCAAGTCCATATAGGAGAGAGAGAGGAAGTCCAGATTATGGGCGTGGACGTGACCGGGGCAGCCCTGATTATGGCCGTGGACGTGACAGGGCCAGCCCTGATTATGGTCGTGGACGAGGCCGTAGCCTGAGCCCACCCCGCAGGGACCGTGACAGCCCTGATTATGGTCGTGGTTCTAGCCCTGGTGCCAATGGAAGGGGAAGTAGACGTGATGCCAGCCCGAGTCCTCGTAGAGAGAGGGAAAGAAGTCCTCGTGGGTCCATCCCAAGGGAAAGGGCCAGTCCTGAATATGAACATGGTGCCATTGTGAGTCCTCAAAGTGAAGGTCGGGTCAGCCCTAATGACTATCCTCGTGAGCCGAGCCCTGATCCCAAACCTGATGTACGTGACAGTCCTGGCTATAGTGGAGCTGAAAGCCCACCTGAGCGCTACCGCAGGTACTTTTCTTTCAACCTGAATCTGTTTTTATCGGTTACTCGATCTGCCCATCTTGCCACATGATACATATGATGTCTTCTTGTGGTTATGCAGCAGGTCACCGGCAGCAAGGGAGAGATCTCGTTCGTAATTGGCCAGCAACCGACCAAAATGAAGCGAAATGATGGATGTTGGTGATTGAAGTTGTGTTACAGTGTAAGTTGTCGTAGGCTTTAAGTTTTGAATTACTTGCAAACAAGAAAATTTTCTCAGTTTATTGTTGTGTGTACTGAAAGCAACTGACACTCATAATCTAGATTTTTTTTTGACCTTGCTATTTTGTATTTCAAGCGAAACCGGTTGGGTTGATTTTTTAGTCCAAATAAAAAAAAATGCTGTCTTAGACATTCATGGTCCGTTAATCCATTGCTGTCATTTCCATTCTCACAATTTAACCAAAAAAACCTAACCTCCCTTTTTGTAATTTTATTTCTTATTTTTAAGACTCTTTTACATTCCATTTTTCATAATTTTCTTCATTCATTAGACAATACTATATTATTTCTTTTTAATTATTATAATTTTTTCTTCCACTTACATTCACTAAAAAGTATAAAAAAAATACTTGTGAGGGATGAATAATCATCCTCAAATATGGGTTTGGGTATGAACCTGTACACTAATAATTAATGGTTATAAAGTTACAAATTATGTGTATGATCCTTTTTTTTTTAAATATATGGTTGCTTTTGCATGATTAGAAAAAAATTTCCATGTTCTTTTTTTCCTGAAGGGCTATGTACACATGCACCGTCTAAAATCTATTTCTGAAATCTGCATAGGCTAAGAGGCCATAGACTTGTAATGTTTTGTGTTGAATGATAATCTACTTTTCGAATCCTCTAAATTGCACATGTATTCAATTTCTAAATATAATTTGAAAAAAAAATGGTTAATATCCTGAAAGTTCGATTCAAAAAATCTTTCTAGACTTAACCGTAAGCTGACCGCAAGTTAACTTTTAATGCAAATTGAACTTCCTTAAGACCTTTTGATTAGCATATTAAATAAATTATCTGGGTAATAATGTTCCTAATTTAGTTTCTACTTTATATAAGTATCAAATTTATCAATCAATTGTGTTACGTTTTATATATATTGGCTTCTAAAAGTTGACTGACATGGTTTGCTATCATATTAAATCCTGTAAAGCTTGAATTTTTAGATATTACCAGGAAGAACTATATATTCATGTGTATTTAACATTAAAATACACATGAATGTTAATAATCTTAGTGACACAAGAAGGAAAATAAAATAACAACTCAAGATAAAGCAAAGACCATGTTTTTCCCACGCCATCATGTTTACAAGGATTAAAAACTGAATACTTGACCATCAAGGATTCATTTGAGCTTTGACCATGTTGAAAGAAAATAAGCTGTAATATCACTAAGGGCTCGTTATGCATGAGTTCACTTAAGGTTAGAAGACTTCAAGTATATAAGCGAGTAAAACATGGTAATGTTTATAGTCACATGACAACTAATTCTACATGGTGCAAAATTACTGATACTAAGAAGTTAAAATTACATTCTTCGAAGTGTTAAATATGCTTCTGCAATAACAATATCGTGAAAAAAGTTTAATAACATAATATCTTGTATATTAGTGGCCTCCTAAAGAAGAATCACGAGACTCTTCTGGAGGGAACAACCCCATTCCCAAAAGCAAGCGTGAAAACGTCTCATTACTTTGCTATCTCTCTCTCTCTCTTTCTCTTTAAATCTTTCCTTCATATTGCTTTGCAATTAGGGTTGCGTAGAACATAACAAACGTTGTTGATGGTCGATATGATGTAACGAGTAGGAAAAAACGAGAATGCCATAAAAACTGTGACATGGTTGAATTATAATAACTTGATACTTGAGCGACTTCAAACATTTAGATGCTATAATGAAATTTGTAATGTGTGTTTTTAATTTCATAGATTAAGGAACTTGAGAAAAAAGTATGCCACGACTGTAGTTTACAAAAAACTACAACTGTAATGAGATTCACGAGTTAAACTCTAACTAATAGAGTTAAGCTATAATCACCAGATACATTGATCTTTATGCATTATTAATAACATTTGAACATCACTATCATTATCTCATCACATTTTTAATAGTTAATCCATACCCGAGTATAACAACTTTCAAGTTTTTATTATGATAATTTGTAAAAACCTTATTTTTGATGAAACATAACTAATATAATCAAGAATCTAACATAGTATAGGTATATTCATGTAAGGTCGAACTTCATTATGGTCTTGTACATTAGATGGTCAAGATCAAAATAAGAATATACTATTTATTGTTGATACATAACTCAAAATACAAGTGAAAATAGTGTTTAGACTTCGGAGCGATCATCAAGACAAATCAGTTTACATTAAACCCAAAATCCAAAATGGGATATGTAGTCTTTGCAGAAGACAAATCAAAAACACTAAACCAAGAAATTTGGCTTTGTTGAAATAACCAATTTCTTGATCCAATGATCATTGGTTATCTTGGAATAAAACATTAATCTAGGACAACTTGAGCATTTTTCTTAGAAGTTATCCTCGATTTTGTTTGAATTCATCATTCACGACACATCTCCCAGACCGTTTCAAACAATAAACTCCACATGGGTTAGATTTGGTCTTAGTTGAACTTCATCGCACGAGACACGTTCATTACACTATACCCATTGATAGACACTATCAAACTTGATTCGGTCCTTGGTCCCGAGGTTAATGTTGCATGAAACATATTTTATATACTGTTTACATAGACAAATCAAGAAAATAGATACGAGTTGTTAGTTTTGAGGCCGATGATCACTACATATGTGGGTAGACATGACCTAGATTGAAATAAGGGATATGCCATGAATAAATTAAAGCTTGTTTATTACTTTTTGGGATAACCTAGAAATTATGATGCATTTTAGAACTGATTTAACTAGGGTCTACATGATGAACCTATCCCCAACTGTGCACAATTATATGAAAATTATCATTAATCTCTTAGAACCCATCCCAAGGTTGGGGGTGTTAGAATTAGTTATTGCATCTTTTAGTACTAATAACCTTCATATGAGTAAAAAGCATAATTAAAAGTATTAGCGGCTTGCTTACATTATGTAGATAATTATAAGTTGCTTACTTTTATTGATCTAAAGAAGCACCATTTACACTTGAAAATTGAATGTAGAGCGATTATGTGAGATGTATCTTAGATCAGACAATCTTTAGTGACGGAACCAAATTTTTTTTTTTCTTTTGGTATTAGTATTTTTTGGTTTTTGGATTCTAACAATATATGTCATTAGTTTCGAGCCAGGTCAGGTTACAAAATAAAGAAATTGTCATTAAAAAAATTAACAAAAATACAATGTTGTTAGAATATATTTTTTACCTTTTCAAGACTAGAACTTCCAATCGCCCTAAAAATTTGTCTTTTTTACCTCTTCAAGACTCCAAAGGTGGACCTAGGTGATTCTATTTTCTCAACAAACAGAAGAAGAATAGAAGTAGATTGCTCGATTTAAACTTCTTGGCTTGGATAGATTGATATCAACACTTAATTATTTTTCATAAAACCAATGAACAATGAGGTCATAATTTATTTTCACAAAACAATGTATCAATTGTAAAACAAGATTGGGTTCGCTTGAAATTCTAGTATTTTACTTTTTACATGAAACACAAAAAGAAAAAAAATGTCAGGTGATCACGAATCCCACGCCCTAACGGGCAACCCTACGTTAGTCAAGGCCATGACATTACCTATTTATAGGGCTGCAAAAGAACTGAACGTTCGACGAACAGTTCGTGAACTGTTCGGCGGGAAGTTCGTTTATGTTTGTTCTTTTAGTAAATGAACGAACATGAACAAGAAAATTTCGTTCGTTTAGTTTAACGAACAAACATGCCATGTTCGTTCATTTATGTTCGTGAACGTTTGATAATGTGTTCTTTTACGTTCGTTAATGTTCGTTTGTGAACATTCGATAATGTGTTCGTTTATGTTCGTTAATGTGTTTAATTATGTTCTTAATTTTCGTATTAGTTATTTTTATGATAATTATGTCAAGTGTTTTTAGATATTTATGTTACGTGTGTATTTATTTTTGGTAACTTTTGTGATGAAAATGTTGATTTTATTATAAAATAAATATCTGATAATTTGCATTCGTTTGTGTTTATGAACTTCTTTCTTCTTTGTGTTTGTCATGTTCATGGACATTTGTTTATTTTCGTTTGATTTTGTTTGTGTTCGTTTGCGTTCGGTAAGTGTTCGTGAACAATTCATGAACATGTTCGTTTCCTTAATGAATGGACACGAACAAGGAAACCCGTTCGGTAAGTGTTCGTGAACAAGTTTATTTCTTAATAAATGAACACGGACAAGGCCTTATTCATGTTCGTTCGGTTCGTTTGCAGCCTTACCTATTTCCTTATCATAATAAACTATTTAGCTTTTATGTGATACATCCTAGTGCTAATTGGTAAACTAATTTACTTTCCAACCAAATTTATTGTCATAAATACATACATACAAAGTTTATTTCCTACTTAATTCTTTTTTTTTTCTGAACAATTTTTTAGTACTCAAAATACAACCTAATATTACACTAAGGATTAAATCCATAATGTTTTTATGAGAGACAACTATCAGTACTTCAAGGCTCCGGTCTTGTTGCCAATTTTTTACAGAAAAGAAAAAAAAATCAAAATCATAAAAAGTTCATACCCATCTAGAGCTCGTCCTTCACCATATATTTTCGCTTGCTCGTTGATAGGCAGTCGAACACACAAAATGCGATGTCTGTTTTCGACTGGCCATAGTGCTTTCAATATATTTCTAGAAAAATTCTACTTTAATATTGTATTTTTCAATGCTATACATTTTCTCGGGATAAACCCCAAAAACTCTTGAAAAATTTTGGACCTTGAGTTGGACCCTCATAATATAAAATCAATAACTCATTAACTCGTATATGAAAAGTATATAATATGACAATAAATGTAATACCAATAAGCAAAAGTATCATATCAAAATAATATAATTTATTTAAATAAATCGTGAGACTCTTCTAACGTTTTTAAAATGGATTTAGACTGGATAAATGATAGTGCATGGACAAAACTAATTAAAATGTTAATGGATTTTAAGATTCAATAAATCAATATAATTAAATTGTTATTGGGTTTGTTAATGAGTTTATTAATAACCTATTTGGCTTTAAAAAACATATATAAATAGATATATAATATAAAATTTTTTAAAAAATTTTGGGTACTCGAGGAGTTCGGGTCCTGGGTAGTCCCTTACCCTTCCCCCTCAGGACCGCCCATGCTTTCCCTTAATCAAACAATCTGATAATGACTTAAGTACTTTTATTACTAATCTGTAGTTCTCTCAGTCGGGCGTAGGCTCGTTAATAAATCACATTGACATTTCAGTCCTTTTTAAATTATCATAAATATATAAAATAACATAGTTCTATTAAATATATAATTAAAATGATCTGGCCGTCCTGCATATAGGTTGTCTGCTAGAGTTGACTTAATTTGTTTATACAAGTTTCATTTCTCCAATAATTACTTTGACTTGGATTATTTTACAACTAATTTATCCTTAACTCCCTAATAATTTAATTTATTATAAAGCCTAATTGTAGCAATTGCCACCTGATTAAATTAGGAATTAGGAGTAACATGAGCCAAATTATAATTCAAATGCAGTCAAATGCTTTGTGTGTTAGATTTTGTATAAATTTAAAGGTTGAACTTGAGGGCAAAAATAACATCTTCCGAATGCACATACTTGATATTTACATTGGACCCTCACCTATATCTTTTAGAAAACTAGGCGTCGCTTCAAAACAATAGTGATGAAATGTGTCATTAAATAATTCATAAACGTCGCCTTGAATTGTATAGAAAGATTACAACAATATAATCATAAATGTAACAAACTAATGAGATGAGCATTATAACTCTAACTCATGTCAAACTATTAGGACTCAAAACACACACACTAGTGGGTCGACCCGTGCAATGCGACGGGTGTCGTCAAGTTTTTTCTCGAGAGCGCAATATAAACCAACCTGCCTTAAACACTGATTACATTATTATTATTAATATTATTAAATAATGTATTAATTAGAATAAGTTTATTTAATTGGAGCAATTTTAAAAATTATTACATAAAATACTTGTACCATTGTGTTTAAAAAGTTACGTTTGATGTCTTACACTTTGAGCAAAATTACAATTGGGACATCCTCAAATGTTTTATTTAATAGTATAGATATGATAATAATTATAAAAATATTTAATAGTTATATATTTAAGCATTTAATAATACTTAATTTAAATAATTTTTAGTTATAAAAATATAAAATTTCAATTTCAATTTAAAGTATTATAAGTAAGATAAAATTTAATGTAATCAATTAAATAATCTCACATATTAAATAACGTATTAATAATTGTATTAAATAATGTATTAATTAAAATAAGTTTATTAAATAGGGGTAATATTAGAACTATTGCATAAAACACTTGTATTCTATGCTTAAAATTTTGTATCAGGATACTAAATGAAATGATCATCTTGTCCTCCTAAGATGTATTATATATTATATATAGCGGACACTCGCGCTTCGCTACGGTTTGATTTTGAACATATAAGAGAATGTCGGAATGGTAGTTTCTAGGATTATCATGATTTTAATGAGTTCAATGATATATGCGCTCGAATTTTCATGAATATCCACACATGCTTTAACGATTCATTATTATACTGTTATGGTACCATTACCAAACATATGATACTTGATAAGTCGTGGATACTATTACCGAACATATGATACTATTAACTAACAATCTAATCATTAATGCTAGATTTGGTGACCACACAAAATACCCCTAGAAAAATATTATTATTAGTTATTATGAATATAAGTTATATATTTAAGTATTTAAATAAAATATACTTAATTTAAATAGTAATTAGTATAAAAATATAAATAGTAAATATAAATTTAAATGTATTATAAGTAATATAAGATTTAATATAGTTAATTAAATAATATTATATTATTAAATAATATAATAATAATGTGTATTAAATAATGTATTAATTAAAAGAAGTTTATTAATTGGGGAAAAAGTAAAACTATTGCATAAAGCACTTGTACTCTATGATTAAATAATTGTATTAGACGTCTTATATTTTATGTAAAATGAACATCTTGTTCTCCTAATATGTATTATATAGTGTGTGTGTATATATATATATATATATATATATATATATAATATGATACAGAATATTCAAATATTTCTATCTCTAACATGCCCTCTCAAGCTAGCAAGGGCGCAGCTTTGTTGGGGCGCGGGGGGGCCTCGGCCCCCATGTTTTTCTGTCCAGTTGTGAAAATCTATATGTATTTCAGCCTAAAATTTTATATGTATAGATTTCGGCACCTCTTATTTGAGTCTCGTGACTTTCGGCACTCCTACATCTTTCCTCAAGCTCCGCCACTGCAAGCTCATCTAGTTTGGAATTAAGAGTAGCAAATTAAGTAGTAAAGGGTCTGCTAGAGAGAATACCAGCGATCTAAACAACAATGAAATAGAGCTTCCCAGATACGTTTGTAATTAACTCTATATATTATATTGACGAGAAAATTTTTAACTTTTCATTTAGTGTAACCTTTAAAAGCTTGTATCAGTTTCAATGGCTCGAACCAAAGGTAAAATTAATAGAATATCTCTAGACTAAAAAATAACAGAGTTAGTGCTACAGACGAGACTGATTGCGAAACACGAACTTCAAGACATGATATGTTAAAGATCCTTTTAAGTGAGTGTTAAAAATTAAAATACCAAACGTTTGAGAAGAAAAATATAATTTCTCTTTATAGTAAGTTAGATTGTTTGCAATAGGAGCGTGCTAAAAGATATGGGAACCGTAATCCTATTCCTATACCAACATGCAACACGTGATATGCATATACATACAGATAACCCTTTTCTTTTTACTGGTCTTAATTGCCAGTCTTTGTTAATTTATTTTAATTGTTTTTACTGGTCTTAATTGCTAGTCTTTGTTAATGTATTTTAATTGTAATAAAAATATATTTAAGTTGAAGCCATTAATTCGAAACTCAGTACAAAAATAAAAAAAAATCGTATCCCCCAATCAGATATGATTGTTAAGAAAGAACAATCTCGTTCCATTTAACTACAGAAATTACATTTATTAGCTTAAAGTTAATTTTTTTACCAAACGAATATATATACACTACTAGCTTTAGTTACCCGTGTATTACACGGAAGTGTTAAGAGTTAATTATTAAATAACATAAAAATAAAAATAAAATCAAGTGTGTTATATATTAAATAAGACATAACAACTTTTGATTATAATGTCACAAATGAGCAAAAACATCTTTGTAACTACATTTGTAGTAATATTAGTAGGTTTACACTCATTATCTAAAGATAAAAGCTTCAATCCATCTTTACTCTTAACTTGTGACAAGATGTCATAAAGCTGATCATGCGTAAAAATAAACTCTTTTAAGTATAAACCGACACTTGACAGAGATTGACCTTAACTTTTGTTTATTGTTATAGCGAAATATACAGTAAAAAAAAAACTGTCTTTTTTAGACTTAAAAGGAATATTTTTGACGGGTAAAATCGTGAGCTAGATATTGAGTGGATGTGAGGATATTAGTATGAAGAAATTAAGATTTAAATAATATACCCTGAAAAGTTATGTGCAATAATTAGATCAATTTTTGAATTATTTTGATCCTGTAATCAAACATAAAGATATAGTATTGAATCAGGTTTGATCGGGCTATAAATTTTTATAATATCTCTGATTAGTTGTTGATTATTATTTTATTTAATACTAACTTTAGTAAACTCGTGTATTATACATGTTGAAAAAATAAAATATTAAATATAATAAAATTTTGTGAAGTATAAAATGATAATCTAAAATAAGATATGATTAAAATACATATGAGTAATAACTATAAGTATTAAAATAACGATATCAATTTTTAAAACTTTATTTTTTAAAATTTTTATTATAAGTCCGAATTTTAATTAGTTTTAGTTTATAAAAAAATTTACTTTTTAAAAATACCAATTTTAAAATATTTTATATTTTAAAAAAAGGTAGATGTTTTAGAAAAAAAATTCTAATTGTATAAAAAATGATTTTCTAAAAATAACATTAATAAAAAGACATCTTTCTTAATTTATTAAAAAATTTATTCTAAAAAAGAATTAAAGTTATTTAATATTTTTTAATTTAGGTAATTATTTAAGAGGAGGGAGAGGCGGGAAAAATAAATTTATGGGGACTAAAAATATGCTAAGTGTCCTCCTAAGTTACTCTTTTAGTATTATTTATAGATTTACTTTTTAAAAATATCAATTCTAAAATATTTTATATTTTAAAAAAAGTTAGATGTTTTAGAATGTATAAAAAATTATTTTCTAAAAATAACATTAATAAAAAGACATCTTTCTTAATTTATTAAAAAAATTATTCTAAAAAAGAATTAAAGTTATTTAATATTTCTTAATTTAAGTAATTATTTAAGAGGAGAGAGAGGCGGAAAAAATAAACTAAAGGGGCCTAAAAATATATCAAGTTTCCTCATAAGTTACTCTTTTAGTATTATATATAGATGTATCAAATATCTAATTTTCTTTTATATTATTACACATATACTTTACAAAATTTAAACATATAACATTTTGATGGACGGTATACCACTTCAGAATGTCTTCTTAGAGACTATTAACTTTTAGTTAACAGGGATATATCCATCCTTATCTATTCTTCGTGGGAATGACTCATTTAACTTTTTCGCACAATCATGAACATTTCATATTCTAGTGCAATAAATGTTTTTATTATTCTTGAAAACAATTAAAAAAACTAACATTAAATTGGATATTCACCTATTTAAATCATGCTTATTACTTTTCCAAAAAAAGATTATGTTTTGCTAAATATACGGAGTTGTGATACTTGTAAGTTTTTCTTACAACAGTCATTATCAATTGCTATTTTTTTTCGTCTTATTAAAAGAGTAGTTATGTGTATGATAAATAACCAGAATCTTTATTACATTATATATAAAATCAAACATTAAATTGTCTTAAATACTCTTTTGCTATAATTTTTAATTAGCATTTCACAAGAATGTTACTATTAATTATTAATGTGCAAATCTAACATCATATTGTATTTGTTAAATGTAGAAACTAGTTTATTTAATTAATACAAGGTACATTAATACTAAAATTTAATACATTTAATACATATATGTTTAGATGCATGCATGCAAATGAGCATATTTAGTATACCATATTACAATAATAAAACAATATAATTTAATATATGTGTAGTAATAAATACATATATCACAAATTTGGTACAAAATTCATCATTAGCATACATGTTGACAAAAACCACCACAACTAAAAGCCATATTTTGGCCCCTTTAAATACCAACACCACCTACACTTTACCCCTGCAAATTATCTCAACACAAACAACAAAGAATCATGTGTCAGCAAACTACAACACCTCCTTATGTCAAATGTAGTTCAACCCAAGAACAATCCTCAATCTTCCACCATTTGATCCCCAAAACCATTGAAAACAACCAAACAACATTGCCACCAACCCTTGATTTCAATCCCCACAAATCCCATATCTCCCTAGCAATCCAAGAAGCCATCGCCATAGCGCGTATCGCGATACCAATGATCCTCACCGGATTATTAGTGTATTCGCGGTCAATGATCTCAATGTTGTTTCTTGGGCATCTAGGCGAGCTTCCCCTCGCAGGCGGCTCCCTCGCCATTGGCTTCGCTAACATCACTGGCTACTCTATCCTCTCCGGTCTCGCCATGGGAATGGAACCCATTTGTGGACAAGCTTTTGGTGCAGGAAAACACAAACAACTTGGCCTATGCCTACAAACAACTATTCTCCTTTTACTCTTTGCCTCATTACCCATATCTTTTTCATGGATCACCATGAAAAGAATCTTGATTTTATGTGGGCAAGATCAAGAAATCGCCACAATGGCGCAAAGTTACCTCCTTTACAACCTCCCAGACCTTCTTGTTCAATCTTTTCTACACCCTTTACGAATCTACCTTCGTTCTCAATCAATAACCCTACCATTAACCTTCTGTGCATCTTTCTCCATCATTCTTCACATACCCATCAACTACTTTCTCGTCACAAAGCTTCAATTGGGGATCAAAGGCGTCGCGATCAGCAGCGTGTTAACAAACTTCAATCTTGTTGCTTCATTGATCATCTACATTATCATCTACAAAGTTCACAAGAAAACATGGGGAGGTGTATCGAAACAATGTCTCAAAAACTGGAAACTGCTCATAAACTTAGCGATCCCGAGTTGCGTTTCGGTTTGCCTTGAATGGTGGTGGTACGAGATCATGATCATGCTATGTGGGTTGCTTGTGAACCCTAAAGCCACAGTGGCTTCAATGGGGATACTGATTCAAACCACAGCTTTGATATACATATTCCCATCGTCTTTGAGCTTCACTGTGTCAACTCGCATTGGTAACGAGTTGGGTGCGGGTCAACCTGGTAAAGCGAAGCGATCCGCCATTGTTGGGTTATCTTGCAGCTTTATCATGGGTCTTTCAGCACTAGTTTTCGCTACAAGTGTACGTAACTCATGGGCGATAATATTCACACAAGATAAAGATATTATCGCATTAACATCTTTGGTGTTACCGATCATAGGGTTGTGTGAGCTGGGAAACTGCCCGCAGACGACGGGGTGCGGGGTGCTGCGGGGCACCGCGCGGCCCCGAGTCGGGGCGAATATTAATCTGGGGTGTTTCTACCTCGTCGGAATGCCGGTGGCGGTGGTTTTAGGGTTCTACATGGGGTATGATTTCGAAGGGTTGTGGTGGGGGATGCTGGCGGCACAAGGGTCGTGTGTGGTGGTGATGCTGGTGGTGTTGTGGTGGACCGATTGGGAGGTTGAAGCTCAGAGGGCCAAAGAGCTTACCCACGGTGGAGGCGGTGGTGGTAGCGATATCGCTGGTGGTGGTGGTGATGGTGACAGTGGAGAAAATAAGCGAGAAAATAACGATAATGATAATGATAATAACGTTAATAATAAGTTAATGAGTCCTGCAAACAAGGAGGAAGAATCTATGGGTTTAGGGGATGAATTAGTTTAATAAATTAATTTGGTTCGTGTGTTTTATATGAGGTTTTTATAGTTTTGGTTTTGAGGTTTGATTGTGATAATAATTTGTATAGTGTAGAGTGGGTTAGGGGTATCGTTTTCTTCATGTTTCTGATCGTATAATGAAATAATGTTAATCACTAATCAAGCGTGATTTACACAGGAGATTGCGGAAGGAGAAGAATATTACCTTGGTTTAAAATAATTTCACCTGCTTAAGAAGTCAATTTTGATCTAATATGTAGTTTAATGAAATGATTTAGGTGTCAAAAAGGATATAATTCCAATGTTCCATAGTGTATCTCTAAGTGTCTACTTTAAACCTTTTATTTGATAGGTTTTTTACACGAAAAGTAAATTAAGAACTTGATGTGGCGTTTGATAACTTAAAACAAATTAATTTTTTTGAAACGGCTCGCAATCCATATAAGCTACTACTATAAACCATCAATACATACATTTTAGGATATCAAAAAGATAATTGTTAAACTTCAAACGTATACTCATTTACTCATGGCCGTGTAATTTTAAACTTCATTACATAACGATTGTCTTTAAATTATACATCAAAAACTTGAACTAGACATAAACTATTAAGCTAGTAAGCCGGTCTTGACCAGAGCCACTAGACCTCTCTATCCATGTTAATCTGTCATCTTTATTGTCTTTTACCAATATGTAAGTAAAATTCAACATTGTTGATTGATTTTTAGTTTTAACTTTAACAAAAATACTTTACTTATCATATTAGTTTTTAACATACACTAACAAGTAATAACAGTTCACATACTTATATTTTAATTTTAATTATCACATTCGTTTTAACTGTCATTTGACATTAACTTTTTTTTAACCATACTTTAGAGAGTACATTGCTTTAACATTTCTTTAGTTCTATCTTATTTTAATCTTTGAGATTGTATAAGTATATAGCTCTTTTAAATGATAAGCTAGTAATAGATACTCTTTTTGGGTGGGCATATATAAGGTATAGCTCATATAGGGGGGGTGAGCATGCGTAAGTCAGGACTCCTATCAGGTGGGTATGCACGAGTTATGACTTCTATCAGGTGAGTATGCACGAGTCATGACTTCTATCAGGTGAGTGTGCACGAGACATGACTCTTATTAGGTGAGTATGCACGAGGCATGTCTACACTTAGGTGAGCATGCACGAGACACAACTTTTATCAGATGAGAATGCAACGAATGCAAACTTTTTAGCAGTGTTTGTAACACTTTAGAATTTAATGTTTATATGTGAACTTTATTATATAAATTGGGACATTTTTATCATTATTTTTACTTTTAGTGTTATTAACTGTGTCACTATTATATTTAAACTTTAGTTTAACTACATTCTTTATCTTTTTGACAAACTATCAATGTTATTAATTTAATGTTTTATCAATTGTATAGTATTTTACAAACTATCACATTATTTGCCTTTACTTTACGTGTATGTAAATTAAGTCAATTGCGGAGATAGTAACTTAGTTGCAGAGGCATTAGGTTGGTTACGGAGGAATTATGTTGGAAATATGGCTAGCTAAGATCAATTATGGAGACTTAAAGGTTAAATAGAAAGATTTTATCATCATATATATATCCAAGTAACCTGATTTATGGAGGTGTAATCTTAGTTACCTAGGCTTTATCATCATATATATCCAAGTAACCTGAATATTATTTTCCTTTCATTTATCGGGCCGATTAACCAATCAAACACAACCTTTTTTTTTCAATTTATTTCAATCAACTCTCTTTAAGTAGAGGTCATTGACACAATAAGTTCATATAATATAATAGGACTCTATTTACCCGCGTATAGTGGTTACATCTTATATCTTTTTGGGGATCCCATTATAGGTTTTGCTTGGTTTTTATCTAGTCACTAACAAATTTTGATTCATATTAAGGTGTTTCAGTTATGTAGTTTAGCGTTGTACTACCTAATTTCCGTTAGTTCGATTTTGGTGCAAGTTAGGTTAATTATAGGAATAAGTGGAGATATGAAAGCTACACCAAGGGTAGCGAATGGAGTCCAAAAAGAGAAGGTACACAGTAATGTTAGGTTTGTGTGCATATATGTGAACATGTGGGACTCTGGTGAGATATTTATGGAAAATGTTACAAGACAAGGATTTATCAGAAGAAAAGAAGTGAAGGTTTTGCTTCGTGAAGTTTATAAAATGTAATAATGGTTATTTAGTTTTAATTGGAATTTATATTGTACGTGTAACTGGACGTATATATTAGAAATTAACTATAACACACATTTTAACAAACTAACAAGAAAAACAGTAATGGAGCTTGAAACACGGTTTAGAGGGGGCGGGGCCAGTGAAGAAAAGAATACAATACGAACATAATTTAGCAAACTAACAATAAAATTAGCATGCATTTTAATGGCATAATTAGAATGTTAATTGGTGGGGGCCAAAATGTGAAGGAGCAAGCTATTTTCTATTTGGAGGCTTAAGATCGCTTGTCTAAAAGGGTTTCACTAAAATGATTATACCTTAGGCTAGAAGACTCTGTTTCGGGCCTGTGACCAGTCAAAACAACCGTTAGACCGAGGAGCACGTTTTCACAAATGCTGTAGGCGGTCTGGGTCGTCGTTTCGGCCCAAAAATGGTCTATTTTATGAGTTATTTTACTTTTTGTCTTATTTCTAGATTTTGTTAGATTTTATTTTTGGCCCACATTTTGGCCCGTTTATGTTTTGTGGCCCATTCGAATTTTGGTTTGTTTTTTATATGCTTGTAAGCAATGGGAGAAATTTAGTTTTGAAGTTTATTAAAAAAATACTGTTTCTCTCTATCACAGTGTGTGTTAGTGTATGAAACACTGATTATCCGTATTTTTTGTGAATCAACGATAGTTAGAAGAGTTGTTCCATTCACGGTGAATCAACAGGTTCAATTGTTATCTTTTGCTTCCGCCTACATCATTAATAATAGATACAAGTTATCATGTTGCGATTGTCATTATGTATTATTATGTATAAGTATAATATAATTAACTTTAAAGTAACTCTACATTTTTAATAATTTAATTATTTTCATGACAGCATGTAGAAAGTTATAAAGCAAACTAATCTTGTGTATTAAATATTTAGAATTTCTTTAAGCATAACATTGTTTTATTTACTAATACACCACATATGATACCAATCTTAGTAATACATGATCTGATGGGATAACATGCAAGAACAAACTGATTTCAATCACATATTTAAATATGATTTAAACAAGTTTAACACTATAAGTTTAAAAATATTATTATCTAGTTAAAATAACATGCTTATAATGTGTAGATTAAATCATAATCTAGGTGTGTAAATGAGTAGATCTAAGTCCGAACTCGTTTAGGCTCGAGCTTGGGTCGTTTTGATTTTAGAAAACTCAAGGTCGAGCTCGGCTTATTTGTAGTTTTATTTCTAAAGCTCGAGCGCAGCCCATTTGAAAATTTTTAAACTCGAGCTCAGCTCAAGGTTGACTCGTTTATTGTTAAATTATTAATTTTTATTTTTGGTAATTCCTTTTATATTTATTTATAATCATACCTTTTTGTATAACATAATATATATTATTTAATAATTTATATCATAATAGTATTATTTATGTAAATATATATTTACATATATTTAATATGTTAATAGAAATTATATAAACAAAAAACTCGTTTAGTTTCGCGAGCCAGCTCAAGCTCAATATCTGTAGTTCGGGCTTGAGCTTGTTTAGTAAACGAACCATAATATGAGCTCGAGCTCGAGCTCGTTTAAGCTCGGCTCGATTCGAGTTTTTTTCAAGTCGATCCAGAGTAGCTACAGGCTGGCTTAACTCGTTTACGCCCCTACCTTAATCGTCATTATCTATCATAGTGCTCATGAACTCTGCGAATGCTTTATGTGGGATACAATATTGTTGCTTAATTTTGAAAATATCTCTTTTCACAGGTGTGCACCATATACTAAATATAACAACGTTATGTGACTCAAGTTCATTGCTCCAAAGAGGAGTGTTTAAATGTAAGGTTTGCTATATGAACTTGGAATGTGTGGTTATTTCTTATACGTTATGAGTTCCTTATAGACGTGCATACTTGCATAGTACTACATTGTTGTATAAGTAGATAATCATGTTTTATTTAAAGGTGTAACTTTAGAAATAGACAACACCATGAGATGCCTTAGATGTACATGCCACATTAATTGGACAAACATATATTTGATTTCAATGATGTGTGTTGATCTTATACATGACACTGGAATAAACAGTGGCTTCTGTCATGAAGACTTGTGTTTACTATTTTGTGAATATACAAAATTACTACCTCACTACACGGTAAAAGTATTAAATAAAAAGTGTATTTTTGTTATAAAGTGTGAGAAGACACAATGAGTCAAAAAAAGTCACAAAAAATTATATCTCACAATCTATATCGAATTTCAAAAAGTAATTCCGAGCTTTTGTTCCCCTAGCCGTCCTCACTAACAAAAAAAATAAACGAAAAATAAAAAAAATTAAAAAAATTAACGTTTTTTTATTTTGTCATTTATGAAAGACACAATGACGTCATTATGTCATTGTGAAAGACACAATGAAATTTTTTTTTATTTTTTTTCTGAAAGAGGACGACTAGAGGAATAGAGACACCGAAGTATTTTTTTGAAATTCGATTTAGATTGTGAGATATAATTTTTTTGTGACTTTTTTAGCCTCATTGTGTCTTCTCACATTTTGTAGCAAAAATACACTTTGTAGAATAACCTCACCTAAAAGTATATACTAGTTCACATTGATTATTGCAATTTTAATAGAGTTCATAAAGCCAATTAGCCTAGATGAATTAGTTTAGGAGGAGACACCTCATGATTTTTCGATGTGAAGATCATGTGTTCGAGTCTCACTTGATGCAATATGCTTCAGGTGGCCCAAGAATTTTATAACAGTAGGCCTTTGGGCGGTCGGTTTCCCTTAGAATGATCGACGGGCCGGGTCACAAGCGTCGTCTATGTTTGGAGGGCGTGGGTAGCCTTTCGGCAATGGGTTTACATGGATGGTCGGGCTTAAAGTATTTGCTGGCCACTAAAAAAATAGATTTTGTAAAAAAGTGAAATCATCTTATTAATGTATATTTGAAACTAACTTTAGAAATCCGTGTATTACAGGAGTTGAATAATTAAAAAGTTTGAATCATAAAACTATATATACTTGTGATTATTAAAATTGATTATTAAAAGATGGATAAAATGAAATTTTCAATATCAAAATTCAACAATGACACCAATCATGTATATAAAACAAACAAAAACCAAAAATGTCAGTGTAGTATATTTAGGTGTTGTTAAAACACTACTATAGATTTTATTTCATATTATAAAATTTTAAATACATGATAAGACTTTCCACAAACCTATACTCTCATATCACACAAATCACAAACAAAAATAAATTGGAACGTGATAAATTTAAACCCATACAATGCATAAGACAAATCGCTGTATTTTTATAAAGTGATGGTGTAATATACAACTTTTTCTTTCTAATAATAAAGCAATTTTCTCAACCAATACCTTTGACACCTAAGAAACATTTATTCAACACATTAGCCTGGCATCTGTAACTGTGAAATAAAAAAATAGGAAAGTGTTTTAATATATAAATTTGGCAAGAATAGAAAAAGTGAAATGATTTTTTAATTTAGATGTCAATTTCAAGTAATATAATTTGTGATGATAACAAAGTTACTTAAAATTTTATATATCTACTCATCAAGTAAAATCATTTTAATTGATAATGTTTTGAACACAAATTTTAAAGATGGAATAGAACGAAATAAATTATTTGAATACATACTGCTACAATTTTATGACAACAAATATTTTGTGATTCAACAAATCATAAGGGAGGAGGGGGCGCATTCGGGTACCCTCTCGGGTATGCATTTACCCGCACGGGTACACCGCCGCCACCCATGCGGGTGCCCCGCGGGTAGTGAAGTCCGGGTATTAGTAGTCGAGAGGTAATCTCGGCGGTTTGTGGTGGTTTTGGGTGTTTTGGGTGAAAATAAAAGTTTCAGGTTAGTCTAGGGTTGCATTTCTAGTGTTTCAGGGTTGTTCAGGGTAAAAATGACGTGGCTGTGTGGGATTGGTGGAGTTTCAGGGTAGTCCAGGATAGTAAGGGTTGTGCCCCTCCTCCCTAACAAATATTACATATTTAAATATGTAAATATATGATTGAAGTTTTTTTAATTGGATCTGTCTGCGTATATAATTATTTTCATGTAAAATTTAAATGTATATCATTCAACAATTAAATTGATGACAAACAAAATTTTAAATATAAAAATATGTAGATAAAAACTAAAATAAATTATTAATTTTGTTGTCTAGAATATTAAAGTTAATTAAAATAAAATTTTAATTTAGTTACCTAAAATGAACTAAAAAGTAACAAATGTATTAATTATTGGGAAAATAATTATGTTTGGTAAGATAAGATAAAATAAAATAAAATATTTATAAATTATAGACAGTTACTTAAATCTAAAAAAGAATATGAAAATTGATCATAATAAGGGCTTTGATAAGAATAATCTTAATTGTTATTTTTAAAAGTTGACTTCTTTTCATCAATAAGTTACTTTAATCCGGTAGATACATCATTCGCAGACATAGTCCTAATGATTAGGCTTGTCCTAGTGAAACTGATAATAATTAAAAATATATAAAAAATAAATTAAGATAAAAAATTACATTTCTAGCGTATATTTTAATATTGAACAAAATTTATGATCCAATAGTTTATATTATAAGTGAGATAATATAATTAAAACATATGTTCCCCTTCTTATAAATCCACATGATGTATAACCCTCAACGTGTTTCGAGGAAGAGGAAACACATTCCTTATGGTTTTTGCATGCATTTGACCTGTTTACTATCACAGCTGGTGGAGGATTTATTGCTAATTCTGAGAAAATTGCCGGATAACTCAACATATATTACACTTTCTACAACTTAAAATGAGGGTTGACTTCTTCATTTGAAGAACATATTTGCCTTAAAAAAACCGAGTTTTGTTGAGATCTATAAACTATTTGACTAAGATGGAGAATATTATAACCTATATGATAAAATCGGCCTCCAATAATCTTTTAAAAGCGTTATTTTTATAAGCTAGAAGAACGTGTTTTTATCATCTTCGGGGTTCTGCTCCTTTTTGAAAAAGAATTCCGAATCTATCTTTCAATATATACTTTTAAATATAAATATTTCAGTACATGTATTATATCTTTTAGTGAGGTAAGGGTTTAGAAAAATGGTTTCTAATCTCAAAATACTAACAAATAATATTAACTGTCAATCTTTTTAATCAGTGATTTGAGATTAAATTGTTATAACACCCGCCCTTTCGTACCACCAATATTGTCCGCTTTGCCCACAAGTAGTTCACGGACTTGTTTTTAGTTGTCCGGGTGAAAACTTCCCACGGAGGTCACCAATCCCTGAATTGCTGCCACCTAAGTGTGTTTAATTGTGGAGTTCTCATCTTATCCACAGTCAATACATCAAAAACACGTTGATGATATTAGAGACATAACATTTCTTATGAACCGGTAATCTCTTCTGTACATGGTTGATGTGGGATTCGCCTAGAGTGTTACAATTGTGATTAAAGAAGAAAAGTTTTTTGAAATGGCATTTTAGACATCAACACTTTTGTTAACTTTTTTTAATATTCATTTTCTTTAATTGTTCATAACTTTTATATACGGTATTATTGTTTTACTAAAGATTATATTATTAAAATAAGTGTTTTTTAACTTTAAAACGAGTACAGTATTATTATATATAAAAATATAAAAATTACATTTTTCAACTAATTTTGATTTATACCCGTCATTATGTCTATTTTGTTCCTCATTTGTTTCCATACGAATGATTCACAAAATAGTAACCAAATGATTCATGAAGCTCACTCAAAATTTTTGGTTTACTAAAGTCGTTCAACTCGCATTAGTCAAATTCAGAATTTAATCAATTACTATATGTCTTATTTTAGGCATGTAATTAATAACAAAAATTAAACTTATGAATTTTTTATAAGAATATAATAACATCTAATTAATGAATGTTTAATAACTTTAAAAAACCCTAAACAACTTATGCAAAAAATTAGAGAAACCTTACTAGCTGATCAAAAAACGATAACCCATTGGGAGAAAAGTGAGGAAAACCTTATAGAGATTGAAAGCATGGGATTGTGGAATAAAATCTATTGGATTGACCCTGGTGATCGATCAAGATGAGATCATATCTACCTATTCTGACCTTTTTATAAAGTAGATTCCATCTGGAAGCCTTACAACTATGTCAAAGGATCGTATCCTTTTAAAACATAACTGTTATAATATGCACGATTTAATGTGAAAAAGTTGCATGGTAATGCATATAATAATTATAGTGAATATGTCCATGATCTGAAAATAGAAACGCTCAAAGACTAACTATAAGTATATGTAGCTTCTTTCTAGTCGTTCATCTAAACGTCATGTCTGCATTGTCACATGTCGCTGTATCCTTCAGTCTTGAGTTACAATGAATTTAAAACTATTAACTCATACCATGAATTTTAAAACTATTAACTCATACCATGATTTTATTAAAATTTAAGTTTCTATCATATTTTCTTTCGAAATAACTTTTTTCTTTTAATTATTTTTTAAAAATCATGACATGATTCTATTTTCGATAATGTTTATTTTTTAACAATCTTTTTATTTTAATTTATCTCTTTAACATAATGTATATCTTCATCTTCATCTTCATCTGCATCTTTATTTTCATACTCTAATAAAAGAGTAACTTGAGATGACACGTGGCAGCATCACAATCATTCTCACCAAAATTTTCCCGCATCTCTCTCATATTAAATAATTACTTAAATTATTAATAATATTATTTAATACTTTTATAGATTTAGTAAATTAAGAAAAAAATCTATTCATTAATGTTATTTCTAAATAAATAATTTTTTTATAAAATAATAAATTTTTCTTAAATATAAAACTTTTTTAAAAATACAAAATATTTTAAAATTGGTATTTTTAAAAAGTCAATTTTTTAAAAACCAAAAATAATCAAATTTGGGAGTTATAATAAGAAAATTTTTTAAAATGACATTTTTATACGGTTTGTTTTAGAACAAAATGTTTATTTTTTTGAAAAAAAATTTAAAAACAAAATTTTAAAAAGTTGATTTCGTTGTTTTATTATTTATAGTCATTTCTCATATGTAATTTCAGTCATATCATATCTTAAAATATCATTTTGTAATTATTAATTTTATTATAAAGCTTCTTGAAATTTTGAAATAAATCATGTCTTTACATAATAAACTTGTTCCAAATAGACATCAAGTGATTAAGTGGTGTGACCTTTCGCCTGAGTGTTCAATCAAGCGGTGTGTACGTTTTGATATATCATAGAAAATCTAGGAATTGCTATTTAAGAAAAAACATAATCAACCTATCTATAACACTAAACCTTTGGAATACACCATCAAAATCAATAGTATAAAAATAACATAATGCAACAACAATACTATAAACCAGTGATGTATCTAGTAACTCTGATCTATATATATAATATTTTTCCCGCCTCTCTATTCTTTTAAATAATTATTTAAATAAAGAAATATTAAATAATTTTAATTATTTTTAGATTAATTTTTTTAATAAATTAAGAAAGATGTCTTTTTATTAATGTTATTTTTAAAAAAGAATTTTTTATACAATTACATTTTTTTCTAAAACAAAAAGTAATAAAAAAAATTGATAACATTTATAATACGGTTTGTTTTGAAAAAAAATGTTTAACTTTTTTGAAACAAAAGTTTAAAAGTTGATATCGTTATTTTATTACTTATAGTTATTACTCATATGTAATTTTAATCATATCTTATTTTAGATTATCATTTTATACTTCATAAATTTTTATTATATTTAATATTTTATTTTTTCAACCCGTATAATACACGGGTTTACTAAAGTTAATATTAAATAAATAATAATCAACAACTAATCAGAGATATTATGAACATTTATAGCCCGATCCAACCCGATTCAATACTATATCTCTATATTTGATTACAGGGTCAAAATTATTCAAAATTGACTAATTATTGGACATAACTTTTTAGTGTATATTATACAAATCTTAATTTTTCATGCTAATATCCTCACACCCACTCAATATTTAACTCACGATTTGACCTGTCAAAAGTATTCTTTTTAAGTTTAAAAGAAGACAGTTTTTTTACTATATATTTCGCTATGACAATAAACAAAAGTTAAGGTCAATCTCTGTCAGTTTCGGTTTATACTTAAAAGAGCCTATTTTTACGTATGGTCAGTTTTATGTCATCTTGTCAC
This sequence comes from Flaveria sonorensis, assembly GCA_025506505.1. Lineage (NCBI taxonomy): Eukaryota > Viridiplantae > Streptophyta > Magnoliopsida > Asterales > Asteraceae > Flaveria > Flaveria sonorensis. The sequence goes on from CM046436.1 coordinate 11,755,274, forward strand.
AAGTTAAGAGTAAAGATGGATTGAAGCTTTTCGATTTAGATAACAAGTATAAACCTACTAATGGTACTACAAATGTAGTTTACAATGATGTTTTTACTCATTTGTGACCTTATAACAAAAGTTATTATGTCTTATTTAATATATAACACACTTGATTTTATTTTCATTTTATATTATTTAATAATTATCTCTTTATACTTTCGTATAATACATGAGTAACTAAAGTAACTAAAGTTAGTGATGTATAAAACACTCAATACTCATATGCATATATGTGGTTTCCATAAATTAATCGTTGATTGAAAACGTAGTCAATATGTTTCTTTTTAAAGACATGTAGGGGGATAAGCAACCAAAAGTCATCTAGATTTGGGGTAAAGTGGATTAACACGTATCTATATCTCTTTCTATTTGAAGCTTTTGACTATTTATGATTGCCCCCACCATGCTTTTGAAGTTTGGTATTTTGTTATTTTACCAAATCCTTTTTGAGATATCCACAATAATATTTTTATTTGTATTGTCAAGTTCTCTTTTATAATGTATAGAAGTTATCATATTAAAACTTACTCATAAATCATATAGAAGTTTATCGTTTTTTCCTCACGCTATGCGTAGTAAGTTTGATCGTTATCGTCTCGTCTTGTTGAAAACCACAAACCATATTAAAATCGGTTTCGATAGTACCAATAAAGGCAAAGATGTTTTTCATAGTTTGGTTTGTCATGGTACAACAATTGTAATTACAACTATTATAGCCTACGATACCATAAAAAATATTTGATTTTGGATACAAATCCATTTTCAAATAAATTTATACCGGAATATCGATAAAAAATCAAAAAGGTTAACGGACGAAAGTTATTAAAAAACAAAAATATTAGATGAAAGCGATTCACCAGTAGCATTTTTTTTTGAAAATATCTTATTATTATTATTATTTATTAGAGTTAATTACATAAATGGTCCATATGATTTATTTAAAATAACTATTCTGAGTACTAAGAGTTTTAGATAACAAGTTGAGGTATTGTGTTTTTAATTTTATAACCAGTTTGAGAATTAACATTAGCAGAAGTTAGATTTTTCTATTAAGCACAAGTGCATTTTAGTCTTTTCATATTTATTTATATAACTTAGAGGGTATGTATATGTAATTAACTTAAAATTATATATTTTTATTGTATTTTTAAAAGTACCAACATATATATTAAATTACAACACACCAATTTGAAAAATATTAATTCCACCACCACCATCGCCGGCTACCACCCCAACACATCATCTTCACCATCGCATCTTTTTTATATCTTAAACAAAATTTTCGAGCCACCACAACTGTGAGCAAACTTCATTATGCAAGTAAATGATAGATTAGAACATATTAATTTCACCATCACCATGCTGGAACCATCGCTAGCTACCACTGAAGCACACTTCTTGCGTGTTCACCATCATTAAGGAGAAAAGGGAAAAGTAGAACTAGGATTTTGTAGTACAAGTAAACATCACAAATTCAAAAAGACGATGCAAAATTCAATCAGATAGCATAGAATTCAATTATACGGTATACATTTTAAAACAAGCAGTGCACATTCAATCAGACAGTATATGTTTTAAAACAAACAGTACACATTCAATCAGACAACACAAATTCCAAAACAAACAGTACAATTTTGAAAAAGATAACGCGTTTTTAGTCTTTTTAAACAAAATTTAGTTTTTAATTTAACATTTTTAATGTGTATATATTAATTTCATGAAAGACAAATGGGTAATGTAAGTATTTATCAACAAAACTTAAAACCTGAAAAACAAAGTTTCAGTAATATCAGTCTACGGAGTTGTTACACATCCAATTTTTGTTATTTTGTTGTCCAGAAACAGAAAATTTAATTTAATCGTCACAGTTTGTTTTTAAACAATTCACCGAAAATACGACGGCATATATCTTGGGCTAATGGGCTTGAGATATATAATGGATAAATGATTCATGTTAGTCCATGAAATGCCTGTAAAGCCCGCATATGAGTTCCCACGGCCCACAGGCCACAACTCAACTCGTGAGTCGTGACTCACTCCAAAACAGCATCTCTGCCATCATTACCAACGTATTTCTCAAATTTAATTCACACCAAACAAAAACATTTTCTTAAATAAGCCAGAGAAATGTTATTTCTCAAAAAAAAATCTATGCAATCTAGTGGTAGAATCAACAAACTATAAAGTCATTTACATAGTGGAGAATCAGAACTTTTCAACAGATGGGTTACGAACAAATTTCTCAGCATCAATAAAAAGGTTAACCGGTATGGTGGCAACGCGGGATGTAAGCAAGAAATAAGTTAAATACGTTCTAGCAAAGGTTTGTATGAAACTCAAATGCGAGAGTTTATTTCAGTTGCTAAAGTCATTCACCAAACATTACCAATGAAACCCAGTGATCCAAATAACTCTCTCAAAGTGACCGGGCTATTAACTAGGTATTTAAATTAAACTAGTTTAGCATTGTACATGACGTGATAAAGTATAGACTACAATTGACCCAACTCGTTTCCAAAACAAAGTTTACGTTGAAATATAGAGTAACTCGAATCTATACCGTTGAATGAAAACATATATTTTACTCGACTCTTTTCCAAACAAATTTATGTCGACACGTAGACCATTGTAAACTTGCCAATTGGCTAGAGGTCAAGTTTTGTTTTTAATTTGCAAAAAATTATATCTGACAAAAGTGAGGAAAGAATGAAAAAAAAAAATTAAAATTACATGGATTCGAAACATGGTATTGATATTAAGGCAATAGTAAACAAACCAATTGAACCAAGGAGCAAGTTTTGTTTTAAATTTGGAAAGAAATATATATATGAAATATATATATGAGATTAGATTAAAAATAAAAAATAATAAAAAAAAACCCACCGACTTTTGAAATTGTGTTATAGTAAATGTAGTATATAATAAAGCCCAAATAAATTTCTGTCCAAATATATTAAATTTTATATCTATTAAAAGTAATAAAAAACTAACAATATAAAAATAACTAATTATTAACGAGCTTTAATTATATTTTCTACGAGTAAATTATGAACGAGCTTTTCAACTCTTTTTCTGTATTTCTACTGATTCACATATCAGTCATTAGTCGTACCCCTATATACCATCACCATACTCAATTTTTTGGAAACTAGATTATTAACATAAGGTAAAACTGTCAAGTCCACATGGTTTATATAGAATATGTATGAACTTGTTATGGCAAATGGTCCAAAACATTGGGAATAGGAGCATGACCATGCCCATAACATAACACAGCTACAAGTTTAAGAAATTGGACCACAACAAACTCCACTTCTAAAAGACCCAAAAGAAATAATTATAATATCATATCACTATGTTGTTGAGTAGCAACTCCATAGTGCTACTATGACAAGCTAGAAAATTGTCATCATGGTTTCGGTATATGCAACACAGATGTCAAAACTTTAGGGACCGACAAAATTTAGCCACTTAGTACATGTTATATGTGCTTTTGGAAATTTGTGTGTATGTATGTTTCCGGCCTATAATATTAGGTTGTGTGTTATACTTCAAGCTCTGGGTGTGGAGTTTAACCTTTTTGTAGCAAGAAGGGAAACACCCAAGAGCATGATGTTTCATGTCAGAAGTATAACACATACCGTTAGGTAATATTATATGTTTTGTCATGCATATGTTTGTTTAAAGTCACTAATCTTGGAACTTCTTTCACCGGTCATATTTAACTGTAACATCTATGACACGTGGATGATATTGAGGTTGGCTGATTAATTGTATAACAGGGTAAGTTTAAAAATAGAGGTTAAAAAGGTAATAATGCGTGGATTTGGATGTTGTTAAGCATTGGCCCATTGGCCCAAAGAAGTGAGAATGTGACAATTATGATTGTATGGTAATGATAATTTACTTTTGGGCTTGTTCTTATTATAAGAATATAAGTTATAACTTATAACCACAAGGTTTCTGCGTATCTGGTGAAGGGAAATAACTTGTTCTTATGACTACCAAATGTAAAGAATGATGCTAAAAGGGAGGAGTTGTTTCATTTTTTGCATTTCCTACGCATGACACATTAGGTCACTTCAGTTTTTCTTTTCCTCATTTTCCTCTAGATTTTTCCTAGTTTAGAGAGTGTCATCCACTTTTACTCCAAGTTTTCCAAAATTAAAATTCTTCACTTTCTCACTCACAATTCCAACCGATGAATATTCCCTGGTCAAGGGAATTTATTGGTCACCGGATCCTAGGAGAGGGAGTGGTTGGTTCCCGTTTGGGAAAACAAAACCACCGAATGCCACATCATTTCCGTGGATGTTCCGGTACCCACTCCCCCCTACCTAACAAGTTAAATGCATCAACAACAACAAATGGGGTTCAAGAAGATAAAAAAAAGTCATAATATAGCGAACAAAACAAACGAAATGATAAGAAAGTGCATACTATAATTAAAATTTTGGTCGATTTTGATGACCGACCGGGTCCAAAACTTTTAAGAAATGAGAAATCTACAAATCGAGTAAAACCCAAATTCTCTTTTGTATAGGAATAACTTAAGAGATATGTTCAAGAGTCACATGCATAAAATTAAAATAAAAGTAATATATTTCCCATAACCTGTTCCCTATAACTAATGGAAAAAAAGTGAAGTAAACATTTTTGTTTATGCTAATAATAGCTTCTACCATTTCTTTCACCAGCACCACCCGCCTTAAGTTGCGTTGGGTACGTTTTTCTAGAACGACTTATAATATGCACTTACATTTGAAAAGTTTGGATTGCTTTTTTATTTTCTAAATATAGAGGAGACACTTTACTATCCGGAATTACTTTATATACCTCCTCGTCACTTTAACTTGTTACATGCTCCTTTAACTTATCAAGTCGGAAATATTTCATCATTTTCACAGTAAGACGAGAAATACATGAAGATCAAAAAACTAATAATAAAAGATGAGAATTATCATAGTGACTTTCATTCAAAAAAGACACTATGCATACACAAAAAAACAGATAGAAATATTCCATAGCAAGCATTTCTTCCACCCCAACCCCACCCACCTTAAATTGCTTTTTTCTTATTCACAATTTTTATCTCGTTCACGGTCTCTTCAACTTGTCAAGTCAGTAATATTTCATCATTTCACAATAAAAGACGAGAAATATACTTGAAAATGAGACATCTAGCATGTGTCGTTGGTTTTCATCTTGCAACTATCATTCGAGTAATTAACGAAAGATAAAAAAAAACAATAACACAAACATATTATAAAATGACCTTAATTGATCTTTTATTCCAAAACGTAACGGCCCACACACACAAAAAAAAAAAAGAAATAAAAAAGAAAAAAAGTAAACTCTAGATACAGAAAAGAATGGAGAACCAAATCAAACCATCTAGGAACAAGAATCCAAAACACACACACTGTTCACACAAACACACATTGAAACAGACATTTCAAACTACTTTAAGAGCAAATCCCAATTGAAGTTGTGTTGTATTGTTTCGCTAGTGGTTGATGTTGATGTTGACGTTTGTGGGGTCGCAAAAACTGTCGGCAATGAATCAAAAGTCTCCCATTGTGTGGTTACCACAACCCCCCCTGATGTCTTCTTACCCGACCCCTCTACTTCTTTCCCGGATGACCGCTTGGACGGGTCGGTTTTCACCACACCGCTACCACGGCCGCCACGTTCTGATGGCGGCCGTGGAGGCCTGGGAGCATGGTTCCCATTCCCGTTCCCTTTGCTTCCTCTTGCATTTTTAACCTTCAAAACATCGAGTGTTTCAACACACCTCTTAACCTTTTCAACCTACATGTCAAATAATTAGTGAGTGTGTGAGTCAGTCGTTTGGAAAAATAATTATATTAGACTATTCATATCTTATTTTTTATAATTACATTAAAAATCACTAGTTTTTCTTTTGTCTATAAATTATATAATATTTTTATATACTTTTATCATTACTTTTTTTTACTCCACTTGTAACCACTTTCAAAAATATTTAAAAATTTATAAGAGTTGAACAATTAATTCTTAAATTTACAGATTAATAATAATATGTTATTTCTCATCCACTCACAACCACTCAAAACCATTTCATATAATATAAGAATTTCACTAACAAATTTTAAGAAACAAGATGTAAATGCTATTAAGGAAAAAATAATTAAAAATTGTGACAAACCTGTATTTCTTCTTTTGATTAACATCTCATCGACCTTAATTCATCTAATTTAAGAAGCTGATTCATCAATAACCCGATCAAATCCGACACCGTTTTGTCGGCGACTTTACCTCCTCTAGAAATCACCGATTCAAGCGCCGACACCTTCCAATTTTCAACATTATCATCATCATCACATATTTTTACACAAAAAAATCAAATATTAACAAAATTTCAAAACAAAAGTTTAACTCGCTAACAAACTACACATACGCGCTAAACTCTAGTCGCTGTTATTAATAAATGTTAAAACAGAGCTTAACTCGCTAACAAAAGCACACATACACATACGTGTAAGAGTAGCAGTAGCAGTAACAATAACGACAGCAACAGCAAATAATAATAATATTATTATTGCATAATTGTACCTGGGTGGCAAGTCTATCGACCTCCAGACTGATATCAGATATCAATTTAACAGCTTTTTCCATTTTTGCAATCTTTCGAGCTTCAATTTGTCTTCTTTCTCGACCGATTGGATCTTCCAACAATACCATTTTTGATCTATCCTTCACACCCACAACATCCAAATATGTCTTAGAGGCCCTCTCTTTGTCCTTAAACATTATCTTTTGATCCTCATGGTGCAACCCCGTGGGCCCACTCAACATCTTCTTCAATTCACCTGTACCAATTTCAACCAATTCAATACAAAAAGATTCTAACTTGATGTACAAATTACAATTGTAAATTCGTAAAAATTACTTATTGATGATTACCAAATGTTGCTGTGGAATTGATGATGATTTCGTGGTATATCGACCCGAATTTGACCCGAACGCGTATCGTGGGTGGGGGGATACGGGTCGGGTCGTCGTTCGGGTCGCGCTTCTGCACCAGCATTCCTCCGGGCCGGACTTCCCACACGTTTTCTCCGGCGTCTTCTCCGGCGGCTTTTCCGGCGGTCAACGCCGGTGTTTTGGTCAACATTCGCATCATCTTTGAACAGTTGGACAATTCTTATGTAGAGTCGGATTATCTTTAGAATCGGTGGTGGGAAACTCAGATCAAAGCATTGACTTTGCAACGATGGTGACGACAACGCAGTAAAGACGATTGAAGATTTAAAGACCCATTTTCCGACGAGAATCGCCGGCGAAAAGGTGAATTTGCAGGTGGGATGAAGAAGATGAAGTGGGTTGAATTGAAGGGGATTTGAGATCTCCTTAAGGTGTTTGATTCTTCTTCGCGTTGGCTGAAGAAACCAATGTAGATGCGAATAATAAAATAAATGATAGTGAAGGTTGGGATTATTGAATGGATTATTATATCTATCTTCTTCTTGTTGTTGCTATTATTATTATTCTGGAGAAGAGTGGAAGGTAGGGATAGGGAGATGAAAACTAAATGAAAATGATGGACAGCAACAATACAAATGGGTATGGTATGTATTATGTATATGCACCGTGTATGTCTTTTATACTCAAGTGGGTACTTCATAAATGTTGTTTTGTATATGTGAAAATGTTGATAAATTTAAAATGATAAATTGGATTTTAATAATTCAAACTATTATTTATTTGTCGATAATAATCCATACTATTAACTTGACTAGTAACACTTTTAACTTTTACTTTTATTACCAACAACAGTCTCAATTATATAATTTTCAATTTTTTACTTTTGATTTAGACTTGATTCCAGTAGCAGTGATGATTATGAACGAAATGAAAAAAACGTACAAGTTAAATTGAGCCTAAACAAATAATAATCAAACCTAAAAAATTGAAAATTATATCACTAACACTGTTGTTGGTAACAAAGTAAAAGTTGGTAGTGTTGATGGTCAAATTAATAGTATGGATTGTTATCGACCAATAAACAGTAGTTTGGATTATAAAATCCAATTTACTATTTAAAATTGATTTGTTTGTTTGTCTTTCTAAAATGAAATTATAGGATGGGATTGAGATTTTAAAATTTCCGTAAAATATATGTTCTGGTCTTTTGTTGGATGTACTTTTGCTTCATCTTTTTTTAGTAATTATACTAGTGTGTACTTTCCGTGCATTTGCGGTTTTAACAAAATGGATACTTGAGTAGGAATAAACATGTCGTAACGATAGTTTTAAGATTAAAAAAATAATAAAACATTATATTGTTATGGGGAATAAATATAGTGTATTTGACTCAGGCTAGATTTAAATAAAATTTATATAAAACATAATAAAAATAAAATAAATACGTCATAGTTGTATATTCAGAATTTTGTATTGATTATATCTTAAAATTTATTAAAGAAACATTATGCTTAAAACTAATTATTATAATATTAAAAACAATGATAACTTAGAGGAGTTGTATTTTGTATTTGGAGGGCTTGTAAATGTTTGATCGATTATTGTTTGTAACGACTTATATATTGTATATAAGATCATTTCTATAAAATTTTAACTACACATTTAGAAAAATGTATTTAGGGGTTAAAATATAGAAAACTGGATAAGTGGTGACACAAAATAAAAGAATGGTTTTTGACATGTGTTCTTAGAAAAAACCTTACACGTAGTCTTTTGTTAAAAGATTACCTCACTGCTAGTAATCTTACACTTAGATTTCCATTAGATCTCTTTCCTACACAAATACATACACATATATAGGGGATCCTTGAAACCATGTTATGATTGAAAATCACGATAACAATAAATTATGTATATGTAACTATGTGCCACAATATACATGTAAAATCCTATACAGTATGGTGTTTTTTTGGCTCTAATGAAACATGAGTTTCTCATGATTCTGCCACTATACGTGTGTGTGTATGTATGCATATTTTTGTGTTCTAGAGTGTGAAGAAATAAAAAGAAATTAAAAAATAGAAGATAAAGTTAGGAGGAAAGAGTATTTGTATTGGCTATTTTCTCTTTAAATCCGTCCATTTGAAAGAAAGTTAGGAAAGAAAATTATTAATATTAAAAGGTCTGACTGAATAAGAGTTAATGTCTGAATCATTCAGTATGTTTTTACCCATTTGGGGCTCCAAAAACTATTAAAATATGTATTTTAAGTGAAACAAACATATTGTATCTCTGGCCAATTTCGGGTAGCGTCTTAATGGGATTAATAAGAAGTGACCAAACAACCTCTTACTATACTATAATCCTACTCTTATGAAGAGTAAAAACTAGAACTTTAAGGGTCTGTTTTGTATGTGGTAATAAAATGGACGAATGAATGGAATAGACGAATGAATGGAATGGATGAAGGAATGCAATGGATGAGAAAATGAAATGAATCATTATATTTCATTGTCCTGTTTAGTTACCCTTTTAAAAATAGAACGAATCATTAGTTTATGTTGTTTGTTATATAGGAAAAAACGTAGAAGTGAAATGTAAATGTGGTTATGGTGGTGATGGCTGGTGGTGGTGATGGTTCCCGATGGTAGTGGTGGTTCCTGTTGGCAGTGGTGGCTAGTGGTAATTAGTGGTGTAGCTAGTGGTGGTGGTACATGGTGACCGGTGATGGTGACTAGTGGTGGTGGCTATGGGGTGTGTGGTGGTGGGGCGGTGGGGCGGTGGTGATTTGTGGCTGTGGTGATGGCCGGTGGTGATTGGTGGCGGTGATGGTGGCTAGTGGTGATTAGTGGTTGTGTTGGTGGGAGGTGGTGGTTGTGTTGGTGGGAGGTGGTGCTGATGGTGGTGGCCGATGGGGGGGGCATAGTGGCGGATATGGTGGGCGGTGGGGGTGGCATGGTGGCGGCTATGGTGGACGCTGGGTGGTGGTGGTGCGTGGTGGTGGCGGGTGTGGCCGTGGGGGAGGTTGGGTGGTGGGGTGGTGGGCGGTGCTGGCGTTGGCGATGGGGGAGGTGGGTGGTGGCCAGTGGTGGCATTGGCCGGTGGTGGTGGGCGGTGCCGACGATAGTAGTGACCGGTGGTGGTGGCTGGTTGTGGTGGTTGATGATGGTGAGTGGGTGGTGGTGACTAAAGATAAAGCAATGAATGGAATGAAAAAAAATGGAAGGGGTGAATGAAATGAATTTGGTGTGATTAGAGGTAATGAGATTACTTGTGTGGCGATACATTCCATTCAGTTTGCCAACCAAACATGTTATATTTTATTCACCATCAATCGTTCATTACATTCTGCCTTTTATTTCTGGATACCAAACGCTACTTAAGGTTATTTTGTAGATCAGAAAATGAAAAGTATTATTATCTTAGCCTTAACAAGGTTTTAACTAGGAATATCGTAAAATCATATAATATTACTTCAAAATCATTCCTCCTTTTTAACTCGCAAGAAACTAATTTTACTACTGATCCACCACATATATTAGTTATTTGATGTTCTATTATTGTGATATGATGTTTTGTATCTACCACTAAGCTACAATCATGCTTTATGTTTGTCACGTTTCTTTTTTCAGGTTTCAATTGTCAAAGTTTTTCCGTTACGTGGCAGAGTATTACTTGTTCATTAAACAAATTTAGTTTGTGTAAATAAATCATAAAATTTAGAAAACTTTTATATTATACTCGTAATAGTAAACATCCATTTACACTATTGAGGGGCACTCAAAAGGGAAACACAAACTACTAATTGTGACATATTAAAGGTCCCCGGCCCAAGCTCATTTATACTCCAACATAACTTAAGACTATGCAGCTCGCGTAAAAGAAAAGTTATAACATTCTATAGGAAACACGAGGCTTATCAACTACCAAAAGACCTAAAGGCCATTTAGTATATTAAGTAACAATACCATCTTGAAGCAATCAGCTTGATTATCTTCATGATTCGTACGTTCAAGGACGTTGACATGAATTGTTATACTTTCGGAAATAGTCCTTCGAAAGTTATCTCAGGATCCATGGTCTTATCGCCACATATAAAGATGGTATTAAATAGTTTAATCCATATTTCAAACACATTATCACTATGACACATCGAAACTAAGTTTTCGCCTAAGATGTGATTTACTCTCCTGAAGTATATGTCTTGCTTCTGAAATCACATTTTTATCCAAAATTTTTTTCCATAAAACATAATATGAGCGACCTTCCTGAGAATATATTAGATCAACCATTTTTCTTTTATGATGTTGTTTGGATCATAAAGTCTGTTGAATGGATTCACATTGCCTTGTATAGCCTATGCCAATGTGATCTCAAGTTCTCACATACTTGTTATAGATACACTAAAAGTGTTCCTTTCATATTATGTTAAAAGTTTGTCTTCCTCAAACGTCCACTATTATCATTTAGAAGCGAAATCTGCCAACACAACGACTTTATCTTCTTTTGAGAGCAACTAGCCTTCCGAGGGGATGATGATTAATCCACACTACTATTGTGTGGTATATCTAGAGATGTTGGAGATTATGGTAGGTGTTTAGAGATGTTGGAGTTTCTAGTATTTAGCTCTTAAAACGGATAACTCACACGCCCCCTAATTATGCTCTTAAATCTACAATATGTGTCTATCACAAAACTTGAACCCTCGGCCACATGAGAAGACATACCTTTCCTACACACATTAATACCACTAGACATAAACCCTTTTCTTTCTAGGATTGAGCTAAACTGTGGTTGTGAGAATTGCGAGGATTGTAGATACCTTGAGCAGGGATATCAAAAGTTTGGTTGTTGTAAAAGTTCAAGAAGTTATGAGAACTAGGGTAGTTTTTTCGCACATTGGGTCAGAAATAACAACATAAAAGTGCTAGCAGTCTTTGTTCTCCATTTGTCTAATATGAAAACTGATTAAAATTAGGTTCATAAAATATTCAATGCAAACAAAAAAGACAAAAACAAAGGGAAAGGGGAAAAGAGAAAAATAAATGAACCCTCCTGAACTAAAAAAAGAGACGAGTAAAAAGATCCAATTTGGCTGGGGGGACTAAACCCGTGTGGCCTCCTTCATATGGCTGAGCTCGAACTAGTCCAACCAAAGAGCTCTTTCTTAAACATATGAAATCTAATTGCATTTATCCAGAATTTAAATTGCATAAAACAAATAAAAAAGGAAAACAAACCATTAAAAATCCAACACGCTAGGTGGGGGTCGAGAATTGAGCCCGAGTGGTATTTAGAGTTGCGCGCTCTAACCAGCCCAACCAAAGGGTTCTTTGTTAAACACATGGAATATAATCTATCATGAATTTAAACTGAATACAACATAGAAGAAATACATAAGAAACATGGTTCACTTGTTTTGTTATATCTGTGTATTACATAGATTAAATAAAAAATATTAATTGATTAAAAAAAGATATTTTAAAATAAGTTATGATTAAAATTACTTATAAATAAAGACTATACGTAATAAAACGGTGATATTAACTTTTTAAACTTTTTTTGTTTTTTCCAAAATTTTTTTTAACATATTGTTTCAAACAAACCATTTTAAAAAATATCATTTCTAAAATTTTCTTATTATAAATTCTAAGTTTAATTTTTTTGTTTATAAAAAATTTACTTTGTAAAAGCATCAATTTTAAAATATTTTATATTTCTTAAAACTTTGATGTTTTAGAAAAATTTCTTATTGAATAAAAATTTGTTTTCTTAGAGATAACATTAATGAAAAGACTTATTATTTAATTTATTAATAAACTATTTTTAATCTAAAAAGTTAAATAATAATATTAGTAACTAATGTAATAATTTAATAGAAGAGATAAGCGAAAAAATTTTGGCGAGAAAGAATATGATGCTTTCACGTGTCCTAATTGGTTACTCATTGATTAGAGTATAAAGATTTTTTTTTAAAGTGAATTGTCATTTCCTTCCTGTAATTTAATCACATTTAATATTTTTATCCAAAAAACAAATTTTGTTTTTGCATCTGGCTCTTTAAAGTTTTAAAAAATTATTATTTTCATACAGTAAAGTTATTAATGTTAATTTAACATGTTAAACCATCTATAGATATTTTTTTTTTGAATTATAAGAAGAAAGATACTCAAATACAAAGTGTATCTCACAATCTAAATCGAGGTTTGTTCCCAATAAGTCACAATAAGTCAAAAAAAAATTATATGAAAGACACAATGAAGACACAATAAGTCAAAAAAAATCACAAAAAAATTATATCTCACAATCTAAATCGAATTTTAAAAAAATAATTCCGAGATTTTGTTCCCCTAGCCGTCCTCACTAAGAAAAAAATAAACGAAAAATAAAAAATAAAAAAATTAACGTTTTTTTATTTTGTCATTTATGAAAGACACAATGAAGACACAATGACGTCATTGTGTTATTATGAAAGACACCATGACGTCATTGTGTCATAAAAGACACAATGAAATTTTTTTTAATTTTTTTTCTGAAAGATGACAACGAGAGGAACAGAGACTCCGAAATACTTTTTTGAAATTCGATTTAGATTGTGAGATATAATTTTTTTGTGACTTTTTTAGGCTCATTGTGTCTTCTCACACTTTGTAGCAAAAATACACTTTGTAGAATAACCTCACCCTTATAAGAAAATTAGCTTTTGACCCAATTGTAAACTTATTTGGTTGTCAACAAACACTCGGGTTCGATCCTCCAACACATCCTTTCCTTTATTTTCAATTTTTTGTTTTATTATTTTTTTTGGTTAAAGTTCTTTTGGTTTTCTAAATTATTTTATTCTTTTCATTTAAAAAAACTACCCTGCTTCTGATGGTCTGTTTTTATTTTTAATTTATTTTTATGAAGTATCTACACAGTTTGCTATTTCCTTGAGCGCATATTTGACTTCATCCGTTAATATCAATTAACGTATTAATGCATTAAATTCATAAATATTAAGTTATCTATCTATACTAATAAATAAAAGATTTTTGGAGACTCGTATTATAATTCTAGACATCTTAATTTATTTTTTTTTTGTTTTTCTCTCCTATTAAATAACTAGACTAAAAACACGTGTATTACATGAGTTAAAAATATGAAAACGATATAACTTATAAATGTATAAATATTTTTTATGATTAAGTTACGTATTACATATAACAATAAAAAATAAAAAGTTGCCCCTATAATTTATAAACTTTTAAATACTTCTTTGGATAATGTAATATCCAGTTGACCTGTGTAAATATAACACAGGGTTGATCTGTGCAAAATTAAAAACTGGTCGTCACAAAATTACACTAACCCAAAATATATAAATACATCAATTAGATTTTTTTTAATTTTTTTAATCAAATCTTATTTTGCTATCAAAGTATGTATAATTCAAAATAATATGATTAGACAATTTAGTTGATAATAATAAGAATTTTAAATTCAAAAATCAATATATAAAAATGATTATTAATTTAGTTTTCTTAAAATAGAAGAATTGAGTAAAATAATATATTAATTTAAACGGGAAATTTTTTCAATGAGTAATAGGAGAGTGTCATGTGGTATCCTTAGTTACTCTTTTATTATATATTATAGATTAAACTAACTACTAAATATTGATATTATTTAATTCTTTTCAAATTAGAAATATTTTTTAATAAAATCAGAAAGAGATCTTTATATAAATGCAATTTTAACAGAAACACGTTTTTATAAAATAAAGAATTTTTTTATAAAACATCAAACGTTTTTAAATACGAAATGTTTAAAAATTATATTTTGATAATCTTAATTGTTTTTATGAAACGAAATAATTAATTTCAAATATATGTTAAAATAACCTTTAAGAAATAAAATTTTAAAAATAATATCGTTGTTTTATTACTTAAATGTCTTACTCATACGTAATTTCAACCGTATTTTATCTTAAAATATCGTTTTTTTAATTCATTTTTCGTTACTAACTATTTAATATTTTATTTTTTAACTTGTGTATTATACGGATACTAACATAATAAAGAGTATAAATCCTAGTTAGTAGTCACATCCATTCATTAATTTCTATTGTATTTTAATATTATTTCAATCACTAAAAGTGAGGACAAACGAAGTAAGCTTTTTCTTGGGTATTGTCTGAAAAGGACAAATCGACCGACAAATGCAAATCTGTAGAAGAATAGAGGTTTTTGTTCTCAAATATCAATCGAATATAATAATTGAATCAACAATAGAATTTCACTTTTGTTGAATGATTATTTGTTTCGATTTTATATAAACTGTTAAAATGATATCTTAATTAGTATTCACGTTCATAGTTTTTTTTATTCAGATCACCCACTTAGCTTACCTGGTTATTAAAAACTTTCATAACAACAAAGTAATGTTAAATCTAAGTCTTTTAGAATATTGAAAAGAATTTAAATGATTATTTTAATATTATAAAAAGTTTAGTTACTAAATTTTCTCCCTTAACTAGCTAGAGTATGTTGATAGAAACATCGGTTTTGAGTAGTATGAATTAATAAATATATTGATTATAAGTTTAATAGATATCATTAGCACCATAAATTTTGATAGTAACATTATAGGAAAAAGTAGCTTAAAGGTGTACACAATTATAATTGTGTTTTACTCATTTAATTTAAGAGAGCTTAAATACGAGATTTGCTTGTTATGAAATATTTATCTAAAGCTCGATCTCGGGTTGTAGTAATCTTACAAGCTCATGTTTAACGCAACCCTACATGTTTACTATTTATTTATATATGCTAATAACTATTATTGTATATATTTATAATCATAATTACATTTTTAATCATAATTTCAACATCTGTTGTCATTTTATAGTTATCGGAGACTATATCATGTCTTAATTTATGTTTACATGGCATATTTTAATTACTTTTTTTGTCTTTTCTTTAATTGTTAGAGTACATTTTTCTTAGTTTTTGATTACTTACAAGTTACAATATTAAAATAAAATTGTAACATAATCTATTACTTTTCGTCTTTTAATATATTTTCCACATGTTATTTATGAAATCTTCAACACCATTCAAGCATTATAAAAATTCACATTATGAAATCCGTGAGTTTGTTTGACAAGTGTGTTATATTTCTAGTAAATTATGTAGTTAAATGATAAAAGCTAGGATTAAGCTATACTACTTGTTCTAATCCTTGTTTGGTTTAAATTTTAAGGTTTCATTGAAACTTTGGTCTCCAATGTATTTTTATTATTGAAGATGGCAAGGGTCCATGGTTGAATACTTGAATTGAAGTATCAAAGGGGATATGGGGGATGGTGTTGTTTTGGTTGAAGCAATGGTTGTGGGCTTATGGGTAGAGGTGGGCATAAAAACCGGGTTCGGATCCGACCCGGAACCGGGTACGGGTACGACCCGGTATATGTATACCCGGTTTGGACCCGAAAAAAACCCATAGGGTTGGAACCGGGTATGATTTTTTAGAATTTCTTAGAACCCGACCCAAACCCGACCCGACCCGAACCGGAACCGGTTGAACCCGGGTTGGACCCGGTTTTGACCCTTTTTTTTTTTTAAAAAAAGTAGCCGTTTTTTAACGGCTATATAGCCGTTGGGATCGATTTTTGGCCCTTTTTTGTCACTTTTAGGCTTATAAGTTAGTATAAATAGGTGTGGGTTGATATGGTTTAGTACCCAAGTCTCAAACGCAAAAGCATACGCAAAAAACGCAAAAAATACTCTCGTTTACTCTCGTTTTACACGTTTACTCTCTCGTTTTACACTTTCACTCTCTTCAATCTTGATATGGCTCACTCACAATCTTCCGTTGGTCAAGGTTCGTCAAACGCTCCAACCGTCGTTCGTGTTCTTGCACACAATCGTAACATGGATGTTTGGTGCAATTGGGATATGGTTGAGTTGAGTGACGGGTCTGTAAAGGCTCGTTGCAAGTTTTGTGGAGCTTTGCTTGCTAAAGATTCTAACACGACTTTAAACAAACACATTAGCAAGAAGTTTTGTAAGTCGTTGAAAAGTAATCCGGATTCGCAACAAACACAATTGGGTGGAGACGGTGGAATCTTTAATTACGATGTTAATACAGTTCGAGATCGAATGGCGAAGTTCGTGATTCAAGAAGCTTTGCCTTTTAGTCACTTCGACAATCCTCGGTTGACCAACTTGATTCGAGAGACGCTTCAACCTCGTTACACCCACGTAAGTCGTACTACACTTAGACGTTATTGTTTAAAATTATGGAAACAAGCAAAAAATGATTTAATTGTATTATTTGAAAATTTAAATACCGGTGTAAACTTAACTAGTGACGTTTGGTCGGCTTCACACGGTTTACCCGAATCGTACCTTTGCGTCACCGCTCATTGAGTGGATCCCAATTCATGGCAATTGATGAAACGTACGATTGCATTTGATCTTTTTCCCATCCACACACCGGAGAATTTTTGTTTTACTTTTTAGATAATGTAATAAGTACTTTTAAATTAGAAAATAAACTTTTTTCAATTGCATTTGATAACGCCTCTAACAACACAACCGCGGTTGAAAAATTAAAATTAAAATATCTTCCGATTGCAAACGGTGATTTTTTCCATACTCTCTGTGTTGCACATATTATTAATTTAGTAGTGCAAGACGGACTATCCGGGCAATATGTTAATAACTTTATTACATCTTTTCGATTTATGTTACATGACGTTTTTAAAAAAAGTAGAAGAAGATATCAAGATTATAAACAACTTTGTAAGGATACGCACTCTAGATTTTTAGGTCCTAATTGGGATGTACCTACTCGATGGAATTCGACTTGTCACATGTTTGAATGTGCTTTAAAACAAAAGAGCACTTTGAAAGCTTTTCATAATAGTCTTTCGGATAATGGTGAAGCCGACCCATTTCCGGATGCGGGTTGGGAGAATCTTCAACGTCTATCCGAGTTTCATGAGGTTTTTAAAAACTCAACAACAAAATTATCGGGAGTTTATTATTCCACTAGTTATTCGGTGCTTCAAGAATTATATTTTATGTCTTTGAATTTTAAAAATTTTCAAAATAAAAATAATATGTTTAATCAAATGATAGAACCAATGAAAGAAAAGTTTAAAAAATATTTTAAGGACTTACCACCTGTTTTTACGTGTGCCGCCGTTTTAAATCCGTTTTTAAATGTTGCGGGGGTTGAATGTTTGATAGATGAGATAAATGACAATTTGGATATGCATGACGAAACCCTAATTTTTCAAACGAGGCAAAAGAAAATTTTAATGAAAGTTTGAAAACAATTTATAATTTTTATTTAAATAGATATGGGCCTAACGTAAACATAACCATGCCAAGCGGATCAACCTCAAGTGCTAGTACCTCGGTTAAAGACCCTGTTTTGACTATGTTGAATGTTGTTCGGGATGTGACGGCTAAACGTCAAAGGGGTAACACCCCAACAAGTGAGCTCGGTAGATATAGTGGAAAGGATTTTATTTCCACTATGACTACCGAAGATTATCGTGCATTCGATATTTTGGCTTGGTGGAAAGGAAAAGAATCTCAATTTCCGATTCTTTCTGCTATGACCCGTGATTTACTAAGCGTCCAAGCTTCTATGGTAGCTTCGGAATCTGCTTTTTCTCTTAGTGGCAGGGTAATATCATTACGGAGAACAAGACTAACTCCAGAAGCAGTGGAGATGTGCATTTGTTTAAAGGATCACTTAGACGCAACGGATCGTATACAAGACCAAACAAGCCTCGAAGACGAGATTACACTCGAAGCTAAAGTACATGATGAAGAGGTAGAAGACGGAGTATCTTCTGGCATATCCGATGAAGAATTAGCATTTGATCAAGCATCTCGTAGTAGATAAAATTAGACGATATTGTTATTTTTATTAATTCATTTATGTATTTTTAAGTTGTTTTAATATTATATGTCTTTCATGTTCTTTTTAAATTTCTTTGTCATTCAAATGTTTTATATAAAAAGTATTTAATATTTATATATTATAAGTGTAACTTTTTCTGCTCAAGATTTGTATATATTTATATATTAAGTTGTTTAAATTTTTGTCATTCAAGTGAACCCGGTTAGGAAAAGAAAAATAAAAGAAAAAAAAGAAAAAAAAATATAAGAAAAAGAAAACATACGACCCGGTGTTCGACACACACACAAGAAAAGAAAAAAAAAAGGAAAAAACCCAGTAAAACCCAGTTGAACCCGGGTTTCATACCCGAACCGAACCCGACCCGACCCTACCCGGGTATACCGGGTAGGGTTTGTATCCCGCTGAACCCGACCCGGGTTCGTACCCGGGTTCACTAATACCCGGGTACAAAAAACCCGGTTGGACCCAAACCCAGTTTGTACCCGAGCCCAGGTACGGGCCAAACCCGATTTGTCCATCTGTTCTTATGGGTGAAGTAGGTTTATAATGTTATAGGTAGTGTAAGGACTTAGAGGGTGCAAGGCCCAAGCCCATAATCATCAAGGTTTTTAAATCTTTTGGGCCCCAATTTGTATTTTGTAGGTTTAGTTAACTTGTTCATTTTTTTATTTAACATTAACGTTTATTCATGAATCATGATTGCAATTCATAGAGATGAAATCCCAAATACCCAATCGACCAATCCTCATCGGCCCACGTCTCATACATAACAACTAACAAGCAATTGTCAAATAATCTTTGTGATAATGTAAATACCAAGAAGAAGGGGAATCATCAAGCTATCATTAATCTATTCATAGTTGAGTCAAGTATACGACTACAATATTATTAAATGTAGAAAGTATTGTGTACATTTGACCAAAATTGAGCTCTTAGTAGATGTTCTTTAATGTTGGTGCCTAAGAGGAGGAAGATGATTGACACAATATGTATTTTGTTAAAAATGAATGAGAGTTGTTCTTATCGTTCAAAATTATTTAATCTTATAATTAATAAAATATAAGATGTATATCGTTAAGAAATACATTATCTATATGAGTTATCATATATTTCTTTCTCTACTTTCCACTTTCCATCCTAGCCCATGATACCTTCAATTCCAACTAAAATCCTCTCCATTTTTACATTCAAATTGATAGGACTCTTTCAAGTCGATAAACTCGTCCATTGATTATCCATTTATGAGACCACGTTCTCTAATTCCTCATTTATCTATGATCAAATACACTTAAACCCTAAATGATGTTGCTTACAAAATTCTCTTTCATGAGAATAGCACTACCCCCGATTCTCAAGTTAGGGTTTTAACCTAACGCTCCCATGTCTCTTATAATTCTTCTTTATATTGAAACGAATTCAACGTCTTTTTGTAAGTCATTGCAGATTGGAGCTCCTCACTAGCTATCATCATTTTGGTGATAATGTAATTACCAAAGGCCAATGCCCTCCCCTCCATAGCCATTAGTGTTAGACTCATGTTTATATTAATGTTGTCCCCATAATTATTTTATTTTATCTAATTATTAAATTAATCAATTGATTTATTATTAATTATCCTAAGGGTGATATTTATTTGGTATTTAATAAATAGGGTTTCCCCTTGGGTTTATAAATAGAGGGTCTTAGGAGAGCTTGAAAATTATTCAACACCTCTAATCAATCTTGTCACCCCCTCTCTGCGTCCTCCTTGATTTCTCATACAAGACATCATATCACCTTAGCCATCCTAACCATACACACTAAATGGGAACTCGATCAGAATCAAGAACATGACGTTTGTTACGGTTACTTCTAAGACTAGCTTGTTAGGTATTATCAATCTTTTTTTTGAACGGCAAAAGAATTTGTGCATTAAAATAAAGCAAAAACAAAACAGTGGAAAGTCGCTAGCAAGATGCTAAGATGATCATGAAAAAAACGATTACAACGAGAAATTTGAAAATGAAAAATCACACTATGTATGCCACTCCAACTCCTTCATTTGGGCTCTATGTTTTAGCCACGAGAATGAGTTATACTTCACCTCGTCCACCACTCTAAGCACTGAAGGGTGCTTGCCTTGAAACACCTTTTTATTTCTCGCCTGCCATATCAACCATATAGTTGCCATTATGACCCCATAGATTGCTTTTTTATGGCTTGTGGGAGCCAACAATAGACATGGCCAAAAAAACCGGTTCGGGAACCGATTCAGCCAAAAAAATCGAAACCGGTTTCCGGCCCAATCTGGTCCTGGCCCGGTCCGAACCACCGGTTTCTCCACCGGTTCGAAGGTTCATATGTTGAAATCGGTTTCGAACCGACCCGGTTTCAAACCGGTTCTCAAATCGGTCCCAAACTGGTTCACCAAACCGGTTCTCAAGCCGATTCACCAAACAGGTTTTCAAAAAACTAGCCGTTATGTAACGGCTATATAGCCATTTGTTGACTGTTTTTGACCCTTTTTTGTGTTTTTACCATTTTACCCCCATTAAGCTAGTATAAATATGCATTGAATGTTGTGATTGAACCACAACAACTTAAAACGCTCTCTATTATAAAAAAAACGCTTAATACTCTTGTTCAATTAAAAAAACTCTCAATACTCTCGTTTATTTCAAAATGGCTTCATCAAGTACTCAATCATCCGTTGGTTGTGATGTGTATTCAAGCAACATGGTGGTAGCAATCTTTTCTACGAATAGGAACCCCGAAAGACGGTGCAATTACGATTTATGTCAAATGGCAAGCGGTCCAAACAAAGCTCGTTGCAAGTGTTGTCATAAGTTTTTCAAAAAAGATGCAAATAAAACTTTGAAAAACCACATTGCGAATAAATATTATAAGGCGTTGAAAGATGAACCGTCTCAAGGTCAAGCTTTAATGACAAACGAAGGAAATATTTAGGCTTATAACGTTGATGCGGTTCGGGAGCAAATAGCGCATTTTGTAATTCAAGAAAGCTTGCCATTCAAACATTTCGACAACGAAAGATTGACTCGACTCATTCAACGAACTCTCCAACCACGTTACACCAATGTAAGTCGTGCTACTTTTCGAAGAGATTGTTTAAAATGTTGAAAAAACTAAAAATGAATTAATATCTTATTTTGAAAATTTACAAACCAGTGTTAACTTAACTAGTGATGTTTGGTCGATTCCTCACGGTTCACCGGACTCGTACATTTATGTCATCGCCCATTGGATTGAATTGTTTATATGTTTTGAATAGTATATTTATTTTATATTTTATGTAATCTTTGATTTTTAAGAGTTAAATTATTGAATAAATTTAATTTTAAACCTTTTGTAATGTTTTATGCTTTAATATTTATAAATAATTTATATAAATGTGTTTTATGATAAAAACAAATAATCATATTTAATTTTTCATGTATCATAAATGAATTACTTTGGATTTACCCTAAATGTATCATATTTACCCTAAATGTATTTATAATTAATTACCCTAAATGTATTATAATTAATTACTTTGGATTAAAAAAAAACAAAAAAACCCAAACCGGTTTTCAAACTGGCCCGGACCGGTTTGATAGGTTTGAGACATCTAGCCTTGAAACCGGTTTAGGAACCGAACCGGTTTGGGTTCAAACCGGTTGAGAAAAAACCGGTTCAAACCGGTTGAGAAAAAACCGGTTCAAACCGGATCGGTTTGAAAACCAAACCGGTTTGGCCCTATAAACCGGTTTGTACACCTCTAGCCGGCAAAGAGAATGGAGCCACAAGAAGATCTAATATACTATCAAGATCTGCGAAGCTCAATCTAACCCACGGTAATACCAATTCCTATACTTGTTTCGAGAATGGGCACAATAAAAATAGGTGATCGGCGTTTTCTGTAGAGCTATCACATAGGGCGCATTCTGATGAGATCAGAGACACTCCTCTAGCAATAAGATTCTCCTTGGATTGAATTCTATCCATCCTCAATCTCCAAACAAAGCAATTTACCTTCAGTGGGGCCCATGAAATCCATTCATGCGTAATCGAATCTGAAGGGATACGGTTGAATTCCAATATTTTTCTAAGAGATTTAACTAAAAACTCACCTGATTCATCGCCCATCCATGCCCATTTGTCCTCTCCTGTTTGTGCTTGAAACCCATCTACTATGGCATTGACTGCTTGCAATTGAACGCGCTTGACATCAGAGACCGGTGCGTATTTCCAATCCCAGTTTAGAATCGGAGCTGTATTAGAGAGCACCATTCTATCTTTGACTTTACATGACTTATATGCCTCCACTAAATATAAATCAGGAAATAGATATTTCAATGGGTCATAACCACACCAATTGTCAAACCAAAAGGAAAATTTTCCACCATCACCAACAGAAGCTTTTATGAGTAATTGTAGATCAATGTTCTAATTATAGCACTCCTTATTAATGTCAACAATTCCTTTCCATATTCCGTGAACTGATGCTTTTGAAGGAATAAAGCTTTGTTTTCGCGGTTGGTGATGTATTGCTTTGATTACCGACACCCAAAAAGTATTATGATCTTTCTTGAATCTCCAATGCCACTTAGCTAAAAGAGCCACGTTCGAGTCTTTAATACTCGAAACTCCAAGCCCAGCCAGTTGTTTTGGGGCAACCACATTTTTCCAAGCGACCCATTAAATTTTAGATCTCGTCTTTGAACCACCCAGAGGAAATCCCGTCTTATGCCCTCTATTTTGTTGATCACATGTCCCGGTGCTATAAATAGAGAAAGATAATACAAGGGAATACTACCAGAACCGCCTTTACCAAACTAAGCCTACCACCAAACGATAGGCTATTGACTTTCCATGATGATATATGAGCTTTAATCTTTTCCACCATCAGATTCCAAGCACTCCCTCGCTTCATATTTAAACCAATAGGGACCCCAAGATATTTGAAAGGAAAAGATCCAATCTTATAGTGGAGTTGAGTCGCCAGCAAATTCAGCTCCTGATGCTCACCACCAATTCCAAATATACTACTCTTATCATAGTTAATCTTTAAACCTTATGCTAAATGGAAGAGACGCAACATCCTGTTCAGATTTTTCGCATTTGATGATGACCACTCCCCCATTATCAAAGCATCATCGGCATATAATAAATGTGAATTTTGGGGACCGTTGTACTGGAGATGAATCCCATCAAAAATACCAAGATTTTCAGCCTTAGCAAACATGAAATGAAAAGCCTCCATGACCAGAATAAATAAAAACAGGGAGAGGGGGTCGCCTTGTCGAAGACCCCTGGATGCATCAAATTCTTTTGTAGGGGAGTCATTAAGAATCACCGACGCACGAGCTGATAATTGGCAGTTAAATATCCTTTTCCTCCACATATCTAGGAAACCCATTTACGACATAATTCTATCTAAGAATGCCCAATTAACCATATCATAGGCCTTCTCAAAATCCACTTTGAACATAAAAGCTTTACGCTTAGTTGATTTAACCAAGCAATGATTTCACTTACAATAAGCGGCTCAAGGATATTTCTTCCATTAATAAATGCAAATTGTTGTTCGTTAACTACCGATGAAATTAGTTTTTTTAGCCGATTTGCAAGCACCTTTGAGAAAATTTTGTTTAAATAGCCAAGCAAACTAATTGGTCTATAATCTGCCATTGAGAGCGGATCTGAAACTTTTGGAATCAACACAATAAATGACGCATTACAACCAATGCTAATCTCACCACCATGATGATAAAAATTCATGATTTCGTTAATATCATTTTCATATAAATGCCAAAATGCCTTGATGAAGTTAAAATTAAAACCGTCAGGCCCGGTGCCTTGTCTCCGCCACAATCCCACACGGCTTCTTTAATCTCAGCAGTAGAGAAGGAAGCTACCAAAGAAATCGTCGCATCCGACGACAGCCTGGCAATACCAGAGAAATAGACATCCGGTCTATGTAAATTTTCCTCCAAGTATCGCAATTCAAAATAATTCATAACCTCCTGTTTCATCATACACGAGTCAACACACCATTCTCCATTAATCACCAACCCACTAATTCTTGATGCTTTTATATTGGTTTTGATGGAACCATGAAAGAACCGAGAATTTTCATCACCATCTCTAATACATTACCCTTGATTTCTGTTTGATATCTCTCAGTTTCACTTCTTCCAATTCAAACGATGCCCTTTTCCACTCCAACCTGCTTTTAGATTCTTCTTCTAATAGAGGGGATGTTTCCGCTTCAAGATCTTGAATGTTTTTTTCTAAAAGTGTCTTTTGACCATGCTCAATCTCATTTATTTGTCTCCCCCACTTTTTTATAGCCTCCTTAATTCCCTTAAGTTTGAGCATAAACCTTCTGCCAGGTGGCCCATATACAACAGACCCACTATATGCCTTACATACAACCTCTATAAAGCCAGGCCTTTCAAGCCATGAATCAAAGCATTTGAAAGGAACAGGCCCGAAATCCATAGCTAAAGGTTTCAACAGAATAGGACCCTCGTCAGAATATTTACGAGGCAAAGCCACAATCGAGGCTTTAGGCCAAGCGTCTCTGAACCTTGCGCAAACCAAAAACCTATCCAATTTACTCAACTTTGAACTGTTAGGTGACATGTAAGTGAACCTATGCCCACCCATGGAAAATTCAAATAACTCAACTTTGAATTCTAATATTTTAGCTGGTATAATTTAGACCAAAGATCAGCTTTTGCATTTTGGTCTTGAGGCGCATATATGTTCATTACACATAGATCCCCCGCCCATCTCAATGAGTTACCAATTATTAATAAGAAATGATGATCCTTCATAACATGTTTACAAAATTATCCCAGAGAGAAATCAATCCACTAGATCTTCTAGAAGACGAAACGTAATCAAAATCCATTGTTTCTTTCCCCTAAAAAGCCTTTACAATCCACTGAAGAAACCTCCTCCATCTGAGATTCCTGAAGGGCAATAAATGATACTTTGTGATCCTTCTTGATACCTTGCACCCACGCCTTTTTTGAAAATCCCCTAGCTCTGCGAACATTTAAAGACAAACAATTCATTTAGATGATCTGGCTTCCCCTTCGCCAAGTAGCTGCTTCTTTACCAAATCAGCACAGTTCATAACCTTAAAATCTAGAATTTCAACTACCTCGCATGTATCTTGGACCTCTTGATCAGTGGACTTTGCTTGTCCTACGTCATCACAACTAGAACCGTCGCTAGGATTAGAACCACCAGGACTACTCCTTGATGCCAATGCTCTCGCCGCTCTGTGAGACCACAATGCATCTTTCATTCGAAGAGAATAATGCAACGGTCTTCGACCAATCTTTAATTTGGATTTTGACATTGACCTTTTCACCGAATGAATTCGTTGATCCTGCGTCTCTCCTATAATTGTGTTACGATCAGTGTTATTCTCCTTAGAGACTTGAGTTGGGCTAAAATTAGGAACCTTAACTTGGGTTGCAAATGAGTCTGTCGCTGTCCCACTAACATCTGGGCTGGTTGAATTATTAAAGTAGGCCTCAATAACTGGAACCAAGTTTGATGACTTTTCATTGTCCCCAAAGTTTCTTTTCCGGATCAGAATGGGGGCTCATTAGGCACATGCGCAGTCAGAGTATCACTCCTGTAGTCATTTTCCATGCAAAACTCTTCAACTTCGAATGGTTGCGATGACTGTTAGGATACCTTCACCACCTTCGAGACCGGAGATTGCAAGCTATTCCGGTCATGATCTCCATGATCACCGAACTCCTCATTTTCGAGCGCGACATCATTAAAGGAGCCTCCATCACTGCTAACAGAACATTCATTCTCTTCCTCTTCATTTTTATCGTTACTCGATTTAGAAATGAAGGAAGAAAAAATTGGACACCAATCATTATTTTTGTTAGGATCAGTGATCTAAGTTTGATCAATTAGAGTTTAATCACAGCGGAATTAGAGCAAGAATTAAGCAAATATAGCAAGAACACAATAAATATTCAATGGAATAGTACACGGTTATATAGAAATAGGGTTTTCTGCATTGGGATAATAACATTCATGCACACATGCTTCGGTATGGCGGCTGCTAGGTTTTCCTAAGCTGCCCCGATTACAATTAGGTCAGCATTCCTTATATATAGGAATGTGATGTCTGCTGATGTCACTTGATAGTGACGTCTAACAGAATTATTACAAACTACTGAAAGTAAGCAAACTACTGAGAATGTTCACAACAACTGAGAACATCTCAGATTATTCTAAGTACACGAAGAAACATAAAACTACTGAAACTACAAGTACAGAAAGGAAAATACAACTACTGAAAGGAACTACTGAAGAGGTCTTCTTCAGCTGTTGTGACAATCATCTGAAACTTGGTCTTCAGTCTTTGTCTTCAGCTCTTTCACTTCAGACTTTGTCTTCAGCTCTTGTCTTCAGACTTTGTCTTCAGCTCTTGTCTTCAGACTTTGTCTTCAGCTCTTTCACTTCAGACTTTGTCTTCAGACCTTGTTATCAGCTGATGTCTTCAGCTGTTGCAGACTACTTCAGTTGTTGTAATGTCCGTGGGACTTAAAGGTTTTTCTGATCAGGCTCATTGGTTCTTTTGGTCCAACAAACTCCCCCTGAACCAATGCAGCCAAAACCTTTAAGCTTATTGAGGTCCCACTTATTCTTGGCAGAAATACTCTCTTGATCAGCTTAAGAGATATAGGATAAGCACAGGCCAGGGAACGGGTTTCAGTAGATGTGAATGTCAAAGGATGGAAGGGAACTCTGTCTTGGGGAACTGGACACAGAGCCGTTATCCCAACCATGAAACCTACTTCCCATTGATGAGTCTATAAGACTCTCTGACGTAGGCCTCAAGGAGAACAACTTGTTCCTCCTTAGTGAGTTCTTCTGCTTCTCCTTCGAAGAAGAACTCTGGGCCATAGTACTCTGATAAGTACTTTATCGTCTTTCCATTTTTCAACTCAACAGTTGTTATCTCTCTGTAAGCAAATTCATCTGGGTGAGTCCCTTCTAATAACAACTGGAGTTCATTTTTCTTGATCTCTTCAAGCCTCTTGTATAACAACCCCTTCTTGACCATTTTGTTCTCCATTAGAGTTTGAGGGGTCATCTTTGACTTGTAGGCTCTCTTGAAGTCTTCAAGTATTTCCCAGGGTGAGACTACAATGGCCAACATAATAGCAGCATCTATGGTCTTTCTCACTTGGCCATTGTATCTACTTGGTATGGATTTCTTATGAATTCTAGAACTAACCCTGGGGTCTGGCCAAATCTTACTCTCTCCTTTTGATATTGAAAGGTATACCTGAGAGCATACAGCCTTTGAGCATGTTTCTTCATTGCTTGTATAGATGATGACTGAGGAAACTCTTTGTCAATCATCTTCAAAAGTTGCTCATCGTGCTGTTTCTGCTGTTCTTCTTCTTCAATCTTAACTTTCACCATTTGCCTCTGAAAGTCTGGTGTGATCATTTGTTGACTTCTGGGCTCAGGTAATTTCAGAACAGCAGAGATTGGCAGACTATCTTCTTCATCATCTTCTTCTTCATCTTCTACCATCCTCAACACCCTTCTCCTCCTTCTGGGTGCATCACTGGATGTGGTTTGAGGTGGTTTTTGGGGTAAGGGAGTTGGTTTTGAGGGTTGAGTTGATTTGGAGAGTTGTGGGGTTGGTTGTTTTTGAGAGGGAGTTTGGGAAGGCTGATCTAGCATTTTTATGGTGAGTTTGGCTTTGGAAAGCTTGGCCATATCAGTTCTCTTCCCAGCACCTGCTTCATCTAGTGCTTCAATAATTAACCCCTTGTTGAATGCTTCAGAAGTACAGATTCTGGTGGTTATTGCCAGAATACTGTCTCTGGTCCATGATTTAATCTCAATTAATGATCTTCCCAAGTATTTTGCAGTAAACCTGATCATTATTTCCAACCTCTCCCTTTCCATCACACTATAACTGGCCCATCTTTCTTGTATCTCTTCAATCTCCAGCTTTCTGATCTCAGTGTCTAATGTGGCTGTATCAAAGCCCTGTCTGAAGAGTTGATCTATTATTCTGTCCATTGATCTGCTGTGAGCTTCATCGGCTTCTTTAATCAGATCTTCCAATGATTTCTCTTCATCAGGCTTTTGAGTTTCAGCACTTTTCTTTCTTTTGTATGTGATCAGCTGTTTTTCCTTTTCTTTCTCTTGTTTCTCATTTTCCACACTCTTTCTTTTTCGTTCTTTCACTGCCTTAGACTCCCCCTTTTTGGGTGCATTGGGTTCAGGGGTGTGAATGGCAGAAAGCTTCCTTTGCACAGCATCATCAACAAGTGTTTGTAGATTTGAGGAAATCCTCTCATCAATGGCTTTATGCACAATCTCATTGATGATGGGAGTGATGAGAGGTAAGGAATTTGGAAATGTAGCAACCATCTGCTCAGAGGGGTTCTGTCCCTGAGAGGTGGTGCCAAAAACAGTGGCTGGGGCTCAGTTGAGTGTAGTGGCTGAGTGTTTGGTAAACCTTCAGATGAAGGTGCCATCTGTGGGTTTATTGGGGCAGATGGACTTTGATCCTGAGACATTTTGGCAAGCAGTTCTTTGAGTCTGCTCACCTCAGCCTCAAGGATTGTGTTATGGGCTAAAACATCAAAGAAAAAGCCCAGGTCATCATCAGTCTTTGCTGAATCATCTGACCTCCTGATTGAATCAGGATGTACATGCCCTGAGTGTAGATCAGTTGTAGCATGTGCCCCTTGTTCTTGGTTCTGGGGACTTCCTGCCTCAGGACTGAGTCCTTCATCGGCAGTTGCCTCTGGTGAGGTCTTAGAGATGTTACCAACTTCATCCTGTTCATTTGCTGAATCAGTAGAAGTGGCAGCCTCACCAGATGTTCTAACCTCCTCCTCTACACGGGGAGATTGAACATTATAACCCCTGTGCTGTGGGTTATCAGCAGCATTTTGGTCCTCTTCCTCAGCTGTTGAGGTTCTCCCCATTGTAATTGGTGTCTGGGGAGGAGGAGAGGAATGCAGCTGACTCAACACTTGTGCAACAATAAATGTTGGGCTTTGAGGGGCGGTTGCATTTGGAGATAGGTTTGAAGCAGATTGCACCCGGGGTGACTGGTGCTCTTCAATGGTAACCTTCTCAATTGAGATAGGTTCCAGCATTGTGGTATCCCCAATTATGGTTGCATCAGGATCCTGTTGAGAGGATGCCTGAGCGGCTAGGGCTGGTGGAGTCTTTGACACTACTGGGGGGTTAGAACCAGTAAGTGTTACCTGTATTGGTGTTACAGGGGCATCCTCAGGGGACTCATCTCCCTGAGTAGCCTTTTTGGGCTTTTTGGTTTTGGGTTTGGTGGGGACTTTGGATCTGGAAGTGGAGGCTGTGGGTTCCCGCTGCTTGGGTTTTAGCAGCCGGGCAGCCCCTTTCATGTAGGGTCAGAGTTGTGCCTGGAGTATACTTCAGGCAATACAGCCGGAGCAGGGACTCCAAGGCCAACAAGGCCGTCTGATTTTAGCTGTGTTAAAATTATGGCCATGAGAAACCTGGGATATAATATCCATCTGTTTGCCACAGGTTTCAAGGCCAGATCCTTTAGTTCCATAAACACTATCTCAGAAAAATTTAAAGTTTGTCGTTCAAAGATAGAGTATAATACCTGTTGCCATCGGGAAGACATTTGATCCCATGAGGAGGTTTTTGGTGCAAGGCAGACATTCACCATGTGGAATATAAGACGTTCAGCATCATGGAAGTGCTTCTTCAGAATGGTGGTAGCACTTAAGTCTCCTTCATACCCGTTGTTGATGAAAGACATATCGGTTGTGCCTTTCGGGTATTCTGTGACACAGGTGGCATCATGTAGATCTAGGGTTTGTCGAATGATGTCCGGAGTGATGACCACCTGTTTCTGGTTGACCAACGACTGGAGAGTGATTTGGCTATCATTCTCACTAGTTTGCACAGAGACGTTGGTCCAGAACTGGCTTAGGGAATCGGGGTAGATGGTAGGATTCAGAAGAAACGCGGTTCGGTACTGGGAATCTACCATAAGATCGATGGCGTTATCAAATTTGTTCCAGAAGGCCGATTTCGAGAGGTAGGCAACACAGTTGTGTCTGGGTTTGAGTTTCATGGTCGCCATTGTTGAGAGAGTGGACGGAAAACGGCTAATGAAACGTCTGAAATTAGGTTTAGGTATTTATAGGGTAAGAAAAAGCTGATATAAAACAACTGAAGACCTGGTTTTAACTTTCAGAAGTAACAACTGAAGACTTGGTATTAGTCATCAGTAGTTGTGAAACTACTGAAGACATGGTTTTGGCTTCAGGTGTTGTAACAACTGAAGACTTGGTGTTAGTCATCAGTAGTTGTGAAACTACTGAAGACATGGTTTTGGCTTCAGTTGTTTGAAGTGAAGCAGCAGTTGTAGAAACAACTGAAGAGAAAAATTTCTCATCAGCTGTTGTCGTCAATTCTTAGCTCATCAGCTGTTTCATTCTGACCTCAACACTTCATCAGACTTTGTCTGAGTTTCAGATGTTTCATAGGTCATCAGTACTTATCTGTTATTCTGACATCAGCAGTTGTAACTACAGCAGTAGTTGTAACCACATCAGTTCTTTTCAACAGATGAGTACTTCAGTACTTTTAAGTAATTTAGTCTTCAGTAGTTATGAAAACTACTGAGGATAAAAGAACTTCAGTACTTATTTGTGACAGTAGTATACGAATGCTCATCAGTACTTGTTGACTGAGATCATCAGTAGTTGTCACTTATTCTAGCTGCAGCATACCAAGCCTTAACACTAGGTTTTGGAAAGTTGAACTGTCCAAAGGCTTAGTAAATATGTCTGCAAGCTCATCAGCACTAGGAACAAACTTTGGATCAATCAGACCTTTTTCAAAACAATCCCTAATAAAATGGTGTCTGATCTCAATATGTTTGGTCCTAGAGTGCTGGACTGGATTCTTGACAATACAAAGAGCTGAAGCACTATCCATTAGTAATGGAGTCTTAGTCTCTGTAATGCCATAATCCAGTAATTGATTCTGAAGCCAGAGTACCTGAGATGTACAACTTGCAGCAGCAATGTACTCGGCTTCAGCAGTGGATGTAGCAACAGATGTTTGTTTCTTACTCTGCCAAGAAACCAAACAGTTGCCTAGGAATTGACATCCACCAGAAGTTGATTTTCTAGTTAATTTACACCCTGCATAGTCACTATCAGAAAAAGCAACTAATTTGCAAGAGTGCCCAGTGGAATACCAAAGACCTAGAGATTGAGTACCTTGCAGATATCTAAAGATCCTCTTGACTGCAATCAAATGAGACTCTTTAGGAGCAGCCTGAAATCTAGCACAAACACAAGTTGCAAACATAATATCTGGTCTAGAAGCTGTTAAGTACATCAAGGACCCAATCATACATCTGTAAAGTGTTTCATCAACAGCTTTACCTTTCTGATCTGCATCCAGTTGTGTGGTGCTGCACATGGGAGTAGAACAGGGCTTACAGTGTTGTAAATCAAACTTTGCCAAAAGACTTTTTGTGTATTTTGACTGATGAATGAAAGTTCCATCAGCCTTTTGTTTGATTTGCAAACCTAGAAAGAACTGTAATTCTCCCATGGCACTCATTTCGAATTTTTGTTGCATCAACTTTGTAAATGCATCACACAACTGTGGATCAGAGGATGCAAAAATAATATCATCAACATAAATTTGAACAAGGAGCTTATGCTGACCCACTTTCTTAATGAACAAAGTTTTATCTATGGAGCCTCTAGTGAAATTATTCTGAAGAAGAAATTTGACAGTGTTTCATACCAGGCTCTAGGAGCTTGTTTCAACCCATAAAGAGCCTTATCAAGTTTATACACCCAATCAGGATGTTTATTATCCTCAAAACCTGGTGGTTGACACACATAAACCTCTTCTTTTATTTTACCATATAAAAATGCACTTTTGACATCCATTTGAAAAACTTTAAGATTGTGGAATGCAGCATAGGCTAAGAACAATCTAATTGCCTCCAGTCTGGCTACAGGGGCAAAGGTTTCATCATAATCAATACCTTCTTCTTGTGAAAACCCCTGGACAACCAGTCTGGCCTTGTTCTTGACAATTTGCCCATTTTCATCTGTTTTATTCCTAAACACCCATTTAGTGCCTATTGCACACTTACCTGGGGGTAGAGGAACCAGTTCCCACACTTGCTGCTTTTTGAACTGAAGAAGCTCAAGCTGCATGGCATCAACCCATCCATTGTCTCTTAATGCAATATGATAGTTCTTTGGCTCTTGCTGACTGATGAAAAGAGCATAGAAGCAGAAGTTGGACAATTGACTTCTAGTTGAGACACCAGCATTGATATCACCAATGATTTGAGACGTTGGGTGATTCTTCAGCTCTGGATACACTATGAGATCTGTGCAAGTGTTTGTAGCACGCTCAGCAGCAACAGATGTTGATCCAGATTCTTGAAACCAAGTGTTAGATGGCAGGTCAAATGAAGTAGAGGATTCAGAAATCTCATCAGCATTTGTTGTGGATGGTGCTACTGAAGCTACAGGAACATCAAGTTGAGTAGACTCAGGCAGTTGATCACTAAACTTGAATAGGTGAGTACTGGGATCATCATGAACATCAGTACCACCAGATGGATGACTAGCTGCAGAAGGTGATGAATTCACATGATCTGCAACAGCTGGAGGCTGATAAGGAACATATTGCAGTATGTCCAGATCAAACAACTCCACAGGGTTTTGTGGGATTTTGTCCTTAGGAGATTCATTGAACTTCACATGCAAGGTTTCTTCAACCATCTTTGTTCTGCAGTTGAACACTCTGTAAGCCTTGCAAGTGGATGAATACCCAACAAAATACCCTGCATCCACCTTAGAATCAAACTTTTGGAGTTGATCCTTTGTGTTGAGAATGTAACAAGGACACCCAAATGCTCTGAAGAATGAAATTAGAGGAGCCAAATGATGTAGAACTTCATAAGGAGTCTTCATCAACCTCTGATTCACTAAAGCTCTATTTTGCACATAGCATGCTGTGTTGACAGCTTCAGCCCAAAAGGTCAGTGGCAAACCAGAGTCAGCCAACATGGACCTTGCAGCTTCAATTAGGGTCCTGTTCTTTCTCTCCACTACTCCATTTTGTTCTGGAGTCCTTGGATGCTATACTGCCTCTTGATTCCTTTTGAAAGGTAGAAATCATCAAGTGTATGGTTTCTAAATTCAGTTCCATTATCACTTCTTATACACTTGACTGATAGGGAATACTGCTTCTCAACATACAACACAAAGTTAATAATTGTCTGAGCAGCCTCATCCTTTGAATGCAAGAAGAAGGTCCATACAAATCTGGAGTAATCATCCACAATTACCAGACAGTATTTCTTCTTTGCCATGCTCATTACTCTCACAGGACCAAAGAGATCCATGTGCAGTAATTGCAAGCAGGCAGTGGACTTTGGTTCTTCTATAGGAGGGAATGAGACTTTGTGTTGTTTTCCTTTTAAACAAGCAGTGCAGGTTTCATCACAGAGGAACTCCTTTATTGGTAGACCTCTTACTAAACTATTGTGGATCAGCTGATTCATGTTTTTGAGATTAACATGACCCAGCCTTCTATGCCACAGTTTAGATTCCTGAGGAGAGGCCTTGGAGAACAGGCAAGGATGACCTTTTAACGCAATCTTCTTTGACAAATCCAAGGCATATACTCTTCCTATCCTGTTGGCCTTCAGGAGAGTATGTTCATCCAATACCTTGTCAATCAGCCTCAGAACTTTGGAAGACAGAATCCGGCAGTTCTGGCTTGTGAAAAGTGCAACATGCCCTTTATCACACATCTGACTGACACTCAGTAGATTATACTTGAGATTCTCCACATGGTTAACATCATCAAATCTGATTTCTCCATTTGACACAAATCCTTTCCCGATGATGTAACCCTTAGCATCATTTCCAAATGAGACAAATCCCTTCTTTCCTTGAGAGTAGTCATTAAGAAGAGAACTGCTCCCAGTCATATGCATAGATCCTCCACTGTCTACATACCAGATGCTTCTTTGGCATGCTGAAGAACCCTGCATTTATCATAAGAAACTAGTTAGCTTTAGAGACCCAAACCTTTTTGGTTTTGGGTCTGTTTTCATCAACAGATTTAACCATAACTTGTTTCTCATGATTAACAGCTGATGAAGGTGGAGATGGTGCTGAAATGGAATTCTTAGATTTGGGCTTGGATTTCCTTTTCAGTGGTTTGATCACAGGTGCATCTAGTTGGTTAACTCTCCCCAACAAATGCTGAACCATCATAACAAGTTGTGTCTGATTTGTTGCTAAAGCCTTCAGCTCATTTGACACATCAGTACTTGTTTTTGATGAGTTCCTGTGACCCACCATTTCCTCCTTGAAATTCACAGACTTCGTCTGATGTTTATCATGAGGAACACTATCAGCTGTTTTCTGATAAACCCCATCCTTCTTTTTGGATTTTGGTGAGGCCTTGGGTTTATCAGTTTGAGATGACTGTGGTACAAACTTGGTCTCAAACTCATTTTTCATTTTATTAATCTCTTCTTTAATGAGCTTATCTCTGTTGAGTTTGGAACCCTTTTTGTACCAGCATTCATCAGATAGATGATTGAATTTACCACATATTTCACATGGCTTATTCTTCATCTTGGATTGATCAACTGCTGAAGTGGAAACTACTGAAGGTGTGATCTTCAGTACTTTCCTCCTTTCAGTACTTGTGTTAAGTACTGAAGGATCGGTAACAACTGAAGACTTGTTCTTCAGCTGTTCTCTATCCGTCCTGAAAGACGTATGATAGATTCCTCAGCAGTTGTTAATCCTTTTATTTCATCAGATTTGAAATGCTTTTCAGATGTTGTGACTTGCCCTTCAGTACTTGGAGTACTTTGAGGGACAACATCTGAATTTCTCAGCTTCATGTGTTTATCAGCATTTAAACCATCAGGCAATTGATTTGCTGAGATCTTAACACTGACTTCATCCTCTAATTTTGTATTATCATTTGAGGATGAATCACATGATGATGTGGTTTGGAAATTACTTTCACCTTCAGATTTTACTATTACTTTTGAAGTAAAATCAGTAGGTGGTGCAGTATGATTGTAACCTATTCCAAACTTCACATTTGAAGCTGTTTGCTTGCTGAGAAGCATTTCAAATCCCTTGCAGGATGTTACCCAGCGGTCACACTCAACTTGGGTAGCTGCAAGTGTCTCTTTGAGACTTCTGTGGTTCTCGAGTATGACCTCTACCTTAGCCTTTTCATCATTAAGTTGGCATTTAAGCTTGTAAATCTCATCATCTTTGTCATTAAGTGCAGACACATACTCATCTTTTCTTTTGGAAATAGTTTTCTCAAGCTCAAGATTTTGATTGATTAAAGCTACATTTGCCTCTCTAATAGAGACAAAGGCAGCTATGCATGATTCAGAACATAACTTGGCTTTAGCCTCAGAAGATACCTGGGTTACCTGTGAAGATGAAGCATCGGAGCAGGAACCCTCAGTAGACTCCAGGGCCATGAGAGCAAGATTCCCAAAAGGATGTTCACCACCATGTTGACCAGCACCAGCAGATAATTGCTCATTGAAACCAGAAAGATCATCTGGTAAGCTGCTCCAGTCAACAACTCCTGGTGTGAAGAAGCTGTGATGAGGTTGAGATTGTGATGGAGATGGTTGAGGCTCAGGTAGGGCTTGAGGTTGTTGTGCTATAGGGACATGAACTGGATTTGGCTGTGGCATGTAATAGCAGGGATAAGGATATGGCATTGGACCCTGAGGGACAAAGTATGCAGGAGATTGAGGTTGTGAGTGATGACCAGAACTAGCAGGATGTTGCCCTTTATTTTGTGAACTATTGCTTGGAAAGGTCACAAAGGGTGCAGAGGAGTTAGATCCAGTTGATCTACACTCTCTTGCAAAGTGCCCAAGCCTGTGGCATTTGTGACACCTCAACTTACTCTTGTCAAAACCAACTTTGGTTTTGCCAGAGAGTCCTGGAAATTTCCTACCAGTTCTCTTGTAGAACTTTTGAGATCTGATATTGATCAGGGCCATTTGGCTCAAAATATCCATCTCTTCTAAATCATCATCAGCAATACCTTGCAAATCATCCATGATAAAGCATAAATTATCACTATTACACCCAGAATGACTGTCAACACCAACAAATGCATGATCAGAACTGTTTGAAGAGAAATCTATATGCTCATCATAATGACTTTCTGATCCAGCATATTCTGACTCATGACCGACCAAGGCAGTGTTACCTGGTACAAAGTCATCAGAGAGCTTTCCTGATGATGCCAGTTTCCTTTTCTGCTCTATCTCTCTTTCAAATGTAAGCAGTTTCCCATGGAGTTGGGTGAGAGATAGGCTATCCAGATTTGCACTGGAGCGTAGGACAATGGTGTATGTGTCCCATCTCTCAGGCAGTGATCTGAGGAATCTGTTGTTCATCTGGCTGTTAGTATACTCATGCTTGACCATTTTCAGCTCAGAGATCAAGCAGGAGAAACGCTCAAACTGTTGAGTCAGTGTCTCACCCTTCCTATGAGAGAATGTCTCATATTGTTGGGCGAGGATTTCTCTGTTGTTTGCTAAGACCTCATCAGTTCCTCCGAATTGTTCCTTCAAAGCATTCCAGAGGTCATGAGCAGTTTCATGATGCATAAGCCCAGAATAGATTTCATTCGGCAGTGCCATGGCCAGAATTCCATGGGCTTTAGCATCAATCTCAAACAGTTTACGATCTTCATCTGAGTATTGCTCCTTCTTCTTCGGAACCATTTGATTGGTCTCCGGATTGTTCACCATAGGCTTGTGTGGACCGTGAACCACAGATGTCCAACAACCTGAACTGTTAACA
Organism: Flaveria sonorensis; assembly: GCA_025506505.1. Classification (NCBI taxonomy): domain Eukaryota; kingdom Viridiplantae; phylum Streptophyta; class Magnoliopsida; order Asterales; family Asteraceae; genus Flaveria; species Flaveria sonorensis. The sequence continues at coordinate 11,793,124 of CM046436.1, forward strand.
GACAGGTGATGGAGCATTCTTCGTTGCCATATGTTATACTCACTCCTAACCAGCATCGGAGGCTTGGTTGAGGAGCCAGTATTGTGAGGATCATTAGATGGAGTAGTCATTCTCAGATTCAAACCAAATCAATCAAGTTTCAAAAGATTTAGCACAAAAACACAACAAACTCAATAAGAACCAAGAAGAAACTCAATTTAAATAACCAGAAGCAGCAGAAAATCAATCTTTATAACCAATTCTTGCACATATGCTAATTCGATCAAACTATAGATATCAAAATAGCAGTTTCAATGATCAATTGTTAAACCGATCAATGATTAACCAGCTCTGATACCATTTGTTAGGATCAGTGATCTAAGTTTGATCAATTAGAGTTTAATCACAGCGGAATTAGAGCAAGAATTAAGCAACTATAGCAAGAACACAATAAATATTCAATGGAACAGTACACGGTTATATAGAAATAGGGTTTTCTGCATTGGGATAATAACATTCATGCACACATGCTTCGGTATGGCGGCTGCTAGGTTTTCCTAAGCTGCCCGATTACAATTAGGTCAGCATTCCTTATATATAGGAATGTGACGTCTGCTGATGTCACTTGATAGTGACGTCTAACAGAATTATTACAAACTACTGAAAGTAAGCAAACTATTGAGAATGTTCACAACAACTGAGAACATCTCAGATTATTCTAAGTACACGAAGAAACATAAAACTACTGAAACTACAAGTACAGAAAGGAAAATACAACTACTGAAAGGAAACCATCACAACTACTGAAAGGAAACCATCACAACTACTGAAGAGGTCTTCTTCAGCTGTTGTGACAATCATCTGAAACTTGGTCTTCAGTCTTTGTCTTCAGCTCTTTCACTTCAGACTTTGTCTTCAGCTCTTGTCTTCAGACTTTGTCTTCAGCTCTTGTCTTCAGACTTTGTCTTCAGCTCTTTCACTTCAGACTTTGTCTTCAGACCTTGTTATCAGCTGATGTCTTCAGCTGTTGCAGACTACTTCAGTTGTTGTAATGTCCGTGGGACTTAAAGGTTTTTCTGATCAGGCTCATTGGTTCTTTTGGTCCAACAATTTTCCTCTCGGATCCATAATCGATAATCTTCATCATCCTATTTCAACATAATTTCTTCAGATATGGTGTTTCCGCCTGATACTAGAACCCCACATTTTACAATGGAACGATTCAAATCCCATACCGAGAGATCAGCACTAGAGACGATCTTGCCATACTTCTCCCCAATTTTTTCCCTATACTACCGTCCCATAGATGGGGAGGAATTCCTCTAATTGTTAGCCAAGCAATTCTTTTATACTTCAGCTTTTGACCATCCCATATCTTCAAAACATTGTCCATGTTGACATGCTTTCCATTAAGAAGTTTTTTTCCATCACCGAGCAAGGAAATACCAATAAGACTCCTAAACCGCCAAGGTACTTGATATCAATCTTCGGCATTCCAAACACTTCAAAGTTTTTTCTCATGTTTTCTAGGACTTCAATATTTTTTGCCTCCCCAACCAACAAAACCTTATTCCAAGTGACAGCAGACACAACTGCTGCACTTTGAATCTTTGTTTCTTGACCTATCCACTGACTTGTTTCACCATGTAAGCTTCCAACTTGCTTGTTTTACCTACAAAATCACTTTCAACTCATAGTTAAACTATTCAACTTAATCACATGCATATAAACGAATAATCATACGTAATATTTAACGTTTAGACAATTTGTTAGGGATAGATCTCTTGTATAGGTTTAGATGATAAAAATCACTCTTGTAATCATTATTGTAATTATTGTTCTTGATGATATAAAATGAATATATTTGATTATAATTGTGTTTATGAATTAAATAACATTTAATTTGCACTTCATAATATATTCATCGATGATATAATATATATTTCAGAATATATGTGTGAATATGCAGGAAACATTAAACTGTGTCAATTTGGAAAATTGACCAAGTGTTGGAACAACTGCGAATGAATAAAGTGTTCTTCCGTAGATGTTCTGAGGAACATAATTGAAGTGTACATCCGTAGATCTCCTGCGTAAGAACAACTTCAGCAGAACAAGAAAAGAATAAGCTACTGAAGGAGGGATTGCTGCGGAAGACAAGAACTCCTGCGGAAGCACAAGAACAAGTACTGTATAACAGTTGTTGCGGAAGATAGACTATCTGCGGAAGAGTAAATTCCTGCGGAAGAGTAAATTGTTGCGGAAGACCAACTAACCCAGAAGTCAACATCAAGTCAACATGTCAACGTGGCAGAACAACAACATTAATGGCAACGGAAGACATATTATTCAAGCGAACATTCCACGTCACATCAACAACTTTATTCATATTAGATTCGTTTTAAATCTCAAATTCCTAAGCCAATAAACATGGCGAGGATTTGGATAAGTTTAATTAGTTTAATTATAGTAACAAAATAGGTAGCAATAGAACAGAATTAGATCTCTCTATATATATGAGATCAACAACATAGATCATAAAAAAATAATAATAATAACAACAGTTGAGAATCATTAGAATCATCAGTAATCATTATCTAGATCAGCAACATCAATAGCAACAAGAAAGCATTACGATCAACATTATTGAGTTCTCTCGGTTTGATTATTCTTATTTTATTTGTTTGATTGGTTAATTTTAGTATTATTAATAGATTAAACACCAGGTATTGATAATTCCACGATCAATACTTGTTCAAATCAATTCTGATAATTTCTTAATGATGCTTGGATTCACATGTGGTATCAGAGCTTGGTGCTCATTGATCCAGATCAAGTGATCTATCAGCTTTGATTTGTTTAATCGATTTCTGATAAAACAAAATTATTGCTTTCTAAATAAAATTAATTATCATGAGTAATTCAGTTGTTGGTGCTTATCAACCTCCTAAACTGGAAAACAAATTTGATTTTAAAACCTGGAAAATCCGATTCAGGAATCATGTTAATTACACAGATTCTGACTTATGGGCTTCGATTACTGAAGGACCTTATATCCCACCTGCCTTAGGAGCGGATTATAAGGATAATAATCAACCCATAAGTTTAAAGAATCTATCACCTGATGATGCCAAGAGAGTCAAGATTGACATCAAAGCTTATAGTATGCTTACTATGGCTTTGCCTGAAGAACTCTTGATCAGGTGTGAATCATACAAAACAGCTAACTCGTTATGGAAAATCCTGCACACTCTGTGTGAAGGTAGTGACGAGATTAGAAGCATAAAGAAGGATACTCTCCGTGCATAATATGAAACATTCCATCATATTTCGGGTGAGTTAGTCCCTCAACAATTGCATAGATTCATGCAACTTGTTACAGAGATGAACATCCTTAAACTTAAGTACAGCAATGAAGAATTGAATAAAAAGATGCTTCATTCTTTGCCTGAAAACTGGACACAGACTGTGTCCATGTTTAAAAATACTATTGATCTAAAAACAATCGGTCTAGACACTCTAGTGGCAAAAGTAGAAGCATTGGAGCTGGATGAAAAGACAAGAAACAAAAGTGTGAAAGCACCTATAACACCTTATCAATTCAAAGAACAGAAGAATACTGGCAGTGCATTCATCTGTAATGAAGATGAAGACAACTCCAGTGATGAAGGTGAACAGGAAGGAGAAATAAGTTTCTACGCAGCAAAGTCTTCAAAATCAAGAACTCAAAGCAATCAGCACAAACAGACAAAAGGAAAGGCTGATGAATCCAAAAGCAAGAAGAATAACAATCAAACAGAACCAATTACTATGGTTCTGGAGACTGAAGAACAGAAAGCTGCCTTTGCAGCTTTTAGCTCAAGCTTTCAAGCTTATCTAGGAAGCACCTTGACTCCTGCTCACTTTTGTCAACAAGATCTAGAAGAACTTCATCCTGATGAAGTGGAAGAGATGGATCTGCAATGGCAAATGACAATGATTGCCTATAGAGCCAAGATGTACATGAAAAGAAACAAAGGATTGTCTGTTGGAGGAAGAACAACAAAAATTGGTGTAGATAAGTCCAAAGTGAGATGCTTTAAGTGCAATCTGTTTGGACACTTTTCAAAGGAGTGCAATAACCGCCAACAGCAGTCAACTGACTCAAGACAGCCTAGTCAAAGGAGTATCACACAACCACTATTAACCAATGCATCCCCACCAAACAATACAACAGGTATCTCTAACACTAAAGAAACTGGTTTAATTATTTTGCAGGATGGTACTTGTGATTGGAGCATGTATGAGAAGGAAGTACTTGCTGAAAACCAAGCTTTGATGGCCAATATGGAAAACAAAGTCCCTTCAATGGCCACTGAGGTAAGAGAAAGGTTGTGTTCCCCTTCTTGCATAGATGAAGTAGAAAGATATAGAACACATGCTCAACAATTAGCTGATAAAGTAAAAGAAACCTTACTCTCTAATGAATCTCATGTTAGAGAACACAAACTTTATCAAGTCAAAATTAATTCTTTACAAAAGGATTTAGATAAACTTGTATCTAAAAACTACAATCTAAAAGCACAAGTTGAGCATCTGACTACATCTTTAACCAAATCTATGTCAGAACATGCATCTACTAAGGTGAAACTGCAAAAATTCCAATTGTCATCACAACAGTATGAGAAACTGTTAAACTCTCATATTGAGTCTAAGAACAAGTCAGGATTGGGATTTCATGCAGTTGCACCACCAGTTACCAACAGTTATATTCTATTACCTGAGTCAATGACCAACAGTTTATCTAATCACTTCATACCTGAGTCATCAGATAAATTAAATAATACTGAGTCATCTGAATCTAGTTCATCAGACTTCGAGCTGTCAGAATTTGATTATGACAACTGTGATGACTTAGATGAAGAGGCTGAGACTAATAATGCTGGGTTGGGTAAGGATAAACTGTGTTAAAATAATACTCAATTCCAAAGGTACTAAATGAACTTAAACTACCCTATCCACCAAAACAAAGAAATCTGCTAAAGACAATCCACACAAGAATTAAGCAATTAAATGAAGGCATACATGCATTCAATAAATTAAATAAAGAAAAGTCAGCAAAAAGAGGATCAGGAGAAAAGAACATAACTTCCGCAGATCATCTGCGGAAGAAATCAGAACAGACCAAGAAAAAGGTCACAAAAGATATAACACAAGAACCTTTTGATATTATGTCTGGAAGAGGAAAAGACTCATCAGCAGATAAAATTGATAAGGAATTAAAGAAGCAAAAACTGATGAGCAAGAAGAAGGCAAAGAAAAGGAATGAATCTAAAAGTGGTAAATGGTGTGACATGCACAACCACAGCACAGAAGAATGCTACTTCAGCAGCTATTGCTCAATATGCAACATGAACAATCACATGACTTCAGATTGTTACTTTAACAAATATTGTGCAATATGCAACAAAAACAACCATACTACAAAGGAATGCTACTTCAACAAAAAGAACAAAACAAAGATCATCAAGACAAAGAAAGTAGATACCTCTGAGTCAGACTACAATCTTCTGAAGATGATAGAGATTCAAACCAAAAGAAACAACAACAAAAACAGAAAGTTACTAAGAAAAACAACAAAGTTGTTGAGGTGAAATTAAAGAATAAGAAGGAGAAATCACAAGTCAAAAGAATGCACCACACAAAAAGGGAGCACTTGAGAAAGAAAACAACTTCTTTGATCATTTTGACAAAGGCAATGATGTGCCTAAGTCCAAAGCAAAGGATGCAGAAACATTTTCTGGCAATTCCTTATCATCCACATCAAAGAAGAAGTCTCAAACAAAATTGACTAACCAAGTCAGTATGAATCAAGAAGACATCACCTCAATCTCATCAACCATTACATCCTCACCCCAAACTAAACATAATGAATTAACTGACTGTACAGCTAATCTAGAAACTTCAAGTCTTATTCATGAGAAAGTTGATACATTAGATAACAATGTCAAGCCCAAGACCAGCAAGGCTTGGGCTCCAAAGTCTAACTAAATTCATTTTTGTTTACAGGAACATCCAAGGAGGGCTGACAACAAGTGGTATATTAACAGTGGTTGTTCCAGACATATGACAGGAGACTGCACCCTCCTGCAGGACTTCAAACATAAGAATGCTTCATATGTAGCATTTGGTGGGGATAAGAAGGGAGGTAAAATTACTGGTGAAGGAATGGTAACAAATGGAGTTTTAAATTTTGAAAAAGTTAACTTTTGTGAAAACTTATAATTTAACTTACTAAGTGTATCACAAATATGTGACCAACACTATACTACTTTCTTTGATAACTCTGATTGCTACATTCTTAAACCAGGTTTCAAAATTCCAGAAGACTGGATCCTTCTTAAAGCACCAAGAAAAGGTAACACCTATGTGTTGGATACGAACAACACTGCACTAACAAGCAAAGAAACATGCCTGATCTCTAAATCATCAGAAGATGAAGCACAACTCCGGCACAGAAGGATGGCTCATTCCAACATGAAGAACATGAATAAATTGGTGGAAAATTACTTAGTCATTGGTGTTCCAAAGAAAGAATTTTACTGTTCTAATCACTGTTTATCATGCTATAAAGGCAAACAACATAAAGTATCACATAAGTCCAAAACAATTAACACAAACACAACACCACTAAAGTTACTTCACATGGATCTTTTTGGTCCCACCAATGTGTTAAGCATTGGCAAAAGGCAGTACTGTTTGGTGATTGTTGATGATTTCACTAGATTTACTTGGGTATTTTTCTTTAAACATAAAAGTGAAACATCAGAAATTTTAATGGAGTTCATCACTAAGATAGAAAATCAACTTGATCTAAGAATCAAGATACTTAGAAGTGATAATAGAACTGAATTTGTTAATTATGTCTGAGACTTATTTTGCAGGGATAAAGGCATAGCTAGGAAATTTAGTGCTCCAAGAACTCCTCAACTGAATGGAGTTGCTGAGAGGAGAAATAGAACTATAATTGAAGCAGCAAGAACAATGCTAGCTGACTCACATCTGCCAATAACATTTTGGGCAGAAGCTGTGAACACAACCTGCACTGTTCAAAACAGAACTTTGATTGTCAAAGAATATAATAAAACACCTTATGAACTTCTGTTTAAAAGAAAACCTTTTATAAGATATCTTAAAGCTTTTAGGTGTCACGTATCTGTATTAAACATAAAAGAACAGTTAGGAAAATTTGCTGAAAAAGCCTATGATGGTTTCTTTGTTGGCTACTCATCAACATCTAAATCATACAGAGTCTATATTCCACATGATAACATAGTGGAAGAAACTCCTAATGTATCCTTTGATGAATCCTTATTTCCACAGTCAGTAAAAGGATCATCTTGGCTTTTTGATATAGATACATTAACTAACTTATTTAACTCTGGTTATCTTAACATGACAGGTGCTGCTGATACATGTTACCCTTATGTTCCTCCAAATATGGGTGTACCATTGACAGCTGACCCACCTAGAGTCACTCCCCTGGAGAACCAAAGTAACACTGATCCTGATGCATCAGCACAAACTAGTAAAGATGTTTCTGATGACCTGACACCATGCACATCAGCTGAAGTACCATCTACTTCCGTAGATGTTCCTACTGCAGATGATGGACTAAGATCCCCTAATAATCAAACCACATCAGAAAACCACTCAACACCATTGTCACACATATAAATATCTTGCTCTAAAACTACAGCTGATCAAGTCCCTGCAGAAGACATGTCCACTACCCCGGAAGGCATACATGTTTCTGCGGAAACTCAGACAGTTGCACCAGAAAATGAGATGAACTACTTTGTTGACCCTACATCACAACTAACCTCATCTCCAACAACCAACATCATAAACCTGGATTCATCCATCCAAGTTAATGATGTACCAACAGTTAGAGCACATAAGTATCACCCAATTGATAACATGATAGGTGACCTCCACAACAAAACTACCAGAAGACAAGGGGGAGCTACAAACACTTGTCTATTCTTCTCCTTTCTATAACAAGTAGTTCCTCCCAACATAACAGAAGCCTTGAAAGACAACAGCTGGATTGAAGCAATGCAAGAAGAACTTCAGCAATTCAGGAAACAGAAGGTGTGGAATCTAGTTAATCTCCCTGAAGGCCAATATCCCATTGGCACAAGGTGGTTATTTAAAAATAAGCTAGATGACAGGGGAATAATAATCAGAAACAAAGCAAGGTTGATTGCTCAAGGCTACACACAAGAGGAAGGCATAGACTATGATGAAGTCTTTGCACCAGTTGCAAGGATTGAGGCAATAAGAGTGTTTTTGGCATATGTATCATATAAGAAGTTCACAGTTTACCAAATGGATGTAAAGTGTGCCTTCTTATATGGTAAAGTTGATGAAGAGGTCTATGTTGCTCAACCACCAGGATTTGAAGATCCTAATTACCCTCACAGGGTGTACAAGCTTGATAAAGCTTTATATGGACTTCATCAAGCACCAAGAAAATGGTATGAAACACTGTCTAATTTTCTCCTAAGACATGGATACAAGAGAGGAACAATTGACCAGACACTCTTCCTCAAACATGAACATCAAGATCTCTTAGTTGTTCAAGTATATATTGATGACATCATATTTGGATCAACAAACAAGAGATTCTGTGAAGAGTTTGAAGCCTTAATGCAATCTGAGTTTCAGATGAGTTTAATGGGAGAATTAACTTTCTTCTTAGGATTACAAGTTCATCAGAAAACAGATGGCATCTTCATCAATCAAGAAAAGTATATCCTTCAAACACTGAAGAAATACAACCTTGCAGACTGTGTGTCATGCAAAACAACAGCATCTACTATAGATAAAATTGTATCTGATCCAACAGGGAAGTCTATTGATCAAAGATTATATAGATCTATGATAGGATCATTAATGTACTTAACTGCTAGTAGACCTGACATAATGTTTGTTGTGTGTGTGTGTGTGTGTGCTAGGTATCAAGCAAAACCAAAGGAGTCCCACTTGAATGCAGTAAAGAGAATATTCAGATACCTCAAAGGGAAACCATCACTTGGACTTTGGTATCCCAAAGAAGGAGACTTCAAGCTTTACTCCTATTCAGACAGTGACTACGGAGGATGCAACAACAATAGAAAATCAACAACTGGAGGATGTCAATTCATAGGACCAAGACTTATGTCTTGGCAGTGCAAAAAGCAGACAAATGTTTCAGTATCCATAGCCGAGGCTGAATACATAGCTGCTTCAGCAGGATGCTCCCAGGTTCTATGGTTACAAAATCAGTTACTTGATTATGGTTACAATTTTCTCCAGACACCAATATATATAGACAACTCAGCTGCTATGTTTATCACTGCTAATCCAGTCCAACATAATAAAACTAAGCATATAGAAATCAGATACAATTTTCTAAGAGACTGCTCAAAAAAAGGGCTAATTAAGTTGATCAAAGTGGACACAACAAATCAGCTTGCTGATTTATTCACTAAGGCTTTTGATTCAGTAAGATTTAAGTTCTTAATTGAATCATTAGGCATGATCAACTTAGAATAAGTTCAAAACATTAACAACAGGTATATAGGCTCATTAATTGTGACCATATGAGGATACAACATAAACTTATGTAAGGATTTTGATAACCTACGGATATGATAGTATGCTATAAACATGACATATATCATGCCTGCACCCAGTCAACTATCTACTGATCTGATGTGTTGAATATGTGAATAGGTTCATCCTGAGTGGAAAATAAGCTATGTCATGCTCAATATAAAGCCAAGATGACTTAGTATGGATAAGTCATTGTGAGGAGTTAACAAGTAAGTCTCATAAAAAAGTACACAACTCATCACTTATGCACACTTACTATGTTGTAACACCTTATAACCTCTATCTTTGCGCATCATGACCCTCTGTTTTGCGTAAGCAAAGACCTGGGTCAAAGGACACCTCTGCTTTACGTAAGTAAAGACCTGGTGACCTGATGCTGATCATTAAAAGTTTGCAAAAAGGACTGCTCCCAAAAGAATCCTAAATGATCAACTACATAGTATTCAAAGAGCATTCATAAAAGGCATTAATAAGATTTCAAAAAAATCTTAAGATAGAGCTTATAATCTACGAAACATGGTATGTGTGATAAAATAATGAATTGATCACAATCTGGGAGACAGACTTTCATACACCTTGTATGATGCATTCATCCTTGTTTATCTTTAATTCTTACCAAAACATGATAACTAGCCGGACATGCCCAACATACACTCTAGGTTGAACTTCTGCGGATCACCATATTTGCAATTTGCACTAGATCTAGTAGGCTTTTCTCTCAACCAAACTAAGCAGGAATGTGTCTGATTTATAGTATGATCCTTAGTTTCTTAACCAATTGCCTACCACAGAACACTATACTCATGTGATGTTCAGTTACACACTCACTGATCATGCGATCTTCGTATAAATTCTTGATAAACTCATCCGTAGATAATTAATCACAAATTTAGGGGGAGTAAGTATAACTGATCAATTAATTCCCTTAATCTGAGCTGTATAACTAATCTGAGCAGTATAACTAATCGGAACCGAAGGCGTACTACGGAGGACATGAAGCTATCTTCCGTAGATACAGTGAAATCTGTTCATCCGCAGATGTTTCTGCGGAAGACAGAATGGGTCCTCTTCCGTAGATAAAGTACGGAAGACAGAATGTTTTCGACCATGAATACATCCCTGGACATTATACTTTGCTTAATTATATGATCATTAATTGCTATTAATTATTTATTAGGCATAGTTAATAACCGCGGAGGGGTAAAAAATGTATATGGGTCCCACATGGTAGACAACCTATCTGAAAAGGTATAAAAAGGTACTTCGACCGTTGGCCATTCTATTCATTTTCAAAACACACTGACCTAAAAACCTCTTCATCCAAAACCCCCTTCTTCATCTTCTACATCGAACACTAGGCTAACACCACTATCATCATGGCTAATCGATTCGTAAAAGACCATAATGTCTGTGCATTTCTGAATCTAGATGTGGAGGATGAATGCAGAGACATCATAAGATACCTTAGAAGAACACGACTCTTCTACGCGCTGACTGCTGACTCGGTCATCTATCTATCCCATATGATAGATTTTTGGAATACAGCTGCAATAGTCGAAGGAGATGAAGGAACCATGATCACTGCGACCATTGGGAACTTACCCCTTTGGGTAAACGAAGGAATAATCCGCAGTGCCCTAGAACTGGGAGAGGATGAACAAGGTCATCCGGATGTATTCGACCATGAATACATCTAGAAGGTATTCAATTTGATGGGCTACGATGGTGACTATCAACACGGAGAAATCAAGAAGGGTAGGCTATGCAAGCCTTACCGGTTCCTCTGCCACACTTACCTGAAGTGCATCTCCAATCAGAAGTTCGGGTTAGATAGATTCTCTCGTCACATCTCATCTGGGATCATAGGAATCTTTGGAGGAAGAACCTATAGTTATGCAAAATACATCATGAACTGCCTTTGCGATCATGTGCAAGTGCAAAAGGAGAACAAGATGTTCATGTTCCCTCGGTTCCTCCAACTGATAATTAACGAACAAATCCCCGAAGTGGAAAGAGAAGGTGATATAGGTGTACAGAGCCACTTGAGAAAATCCCTTCTCAATAAACTGAAAGGGCAGTATGAAGGAGGAGGTGTAGACATGTTTCCTCATGTACTGGATGAGAATGAGGACATTCCTCAGGAGCTGCTGTGGGTTGAGGAACCACAAACTGAAAGCTCATCAGCCCCATCTGCCACACACTCCCAACATCAAACACCATAACACACTTCACCCAAATCACCCCAACAAGAATCACAGCCACCACCATCACCCATCCACTTGACATCTTCAAGTGAGAATACTGAACCCATCTCTCTTGGCCAATCACCAATATCAATCAACACTGCTTCTACTGAAGTAGTTGGTCAGGATAGAACTCAATCTTCACTCCCACACTCACCAATCACCATAACATCAATTGATACTGGTACCACAGAGCCCATATCTTCTCTACCACCAACTGAACTAACCATCTCACCTACTTCCACTGAACCGTTTGACAGCCCAACCCCTACAGAAGAAATCCATCTTGATGAGAAAGTCGATGAGACTGTGTATGATGGAGATACAGAAGAAATCTGTAGTGGTGAGGAAGAAGAGAAAGATAAAGAAGTGGAAGTTGAACAAGAAGAAGGTGATCACATTGATGTCATTGCTTACACTGAGAAGGACCTGAATGAAGAAGAAATCAATGTAAGCAAAAGCTATTTAGTGGCACAATACAATAATCTTGTCCTGAAAGGCAATAAGAAGTTGGAAAAGTTGAGAAGATTGAAGAAGGAGCTGACAAAGAAAAATAAACTCATAGCAGAGCAAGATAAGGCAATCATACAACTGGAGAGTAGATTGAAGAGACTGAGGGAAGATGTGTTGATTGACAATGAAGTAATTGATGCTCTGAATGACTTAGTAGATGAACAAGCACTTCAACTGAAAGAGAAGGAGATTGAGATTGAGAAGTTGAAAAAGAAGTTGACTGATGATGAACAGAATAAAAGTGAATCAGCATTGATTACCTACAACAGAAAAAGGAAAAACTTAGGGAAGGCAGCTGATGCAGCTGGAGAATCATCAAAGAAAACTAAATCAGATTCTCCAGAGCATCAAACCCCATTGAAGCAACAAGTAGAAGAAAGTGACCCTGAATGGGAAGAGCTGACTAAAGAAGAATCTGATGAGGCCAAACAAGAAGATCTGCTGTCAACTAGAGACATTCTAGAGGAAAGACCCCAATCTGCCATGTTCATGGACCTAATTAATAATGGTTTTCCATATGACATGGTAGAAAGGATGAATATGTCTGAGCTGATGCCGACAATAAAAGAATTTGATGCAGTGAGGATGATGATCCCAATGTGCAATTATGAATCATTCTCACAATTCAAGGAAATGGAGAAAACAAGAAAAGAATTGGGTCACTGTGATACATCCAAGCTGACCGGGTACAACATGATCTATTGGCTGCAAAGTCACAATCATAGCCAACATGAGCTTAAAGGAAGAAATGTTGGAGAATTAAGGGCGATGATAGAGCATGCAATGACAGTTGAACTAAACACTGGAGTAAGATTCAGGTCAGGAGCCCCTAATCCTGCCTATAAACAAACAAAATCTCCTCCCAAGCCAACTGTAATTCAAGTCAAAGACATCCACCAAGGCACAAAACAGATGATAATTGAGCCTAGGGGTGTGATTCCTCATAAGGTGTGGCCTCTGGGAACCGCTGTGAGGGAAATAACTGAGAAGAAAACAAGTCTAATTCAGCTATTTGAACAGTTGACACTCCCAAGAGTAGCTAGAGAACAGGAGATCATAGGATGGAAATATGATGGGGAATGGGATTGCACACTCATCAAGAGGGCATCTGGCATGGTGCAATACTTTTACAGAGTAGAAACTCTACTAGCCCTGCCAGATGTTAACCTTCATACTTTACAAACCATTCCCATCACCAGTTATCCCATAAGTCTAAGGGGTTGAGATTTCTCCGGATTGATAGTCAAGCTAAACCACAGGAGTAAAGCCGGTGTACTAAAAGAGGCTCATCAAATGGATGCTGAACACACCAGACGAATTCAAAGGAGGTCACATACCAGTTCTCATCATGTTGATTCCGAACTAACTGGGTATGCTGACTTGACCAATGCACTACTGAAGATCGTAAATGGAAATCAATTTACTTGCCTAATAACAGAATGGGGGTATGTAGAGAAAACAAAAGAACTGATGTTGCAAAGGAATGATCCACAGAGGAAAGGACAAAGTATACGATTATTTGACCCTGTGGAAATCAAACTCCTGCACCCAAGTTATACATCATACCTCCATGAAAAGCACTTCCCAAGGCTGCAAGATCAAACTAAATAAAATGGCTTATGCTTATACGTTCATCTAATTCAAGTCATGGACAAGCTGCATGCCAATGCAAGTAAACGAAGGAAGTATGAAGCAGGTCAGCTTGTTGGTACAGAGATTAAGCCAGTCATAGAACTAAGAATTTCAAAACAGGACGAATTGGAGGTGATGTCCAATAACAGTGTTGTTGCAACACTCACCACTGAAGAGGATGTCCTGGGATTGAAATATAAAACTCTAAAGAGGTTGAGCAGAAGGAAGATCAAGATTAAATATGAAGACCAACAAGTGACTGCTGATTACTTTAAAGAGAAGATTTTGACAAGAGTGAATGAGCTTAGAGTACTAAACCAATGATTACTAGAGTCTAAACCTAAGGGGGAGTACTGTTAGGGATAGATCTCTTGTATAGGTTTAGATGATAAAAATCACTCTTATAATCATTATTGTAATTATTGTTCTTGATGATATAAAATGAATATATTTGATTATAATTGTGTTTATGAATTAAATAACATTTAATTTGCACTTCAAAATATATTCATCGATGATATAATATATATTTCAGAATGTATGTGTGAATGTGCAGGAAACATTAAACTGTGTCAATTTGGAAAATTGACCAAGTTTTGGAACAATTGCGGATGAATAAAGTGTTCTTCTGTAGATGTTCTGAGGAACATAACTGAAGTGTACATCCGTAGATCTCCTGCGGAAGAACAACTTCAGCAGAACAAGAAAAGAACAAGCTACTGAAGGAGGGATTGCTGCGAAAGACAAGAACTCCTGCGGAAGCACAAGAACAAGTACTGTGTAACAGTTGTTGCGGAAGATAGACTATTTGCGAAAGAGTAAATTGCTGCGGAAGACCAACTAACCCAGAAGTCAACGTGGCAGAACAACAACATTAATGGCGACGGAAGACATATTATTCAAACAAAAATTCCACGTCACATCAACAACTTTATTTATATTAAATTCGTTGTAAATCTCAAATTCTTAAGCCGATAAACATGGCGAGGATTTGGATAAGTTTAATTAGCTTAATTATAGCAACAAAATAGGTAGCAATAGAACAGAATTAGATCTCTGTATATATATATATATGAGATCAACAACATAGATCATAAAAAAAAAAAATAACAACAGTTGAGAATCAATAGAATCATCAGTAATCATTATCTGGATCAGCAACATCAATAGCAACAAGAAAGCATTACGATCAACATTATTGAGTTCTCTCGGTTTGATTATTCTTATTTTATTTGTTTGATTGGTTAATTTTAGTATTATTAATAGATTAAACACCAAGTATTGATAATTCCGCGATCAATACTTGTTCAAATCAATTCTGATAATTTCTAAAGGATCCTTGGATTCACACAATTAAAACACCATTCCAACACACTCGTATCAACAACCTTGAAAGACTTCGTTTGAATGATATTATTTTTCATACATGTATCTCCTAACAAAGCACCTTTAAAGGTTTTTCCTCCATTAAAGGTCTTACCTCCATCTTTGTTAACCTGATAATTGATGTTATTAACTGTCTCCGGTCTGCTATTGGGGTTGAACTGTGGAGCAGCTGATTCTTTGAGAGCTAACTCTTGTCGGTTGAACTTTGCGTCGTTGACCCGAATTCTTTGGTTGTCACTTCTGATCATGTTGAGCCTTTGAATAAAAGAGTTGACATCCGAGATATCCGCGAATCTAACAAGTGCAAAATGATTGCCATACTTGTCCTTTTACTTAGGAACAAACGCATCTTTGATTTTTTCGAACGACTGAAAATCTTCCACACTTGATTGCTGTAGCATCCATCCGACAAGTTTGAAATGTAGAAAGTGGTAATCTGCTATGTTTCCTTCCAGCGTCTGGGTCTCACCTGCAGCCATCCGTCGCGTCCCATGTTTTTTTATCAGTCTCTTAATATTGTTCTTTCATTACATACGTTAAGAACTGATCAACAATTAAAAGACTTTAAGATATTATTACTTTATAGAGACGTTACTAATAGTCAATGATATTCACCTATAAAATTCCAGATGTTGGTACGGATGATTTGATCAGCAACATCAATAGCAACAAGAAAGCATTACGATCAACATTATTGAGTTCTCTCGGTTTGATTATTCTTATTTTATTTGTTTGATTGGTTAATTTTAGTATTATTAATAGATTAAACACCAAGTATTGATAATTCCGCGATCAATACTTGTTCAAATCAATTCTGATAATTTCTAAAGGATCCTTGGATTCACACAATTAAAACACCATTCCAACACACTCGTATCAACAACCTTGAAAGACTTCGTTTGAATGATATTATTTTTCATACATGTATCTCCTAACAAAGCACCTTTAAAGGTTTTTCCTCCATTAAAGGTCTTACCTCCATCTTTGTTAACCTGATAATTGATGTTATTAACTGTCTCCGGTCTGCTATTGGGGTTGAACTGTGGAGCAGCTGATTCTTTGAGAGCTAACTCTTGTCGGTTGAACTTTGCGTCGTTGACCCGAATTCTTTGGTTGTCACTTCTGATCGTGTTGAGCCTTTGAATAAAAGAGTTTACATCCGAGATATCCGCGAATCTAACAAATGCAAAATGATTGCCATACTTGTCCTTTTACTTAGGAACAAACGCATCTTTGATTTTTTCGAACGACTGAAAATCTTCCACACTTGATTGCTGTAGCATCCATCCGACAAGTTTGAAATGTAGAAAGTGGTAATCTGCTATGTTTCCTTCCAGCGTCTGGGTCTCACCTGCAGCCATCCGTCGCGTCCCATGTTTTTTTATCAGTCTCTTAATATTGTTCTTTCATTACATACGTTAAGAACTGATCAACAATTAAAAGACTTTAAGATATTATTACTTTATAGTGACGTTACTAATAGTCAATGATATTCACCTATAAAATTCCAGATGTTGGTACGGATGATTTGATTTTTCTTTAGGTGTTTTTGAAAAGCATTTGTAAGTTTATTGTAATATAAAATAAAATAAGCTTAAATAAACCTTTATATATATATATATATATATATATATATATATATATATATATATATATAGCTTAAAAAATTATTAAAATTGTTTAAAAAATATATAGTTATATTACATCTACTACTATATAATACAAAACCTATGGGTAGATTGGTAATTTCCTATGTTTGTAAGACACATAAAACAACTACTTAAGCATATGGTGTAAGTGTTTTATGCAAGTGTTCCTAAATTATTTTCATTTAATAAATTTTTTCTAATTAAAACACGAGTTAATGTATATGATTAAATTCACTATATTAAGTATTATTTTATTTATAATAATTTAAATTAACATTATATTTATATTTTTCATTTATATTTTTATTATTTAAATTAAGTATTATATTATTAACTAAATACTATTTACCAAATATTTACATAGTTATAATAACAATAATAATAATAACAATAATATTAATAGTATTTTAAGTAATTATAATAGGTATTTACAAAGTACAAACAATTTTAGTAATAAGTAATAGTGTGTAATAATATACAAGTAATCAAACTAAAAATATACAAGGTCTCAAAACTGATTCAAGGTTCTTAATCTTATATAATTTTTCTCTTATAATCATAAAAATATGATGGTTTATAAAATTTAAATTTTTCGTTATGATGTGCTAAATTATATCAACGTTTCGACATGATTTTTTTTTCAAAACAAAGTTTTCAATATAAATTTTATTCAAATCTATAGATTGAATACTAATTTACAAGTAATCAAAATCAAATGTTATAAATTTTAATAATCCGCGACAAAACGCGGGATCACACACTAGTATTATAATAAATTTAAGTAAGATGAGATTGTGTTTTACATAACTTTTTGAAAGTTTAAAGGGTCAAAATTGTCTTTTACAAATTTGACTATCTTAATTATCTTGTATACGTATACCAGTTAAAAAAAATAATAAATGAACAATATTTATTATAAATACATTAAATTAGACTAGAACTTAAATAGTATACTTATTACAGTTAACAATGAAATTCATTTATAAATCTGATTATATAAACAATCAATTTCATGTTTAACTCTCTAAAATCGTTTTTGTTTTTTCTGATTTCATATTTACGTTTATAAACTTTTGTTAAACCTTCAAATATATATGATACTTTACCAATTTATCGTTCAAACGCTTTACCAGTATTTCTATCAGTGTGTTGTGTTCCCCATCACATAACGCAGTTACCCCTCTAGTGATTTCTGATTTACTTTATTTTATAAACTTTTATTAAACCTTTAAATGCATATAACACTTCACCAATTACTTGTTTAAACATTTCCTAATTTTTGTGTTAGTATGTTATGTTCCCCGTCACAACGCGCGAACACCCTTTTCCATTATAATCGACACATATAGATTGAAACCTTTTATAAAAAAGATATTTTTTTTTTAAATCTAAACCAAACACCCCAACAAACATTCAACAAAACTCTTTTGGACACACACAAACACAATAAACTGCAAGAAACCAATAAAAACCTCATCTTTCAAAAGCTTATCTTCCTGCTTCCAGTAGCAACAATGGCTGCCCTCAGACTCCAACTCCATCCCACAACCCACAAGACACACCCTCACCATAAACCTCACATACCCTCAATCTCTTGCTCAATTCAACAGCCTCCTCAAAACAACATCAAGGTAAACTTATAATAATCATTTTCACCATTAATGGTTCAATGAAGCTGCTGTTTGATGACTGCAGGTGGTCATCAATGGAGCCGCCAAGGAGATCGGAACTTCGGCGGTGTTGGCGGTCACAAAAGCCAGAGGAATGGAGGTTGCCGGAGCTGTTGATTCACATCTGGTTGGTGAAGACATAGGAAAGGTCAGTGTGTGTGTTAATGTGTGTGTGTGTTTCTGTTTGTGATGATTGATACCTTAAAAATATTGTTTTGTGTTTGTTTTATTGAAATGTTAAGTTTGTTTAAGGTTTGTGGCATGGAAGAAGCTCTAGAGATACCTATAATTAATGACCTGACAATGGTACTAGGTTCCATATCTCAGGTAATGAATCTTTAAAAGTCTCAAAACGACGTCTTGATAGTAAAATGATCCACTATCCGACCAAAAGGTTATGGGTTTAAATCCTACGTACAGTACATACAGTAAAAAGATTGAATGTAATGAGTCAAACTTTATACTTTTAAAAACCAAAATCGACCCTCGATTTGATATTCATTTTATATCTGTATTCTTTCAGTTTGCATGATTTTCAACGAACTTGAGTCCGACTCTTTGAATCATCCACGAAAGAATCTGATTCTTGATTATTTGAAAGTTAAATAATGATTCCTTTGACTCTCAAAGTCAAACTCTGCTGTAACATGATAAAAAAAACCCATAATTAACGATCAATATTGTAACTTTTGACAGTCAAAGGCAACATCAGTCGTAGTTGATTTCACCGACCCCTCTACGGTTTACGACAATGTCAAACAGGTTTGTTCTATCGTCAAATCCTAAACTTGCAACCAACAAAATAACAAATGAACACCTTTAGATGTTTGTGATGTATTATGGTTTCTTGAGGTTTACAGGCAACAGCATTTGGTATGAACAGTGTGGTTTACGTGCCACGAATTAAGCCCGAGACAATAGCAGCATTATCCGCCTTCTGTGAGAAAGCGAGCATGGTGAGCACAGGGTGAGACATTATGTTTCAACCTTCAAATTGTCAAAAAAATAATTTGTTTTAAGTAAATATGAATTGTGGGATTTGCATTTCAGGGTTGTTTGGTTGCACCCACACTGTCAATAGGATCGATACTGCTCCAACAAGCTGCCATTTCGGCTTCTTTTCACTATAATAATGTCGAGATTGTTGAGTCTAAAGCTAACACAGGAGTAAGTCAAAAACATCCAAGTCCATTAGTCGGTTGAGTAAGAGGTCGAAACAGAACAATCAGAATTTGGGGGTTTTTATGCATTAGAAATACATTTAGACGATTATCAACTCATTTGACTTGTTTTCTTTAGTGTAAAATTTTATTGTACGTGTTTGACCCAGATATAACCCCAAACTGGTCAATTTATAATTATTAAACTTTTTAAAATTGCTACCTTTAGTCAAGTTGTTTGACACTAATGTAACTGGCAATGAACAGGCATTTCCGTCGCAAGATTCTGTGCAGATCGCCAACAACCTCTCGAACCTCGGGCAACTTTACAATAAAGACGATCTTGAAACAAATGATCCAGTAAAGTTCAGTTTGAACAATCAGTTAAAAGTCGAATGTTAAATGACTTAGAATTAAGTATAATGGGATTGTTTTTGGTGTCAGGCAAGAGGGCAACGACTAGGAGAAGATGGGATTCGTGTGCATAGTTTAGTTTTACCGGGGCTTGTGTCAAGCACGTCAGTTCATTTTTCGGGACCAGGAGAGGTATTTCTCTTTAATGCGTGTGTTTTCTTAAAGATGACCAGATGAGTGGGTTGGCTAACGTGTATAAACACACAAATGTTAATAAGAAATTGAAAAGGGGTAGGTCGGGCCTAGTTAGATTATATATTTGTCGTACAAAGGTTATATATTTAGTATTTACTATTACAAATTGATTATTTAGTATTGTCAAATATATGGTTGTACATGTCAAGTTACATTTTAAACATTGTCTCTTGAATCGTTTTGATTTTACATATTTGATCGGTTAGAGATAGCAGGAAAGGTTAAATCTCGGTCCTTTTCTTGGAAGCGTAGCGGATACACAATATAATGTGTATGCTTGTTGGTTATGACAGGTGTACTCTATCAAACATGATATAACAAGTGTTGAGTGTCTCATGCCTGGACTTATTCTAGCGATCAGAAAAGTTGTACGTCTGAAGGTACTCTACTGAATTAGAAGTATTCACTTCCTTTCAAAGTCTAATTTCATTATAGTTGTTATTATTTATTCTTACCGGCTTTATATACTTTTGGTTTTGTTATCTTGCAGAACCTCGTTTACGGTTTAGAGAAGTTCTTGTAGCGAAATTTCCAAATTGATAATACATACATGTTTTGGATTACCAATTTATTTAAATGATCGAGAGTTCCTTTTACCTTGTTATTTGTATTTCTTCATGGAAACTAACCACAAGAAATGATGATCCATTGGTGATTAGTGACAGTAATCCACAAATTCTTAAAAAAGAAAATAAAAATTAACTTTTGATATTTTTCCAAAAATCTATTGAATCCCAAAAAATAATTTGTTAATTTTCGTCAAGAAATTCATTGATAATGACCGATGGATCCCACAAAATCTCGAAAGAAAAAGAAACAATAATTTTTTATTGTCATCGAAAATCCACATCGGTGCTTACAACTCATTATGACCTAATATTACCCATTACCATTCATCATGCACCTTAAGAGCTGTCATGACTCTTTAACATTATAATGATAAGAGATCTATAACCAAGCATTAGCACTACGACTTAATACATACCAATCCATCACATTAAGAACTGATATGACCAATTAAGTTCCATCATGCTCATTACAAGCTATAAGGACTCTTTATACCTAATATGACCCACTAATACACATATCATCAATATGACTCATTTGTCTCTATGTTTCATTTTACTTATTAGAAGTAAATATGGCTCATTACGCATGACATATCATGGACCAGTAAGGAACTATTAGCCCCTAATATGACCTATTAAGACCCATCATGGCAAAGTAAGGAACTATTATGAATTATAATATTCAATTAAACTTATTAAGATATGCATGACTCATTATAAGGAATAAGAGCTAATATGGCCTATTAATATAATCAAATCCGATTAAGACCTTATGTGGCCTTTAAGAGCTGTCACGACCCATTAAGAGGTTATCGTGAATCTTGATACCCAATATGACATTATGACGCATCATGACATTATGGCCCATTATAACTCCTTAAGACATTATATGACCCATCATAACTATACTTGGTCAATCTAGGTTGATCATGGTCATTCTAGGTCAATCACAATAATACTTGGTTAATCATGGTCAACAATGGCCATTCACAACTATTATTGCTCGATGTAGGTCAATCGCCATCTATTATGTTTATCATGTCCAAGTAAAAATCCAATTAATTTATTAAGACCTAATATGACCTACTAAGGTTTATCATAACTTAGTAAGGAACCATCGTGACTCTTAAGACCTTGCATGACTAATTAAAACAAGTATGTCCTATTATAACACATTAAAACCTAATATGATACATTACATTCCAATTTAACCGATTAAGACATAACACAACACTGCAAGACTTATCAATGCTTATTAAGTAACTATCATGACTCTTATAATCCAATATGACTAATTAAAGTATGTGTGTAACAATAAAAAAATAAGAACTAATATGACCTATTACAATCTCATCTTACCCATTAAGACGTAATATGACAACATAAGACCTATCATGGCCCATCAACTAACTATGATGACTCTTAAGACCTAATATGACTTGTAAGGACATATTTAACCTATTATAACCATTATTGTGCCTCATTAAGATAAGGGGTAACTTTGTAGAATAGTAACCAAGTTTTAAAATTGTTCTAATTAGATAACTCATAAATTTTTTTATTCCAATTAGATCACTAAAGTTTATTTTGATGTTTCAATCCTATGTATTTAACCTGAATAGCAGGTAAAAAAATTAAAAAGCCTAAGTTTGGGTGGGTGATGGTGGTCGAAGATGATGGGGCGGAAATGGAGGGGTCACAAGTGATGGAGTCGAAGGTGATGGGGCGGTTTTGGGTGGGTTGCAGATGATGGGGGCGGGGATTTGGATGGGTCGTAGATGTTTGGGGCGGCGATGGTAGGGGGAACGACAGTGATGGTGTTGTTAGACGTGGTCAAAGGTGGCGGGAGAGGGGTGTTCGAAGATGGAGCTATGGAGGAGAAGGGTGGTCAACGGTGCAGGTAGAGGGAGATGGTTAGAAAAACAATTACCTGCTAATCAAGTTAATTACATAGGATTAAAACACCAAACCTAAGTTAAATGACCTGATTGAAACAGTTAGAAACATGAGTGACCTGATTGAAGCACTATTAAAACTTGATTACTTTTTTATGAAGTTTTCCCTTAAGATAACTATTAAAACTCTGTATGACTCATTAAGACATGTATGACCCATTGTAATTTAGTTCGATATGTTTTGGTCAATTAAATACAAACTTGGTTATATAGACATAAGTAAGACAAATCATGTCTCACTAAGAGCTAGTATGACTCTTAATACAGAATATGACTCATTAAGACATGTATGACCCCTTGTAACTTATTAGAGCTATTTTGATCAATTACATTCAAACTTTATCAATTATGAACTTACAGGATTCGAGATTTGTTTTTAGAATTAGAACAATCTTGTCTATGAAATCTAAAAATGATAGACCAAATTAAAAACAATAACACACTCTATAAATTTTTTTTACATTTATAATGAGTAGTCTTAATTTTTATAAGACTTAGAAAGCAAATTTTAATTTAGGGACACTTTATAAAAAATGATTTTGCTGGTTGATAATTAATACCTCACAAGCGCACAACCAGTCAAAACTCAAGTCTGCCACAACCCCTCCCTGCAAACCTTGATTTTGCTAGTTAGTATGCATGCACCTTGTGTTTATGTTCGGTGGAGAATGCATTGTTTTGAAAGTCGGATTCGACCGGCCAGTCCGACCGGGAATCGGTAGAGGGGGAGCAAGCCAAGCAGCACTGATTCGTTTTGTAGACATCGGACCGGCCGGTTCGGATCGGTTCGGACCGGATTTTGGGTATTCTTTTTATCTTTTTGAATTTTATGGGTTTAACGGGTGTGTTGAAGAATGAATTGAAGGGTTTGACATAAGATTATTGTTGAGTTTTATATATAACTATACAATACCTATTTAAAATACTTATATTGAATTTTATTATATATAAATATATATAATATCATATATATATATATATATATATATATATATATATATATATATATATATATATATATATATAATTTTAATGTTATCCGGTTCTTAAATCCGGTCCGCCCGGTCGACAAGTAACGCGACCGGTTCGACATCTGAACCGGTTATGAAAACATTGGGATAATGCGTAGAACGTGGCCGCAGGTAAGACATTTACAACATTTGCTTTAGCGGAGCTAAACGACTCGTGTTCGCAGATTGGCGACCAATTCAATATGAACCTGAAAGTTTTACATGAACCCAAACATGACCCGAACTCGAAAATTGTGTCAGACTTGTGAACTCGAACACGACAGAAAAATTGATAGTTTGACACGAACATGACCCGTTTGACCCGGGTTTTTTTGTTTTTATGTTATTAATACTTCAAAATTACTATTTTACAACAAAATTACAAATGAATCTAAAACAATTATATTGTATGTCAGTTTCTATTTTTGGATTAAAAATCTTAGAATAAAACACTCCCTAAATTTAATTCAGAGTAAAAAGTGGTTTTCATTCCTATAAATTGATTACAATTGTCATTTGCATACAAAGAATTGTTTTTTTTTTTCATTTAGTTTTTAAGGTTTTAAAAAATTATCATTTTGATTCAAAAATATTAACTCTATAAATTTAAAATGTTAGATATCCATCAGTGGTAATTATTTAATTTTCATATAAAAACAAAATTATAATTTATGTTTATGTGTTATTGCTAAAATTATATTCACCTATTACTATTCCATTTACGAAATCTTCATTGATTCTATCATCTTTTCATCTTCGAACCTATCATCGACCGAATCATAAGATTATCGACTTCGTCAATAAGGAAGGAGGAAGGAGTTGATTTCTGGTGGTGACCGGAACCCACTACAAATCGGTTATCTAATGGAATCATAGCCTCTAGCCGTCCTCTCCCCTATATTATGATTCACGATGATCGCAACCATGCAAACAATCTCGTTATGACAAAGTTAAGATTTTATCAATTTACACGTTTAACATTACAAATTAACAGAGTTAATGTATTTGGATGAAAATGACAACCTTTAAAAAATTGGGGTGCTCAATGCAAAAAAAAAAAATTGAATTAAAATGGTAAACGTGACCAAACCACAAGGAGGAAAACGACAATTCACTTTTTAATCTATGACATAAAACATACAAAAAATAGAACAAAAACATTCACTTTTTAATCTATGACATAAAACATACAAAAAATAGAACAAATAAAGAATGGTTAAACGCTTCAACTCGTGAACCTACTTGGGTTGACCCGAACATGATTCATGTAGCTAAACGGGCTTGGCCCAAAACATATGAAGTTGAGGTAGCTCAGTTCTAAAAACAATTATATAACGATATCAATATTCTTTGGTCGGTATCATTTTCATTTTTCAAGGTACTAGCATGTTACCGTCATTCAATGTAACCTACGATACTTTAAAAAAGACCATATTTTAAATACAACCATGTTTTTAACAAGCAATGATTATTTGTCGAGTGGTTAAGATAAGGTACCTTAAGATCTAAATAAAATAAGTGGAAGTCTTAGATAGATTCAAGTCTCACCTGAGACAAAAAAAAAAAAGAAGGTTTCAAATTGAGCTAGAGGGTTTTTCCCTTATGGTAAGTTTCTTTTTAAGGATGGTCTTAAATTTGAGACTGAAATTTCATATTTGAGTAATGACAATAATCGTTGTGGGCCAATGAACCGTCAGTGATTCAATGAGTCATTCAAAAACAAAAACTATGTTTTTAATAAATTTTAAGGCGAGACATTAAAAAAAAATTAAGCTCAACTACAAATAGTATTTTTAATAAAACTTAAATAAAAAAAAAACAAATTAGAAAAAACTTAATGGGTTAAAATAATACATTGTATATACAATAGAGGTAAAATTGAAACCTTAGAATTTTAAGAGGGTAAAGCTGAACTTTTGAAAACTTAAGAGCAAAACTGAAAATTTATAAACCGGAGGGATAAAGACATAAAGTTATAAATTGGGTCCACCAACTTTAGTATTTGTGAGTTATATCATGTTCTAACTCATATATAGGCATGTGTTTGTAGTTTGTTGATAGGACTTTTTTACTTGTGTCCACTAGATAGTTGATTCGCCATTGGTTTCACTAGCCCTTTGTTCCCGTGATACACGTAAGTTGTTGTCTCTATGCCCATCCGTTCACACTACTTCATGTAGTTCCTAAAATAAAAATTAAACCTCATGCATTAGTATATTAAACAAGACTTGCAACAGAATTATTGTAGGAGTGTGGGACAAAAATAAGAAAGAAAAAGAAGCAGCTACAAACATAAAAGCGCAGATGACAATATTAGACGTGTTAGGTTCAAGATTTTGCAGTAATGAAATGGAAACTTAATATACAATGGTTGTAATTTATATACATTAAATTTTGTAGACTTATTGTATTATTTGGATAATTTATAATTTGATAATCTTGTGAATATATATAAATAGAAAAACTGGAAAATGAGAAATCAACTTTTTAAAGTTCTATAGTGATGTACCTTTTTCATAAAAGAGTAAAATCTGTATGTAAAACTGCTTGAAAAATATTAAGTCGGTGATCAGTTAGTGATCTTTCGGTAAAACCATCATCCACGTCTAATTTTTCAACGAATTAGTGATGACTGATCAAACCTTACTGGCGGATTTTCCCTCACTAAAAACCATTTGTTTTGTAGTGTCTTCCGTCCTAGCTACCACTACACCACCACCCTTCCACTTCTTCCTTCTGGTCTTAAATTAGTATTTTTATACATTTTTAGTTTATATGGGGAAAAAGATATTTTAAATTTAAATAAATTTAGCATAACTTTAAAGTGGAACAAATTTATATATTATTAATTACCAATTTTTTTATTAATAATGATGTTGTATCATATGCATAGGGAATTTTCCAAAAATTGATTTTTTACTTTTAACTTAAAGCTTTTCATCTTGTAACTTTTAACCCAAAACTTTTCATATTTTATAATTTAACCTCTTAACTTTTTAAAATTCAACTTTAGTCTCATGTATCTTTCATCTGTCGTAAATTTTTGTTTTACTTTTTGTTTTAAGTTTTGCTAGTTAACACGACGCAACATGCAAGTGTAGTTTAATATTTTTACGTTTTGCTTTACTTTTTGTTTTAAATTTGGTGGGTTAACATGACACAACGTGCGTGTATGTGGTTCAACGTTTTTACGTATTATTTTTTCCTGTTTGACAGGTTCGTTGCAACGCGCGTGTCCTAGATCGACTTAGTTATACTTTTCCATGTTTTACATTTTGGTCTAATTTTCATCATTATCACACCGCAACTTCAGTGTTGGTGCTCGCTGACGATGGTGTAACATTGATGTTATTTGACATGGTTTCACGCCCTCGTCACAACGCGAGGGGCTTGATTCTAGTATATTATGATTTGATAAACGGTTGTAATCAGTATATAATTTTTAAAAATATAGATAAAATAAATCATACAACATACAAATTACAAAGACCATGTGTCGGATTATAATAATAGACTCATAAAGTTGATTCCAAGCTGTATTATAGATACCATGTGCTAAGTGTGTAGATCATACAATATCCTACATAAAAGTATATTAGTCTGCCCGAGAAAGATATACAAATTGCATATTTGAAATCACACGATATCCACATGCTTTTAGGGTGTAATTATAAATCTAATTTAGAGTTATATTATTTTTTTGTTTGATTAAAATTAAGCTTAAAATAATTATTTAACTTAATCCAGAAAATAGCATTACTTTTTTGTGATGTTAGGAAATGAATGATCAAAATGATGTAATCTCATATGAAGTAGCCTACAAGTGATTATTTGCTTTTGAGAATTTTATGTATAAAATCATTTTCATAATAATTGTTCCCATACATATGTATGTATGCATGCATGCATGCATGTATATTTCTATTAGGTTTAAATGGTATGGTAGTTAGCCTTTTGTTTATAACTATTTGGATTGTTCAGGGAAAAAATATATAGTAAGTTTTTAAATAACTAATAGACGTAGGTGTTCGGTTTCAATATTCAATTTATTTGCATTTAGATATGATTCACGTGATGTTTAAATAGAATATTTTATAAATTTTACCATGGCCAATGTCAACCTCATCTCTTTATGCACTTTCTTTATGGTGTTCAATCATTGGAAGTATTTAAGGAGAATCTTCCATCATCTTCAATGTTCAACAGAAATTAATATGCTCCATGAGGTAAAATGAAGGAGTTGAATGATAATTGTTATGAATAGACGCTAATGATCCTTTCGCTAATGGTCTAAAAGGAACATGGACAAATATTTACTAATTTTGTGTTTTTAATTTACTAACCACTAACCTGATGTTTAAAAAAATTATGAATAGATGGAAGTATTTAAGGGGAGTCTTCCATCAATCTCACGATGTTTCCTATAAAATGTATAGATCGTCAATCATCATGATAACCAACCCAATGAACATCAAAATAGGCATGCATACAAAAGTAGCAGAGCAATGTATAGTGAATCCACGAGAAACAATATCCTTGCGGTGCCGTGAAATGCACTTAGCAACGACCTAATGATGCTAGCACGACCTAATGATGGTTAGTAGGCTTCTATAAAAATTGAATAACCTTTATGACCGTATAAGGACTCTCAGGTTGTGTCAAGACAATATACTATAAAACCCCAACAATACTTTGAAACAATTGATAATCATTGATAAGAAAGTTGCCGACTAAAAGATCGATACATAAGTAGATTATGGAAGACTTTCAGCAAGACTAGTACACAACAACAAATCAAGTATATACTGCTGTTGGAAAAGATGTAAGACATAGTACCAAAATCATTGAGTGCGAACTAAGAGTGTATATGCCTATTTATATTCGTAACAGAAGAGATCACACTAATAATATCATCCATGTAAACTAGAACATAGCATATAACACATGACTCATTATAAAACAAGAAGATGGTGGCCTACCTTCACCATAGCTGTTATCACCCCTACAACTACGCCTGCCGTCACTGCCCTCACCACTAGCATTGTCGTCATTACAATCACAAGCATCGTACCATCTTCCCCGCTTTCCGCCACTGTTGTCATCACCAGCACCAACAACGCAACCATTGTCGTGTTACATTGTTTTCTTATAAATGTACAAATCAAAATGATTACCCTATAAACCAAGCACATAATAATTAAGTTCATTCCTTTAGCGAGTTTTATTTCAAAATCCTTAACAAAGTTCTCTAAAAACAAAAACCGCCAACAAACGAATTATACAGGGACTAGTTATGTAATTTATCCTAAAAGCAAAGTCAAAAGGCCGACTTCTGACTGACTCGGTTTATCCACCAACTTTTTCTTTGTCATGGGCCAAAGAACCCGAGTTGACTCAGTCCCACCGAGTCACATACTCACACACCAAGCCAACGACCGTCCGCACCAGATCATTCCCCTCAAGACCTACCCTGTCAAAAACCCACCATCAACTTCACAAGATCTCGACACGTGTCCACGACACACCTGATCACCGCCCGATCTACTACACCACACGCGTCCCCAACATCCACCGGCTACAGCCGGTCACATAGGGCTATCCACCGGCTCTTCCGGTCACCACCCCCTCCGATTCCCGCTAGATACATAAACTCCGATCGAACACTTCGATCCTTTAGCTGTTTGTTGATGATAATATTACAGAATTAATATAAGAGGTTAGTAGAGGCTATTATCTATCTAATCAGTGGTTTATCACTTTATTAGCTTTTGGTTTAAGTTAATTGGAGTTAATCTTCATTGCCGTTTGGTTTAACTATTTGATCAATGGTTGTTACACTGTGCGAAAAGCAGATCTTTGTTTGCTTGCTTTTTTCTCGCTTTGAAAATTTGAATTTGTTGTTTGGTTTTGATGCGTGTTTAAGTACACCGCCTTTAGTGATTTACGGAGGCGTTATTGGTGTAGAGATTTGAGTTGTTCTTACGTTTTTCTATGAATGTGATGAAGTTGTTCGTGTTATTGTTTGAATATGCGAGATTTAGGTTTTGATTTAGTGGTTTTGTTTACTGTTACGCGTTTTTTGAGGTAATTTCGTGGGAATTTGGTGTTTATGCCTTCGTTTGTAAGGTGTTAAGTTAGAAATTAGGGTTTTTCTTTTCTGAATCATGGCTTTCTGTGGCAATTGTTGCTCTGATCTATAGACTATAGGAATTTTTTAATATTTTTTTTGTTACAAGTATTGATCTGTTGTTGTTAATTGTTGCTGATTCTAGGGTTTGTGTGAAGAAATTCTACTTATAAACATCAGTGAGGTTGTTGATGTTCAATTTTAGCTTCTGGTATAAGGGTAAAATTTAGCTTCTATTGGGGTGTATTGGTCAGATCCAGTTTATACTAGGGTAATTGATCAAAAGGATAACGGTAAGCAGTGGCGCTGGATAATTACTTGGATTCAAGCCAGCAAGCGGGTCTATCGCGGATGGGCCCTTCTCGAGCTGGCGTTGGGCTGGTACATTCTTCGTCAAGTTCAGGCATCTTCTTCCAAGGAGATATGCAATCTCAAGCTTTAGGTAATTCACATTTGGGATCTTTTGGGAACTCTACGAATTCGTTTTCTGGAAACGTGCGTTCAAACATGGTACCTGTGTCTGGAGACATAACCAATAGTTTTGGGGCGAGTTCAATGGTTACTGATGCTAACTCAGGCCTTTCAGGAGGTGGTGGTGGCGGCCCACGTCTACAAAGAAGCGCGAGTGCAAACAATGAGTCTTATATGCGATTACCTGCGTCTCCTTTATCGTTCACCTCTAATAATATAAGCATTTCAGGCTCCTCTGTTATAGACGGGCCATCAGCAATGCAACCGAACTCAAATCTAGATCCACACTCCCAACAAGTGGGTCCCCAGCACGGAGCTTCTACCAGCACATCGTTACCTCCTACACAGGTTGGACAAGTTTCGCTACCCAATGGTTCAAGAGTCCTTGGATCATTAGTTCAAGATGATGACAATATATCTCATTTGCAAAAGAAACCTCGATTAGATATCAAGCAGGAAGACATCATGCAGCAACAGGTTTTACAACAGATATTGCAA
Organism: Flaveria sonorensis; assembly: GCA_025506505.1. NCBI lineage: Eukaryota > Viridiplantae > Streptophyta > Magnoliopsida > Asterales > Asteraceae > Flaveria > Flaveria sonorensis. The sequence continues at coordinate 11,824,234 of CM046436.1, forward strand.
AGACAAGATTCCATGCAGTTGCAAAGCCCAAATCCACAGTTACAAACATTGATTCAGCAGCAGAGACTAAGGCAACAGCAACAGCAGCTTTTGCAGTCTTTGCCGCCAGTTCAACGCGCACATTTGCTTCAACAGCAGCAGCAGCAACAGTTGCAGTTGAGGCAACAATTACAACAACAGAGCATGCAACCTGCAAATGCGATGAAACGACCTTATGATGGTGGTGTATGTTCACGGAGATTGATGCAATACTTGTATCATCAAAGGCAAAGACCTGCTGTGAGTATGACTAGCAAGTTTTCTTTCTCATATTTCTATCCTCGCCTTCTTTGTTTTCCTTCTTATTACAGTTTCATCTAAATGTGAAGAATGCATGAAAATCTGTTTTAGTTATGTGGTGTTAAAATATTTACAGGATAACAGTATTTCCTACTGGAGAAAATTTGTTGCGGAGTATTATTCTCCACGTGCAAAGAAAAGGTGGTGTTTATCCTTGTATGATAATGTAGGTCATCATTCATTGGGTGTTTTTCCGCAGGCAGCAATGGTACGTTATCCACTTTTTAACACAATGACAAGAGTTGCTTTCTGATTAATTTTATCTTGTTTTCGTGTCATGTTTTTCTTAGGATGCATGGCAGTGTGATGTATGTGGGTCAAGATCCGGAAGAGGTTTTGGTATGTAATTCCTAACGCATATGCTATATTGAATATTGTTTTCAGGATCTCTTCTTATGTTTGTCTTTATGTAATATTTTGGTGCTATTGTAATTCCTGTTATGTTTTGGTGGTGTAAATAACAGAGGCTACTTTTGAAGTACTGCCAAGGCTTAATGAAATCAAATTCAGTAGTGGTGTTATCGATGAGCTTTTATTTTTAGATTTGCCTCGTGAATATAGATTCCCTTCTGGAATAATGGTATTGGAGTATGGACAAGCTGTTCAAGAAAGTATATACGAGCAACTCCGTGTGGTTCGTGAGGGTCAGCTTAAAGTTATTTTCACCCCTGATTTAAAGGTGATAAGACTCTAAATATATTTTGATTGAAATTCAAAGATATAGTAGTGAAATACTGATGCAATACATCTGTTTTTCACTTATTTGCATTTTATCTTTTCAGATATTAACCTGGGAATTCTGTGCACGACGCCATGAGGAGCTTCTTCTCCGTAGATTAGTTGCACCTCAGGTACAAAAGCTTTATACTTTACCAAGAATGTAATAGAGATAAATTTATGAATATAGCTTAAGCCCGCAAGATGGTCGATTCATGTCGATTAAACAGGCCAAAACAGGTTGTTTTAAAAATATCATATTGGTTCGGGTCAAAACTCAAAACTAGTTTTAACCAAAATAGGCTCCTATTGTTACGGGTTCTAATTATTGGTTGTTCTGTTTGTTTTGTTGCTTTTGAAGGTGAATCAGTTGTTACAAGTTGCACAAAAATGCCAATCTACAATAGCGGAAAGTGGTTCTGATGGGGTCTCTCAGCAAGATCTGCAGACAAATAGCAATATGTGAGTTTTAAAATTGTTTCTGTTAGAGTTTGCAAAATGGCTGGATTGAATAATGGGTCAAGTTTTTACGGGTCTAAATGGGTCAAGTTAAACTTAGAACACCATTTTGTGACTTTTGTCATATTTGTGGTGTGTGGCAGGGTTGTGACGGCTGCGCGGCAGCTTGCAAGGAGCTTAGAGTTGCAATCATTGAATGATTTGGGCTTTTCTAAAAGATACGTTAGATGCTTGCAGGTAGTTTATTCTTCATTGTTGCTAAATGTATATTTTTTTTCGGGTCACTTCTGGCATTATTTTATACCTAGTACTGAATATTTGCAACCTGGATTTATGCTAGATATCTGAAGTGGTCAATAGCATGAAAGACTTGATGGATTTCTGCCGAGACACTAAATCTGGACCTATCGGTATTAATAATCTAGCCAGTTTATGCTCTTATTGGTTTATCTTTTTTATTATTGCTATTATATTGTTATTATTTATCATATCAAAAGCAGTTTATTCAAAACTATTTTAATCTTTAATACAGAGGGATTGAAAATCTTTCCCCGACAGAGAAATTCAGCCAAATCGCAGATGGAACAAATATCTAGTATTCAGGGCCTCCCAGCAGATCGAAATGGGTTCAGTAAGTTAGTGTCGCTTAATCCTGGTGTCAGCAGTCCATTAATCAACAATAGTCAACAAATGGTTAGTCGAGGGGCTTCACCAAGTGGTTCAGCTCAGGCTGCACTTGCAGTTCCAAACTACCAGAACATGCTAGTGAGGAAAAACTCAATGAATTCAACCTCCCAACAAGAAGCTTCTTCCTCATTTAACAACATGAACCAAAGTGGATACCCGTTTCAGGGCTCCGCCAGCATGGCGGTTAGCGGCTTCCAACAAAGGCCCATGTTCCAGGTACAACAGAACCACCAGCAGTCACCTTCTCACAGTGGTAGTCAGGCCATGCAACAACACATGATCCAACAACTGCTTCAAGATATGAGTAACAGCGGTGGCGGTGGGCCGAAGCCTTCAATTTCCGGGCAGAGTGCCGCTAGCGGGAGTATGGGCAGGGATGGATTGAGATACGGGATGTCACCAGCAGGGACACCACGGCCGCCAGCGGTGCCTACTAGAAGCAACAGTTTCAAAGGTGCTTCACGCAGCGACTCATCAGCTGGTGGCGGGGCGGGCAACATTGGCGTCGACAATCAGAAGGCTGCAACCTCAGATTTGCCACATTTGTGTGATGACATTGTTCAGGATATAGCGAGTGAGTTCACAGGGAATTGTTTTTTTGAAAATGATGAGTTGGAGGAGGGAATGGGGTTTGGTTGGAAGGCATAAAGTTTAAATCTATGTACAGCTGTATTGAATCATCATTATATACCTTAATCTTTGTTTTATCTTCCGTTACGGATTCGGTAATTAACTCTGTTAACGTAGTAGTGAATTTCTGATATGACACGAACCTGGTATAAGTTTTAGTTTTTGTTTTAGTTCTTGTTGAATCTATGAAACATAATTAGCTTAACAGGTTGTGCTTGTGTTGAGTTGGTGTAATGTTTGTTCAACTCCTTTATTTCTATGCATTTATATTTATTGCCTATGAAATTAAAAATTTAAAGATTGAAATGAGAATGTTTGGTTTAAAGTTTAAACATACTAGAATTAAGTAGATTATGTATAATTTTAATATTTTGAGCACTAAATAACAAAAATAAATATTGGGCCAAGTAGAGTTTGTTTGTGGCCACATAAAATGTTCGGGTTTATGTGTTACGAGAGGTCGAGAGTCAGGTATGTCATATGTGCATTTGTTAGATTTGATCTGTCAACCTGTAAACACGACTCGGTTAAGAGCTAGATTATCCGGTATCCACCGTAATGACAATGACGTGTAAAAGTTATCACGTTTGACCGTGCTGACCTAAGAGGGCCCAACAAAAAACACTCTTTAACATCAATGGGAAACCGAAGGCCATAGATCCAAATGTTCAATACAATCCACACTGTATAGAAAGCCCAAAGACCATATCAACTTAAAGACAGGCGGGCCTGCCTAAGCCCTAATGTATACATAACACACAATAACCTTTAGAAATGCATATAGCGAGTAAGGTTACCCGCGCTTCGTGGCGGGACCATACAATGACATTCACTTGGTTAATGGCACGTTTGTGACCTTTGTTACAGTGACACTAACGCGCCCACATACTACGACGTGACTGCACGTTTAAGAACTTTGTTACACGTGTTGTGAGATGCTTATTAACTTGATTATTCCACTTGCATCGCGGCATAGTCGTACGATAACACTAACGTATGTAGTTAATGGCATGTTGTGATGTTTTTGTGAACCTTGTTTCGCTCGTTGGCATGGTAACAATAACGTGCTAAAAAAGCGTATGAAGTTAGCGCACAATATTTTTAGAAAAGTAATTAAAATAAAAGATATTAAGAAAAGTAACATAAAAAGTTAGCAAGAAAAGAAAAGAAAAAAGGACCGAGGTTCGAACCGGAGTTCGCTCCCAGAAATATAGCCATCCCTGCCCCCTCACGTCAATCCCACGAGCCCCCGTATGCTGAACGAACGAACAACCTAACCAACTCATCCAAGCATACAATTGTGTTGAGGATTTAAAAGGTTGTATTGTATTTATTTAACAGACACAGAAATCAGTAATGTTAAAAAAAAGAACAAAAAGTTATGGACCAATCCAAGGCTGACATGTGGCAGTCGGTGGGAGCCCCACTGACACTTGCAAGCAAAGTTACCAGTGCAACATGACGGGACTTACGTTAACTGTCACGTTATTATGGACACGTTTGTGAAATTCGTAACCAACGTCTGCATTAATGCACCTAAGTAAATATAATATATATATTAAAAGAATACGATGTCTTGCATGTTATTTTATAATGATTTAAAGGTAAGACCTACTTATCGCCGCGGAATGATCATACCATAACATTAAAGTGGTTAATAGCACATTGCACTACCTATGAAAACATCCTTACGTGGCGACCTACAATCTAGCTATAGTAGCCTAAGAGAAAGAAGTGAAAGAAAACCAAACAGGTGAAATAAGACAATTAGAAAAAAATTAAAAACGTCAAAAAGCACGAAAAAAGGAAAAAAAGCTTAAAAAAGAAAATAATGCTTGCAGTAGGAATCAACCCTCAACCACCACCGTAGATACATAGCACTCTAACCATCCAATCTAATCAATCAATTGTGTTTAGTTACCGATGTAAAAGTATATATCCGGTCGCAGTTTACGGAAAAAGAAAAAAAGAAGAATTTTTTTTTTGGTTCAGCCGGCGAATCAGATGATGACACGCATCGGAGGCGGTGGGAAACACACTGACACTTGCAAACGGGTATATGTAGAATGACCTTTGAATCCAGCCCAACCCATACCTACAACTCTACAAGCTTTACAATAAACTTTAGAAATACATATAATGAACATTGAGTGGCCCCTCCACTCTAATACATACGAATACTAAAAATTACGACTCCGTTGAAAAATATTTTTGAGTCCACCCTACCCATAACCCGACCTCTTTTCTTTTTCGTTAATTTTGTTAGCACTACTCGAATGTTTTCATGGTTTGCTACTTGAAATTCCTTTTGTCTTAAACACGTCTATATATAAATATTATTTTCCTTAGTTATCTTGTTTAGTTAAATAAAAAAGAGTGGTAAAAATATCTTTCGTTTATTTTTCAATTATTTAGTTGTGTAACCGAACATATCACATGATTATAGTCTCCATAGTGGGTCTAGTGTAACGTAGGCACCGGTTGACTCATGTAACATTTTGCCCTATTATTTTCTCTCTTATTGTATTTAGGAGCCTTCATTTTGAAAATGAAATTTACGATATTAATCATTGGACACAAAACATTATTCTTGACAACATTAACCAACCGGCGTTCATCAATGACTTATCTCATGCTTTTGTGAATTTCATATTAACATTTTCAAAATTTGTTCACGGAATTTTCAAAGTTGGTTGCTATTCCCTTTTTTTTTTTTTTTTTTTTTTTTTTTTGTTTGTTTTTTCATAGTCAAATGGAAGCTTAACTTTCATTGAATTTCTGTGATCGTTGATTTTTTTATTTTCCAATCCAAGCTTCTTGTCAAATCAATATATAACTTTAATTTCTTTTTATTTTATTAAAGGACCCGATATCTAAACACCACTGATAATTAAACCTGAGAATTCTATACGGGTTGTAACCCTCTGGCAGTTTTAATTTTGATTTTGGCTTTGACTGAAAAAAAAAAAGATTTGAACCGAACCGAACCGTACCAATGCCAATATCTTTTTTGTATAGTTGTCACCCAAAAAGAAAATATGCAAGGACTTATTGAATGAAAATGTGGATTTGGACCAAATATGAACGATTATTTAATCATCAAACTTGTACATGCTTATATATTCAAATTATTATTTATTGTCACCCAAAAAGAAAATATGCAAGGACTTATTGAATGAAATTTTCGTCGGATTAAAACAAAACCATGAGTTACTGAATGGGCAACTCATAAGAGGTAAAACGAACAATATTTTGATATATTTTGAGTGTGCTATTACAGTTGCTCTCCTTTTCTTTCTTTCTTTTTCGGAGTTGTTCATAATGGATGCATAGCTACCGATCCTCACCTGCATGTGGACTTGGTTCCCAATTGACTTTGATGTTAAAAAGGGTAAAAAAAAACATGACAAATAGTGATAAATTTGGTCAAGCTAGCTTCTATATATAGTCATTTATCATTTTACCCTCATTTATTTATTATTTTCTTTTTGTCCATGTTTATTGATCTTACCGCATTTCATCATTATATAATACATATTATTGCTAAAACCCACTTTAATAACCAATTCATCACTATTATATTAAACTTGTACAAGTTTTAAAGTTTATCGCATGAAGAATGTACCGGTTATCAACTATTTCCGATGAGCCTTAGAATTTCATAAAATTATTCATGCCACTCCGGCCAAAAAGAAGGTGTTTTAATACAATTTTTCTCATAGTTTGTTGGAGCATATCGAAGGCAAGAAATGACAAACAATTAAATGACAAGATTATCTACTAATCTAAAGTGCTGGATGAAATTAAAGTATTAGGATTCTTATGGCTCAAAAACAGGTCGGGTCTAAAGAATTTGATATGGAAAGTTGGTGTAAGTTCAAGATTAAAGAATTGGTGTAGTGGGTGTGTTTTTAAATGGTATTTGAAATGTATTTTGTTTATTTTAGAGATTGTAAATTTTAGATTTTAATGTCTTGATAGAGTCGTTGGAGAATTAATAAAAGAAATTTTTTTACCGTTTAAAAAAAAAAAAAAAACTATTTCCGATGAGCGGCTTTTGGGCGGAAAGATGGGAGGTGGTCGGCCAAGTTCATTGGAGAAGAAGGTAGATGGACTATATTGATTATGTGGGTCACATTTAATATGTAATTTGTTATAGGAAAAATGACTAAAATAACTCTTTTACTAGGCAAGTTTATGTAAATAACATTGACTTTTAATTTTATAAATTTATTTTTATAATCAGAAGGCTTCACTATGCGGCAATTTATCATTGACCAACGACACCTATACATGTTGTTTCGTCGGATGTCAGTAGCCGAAGACACATAAACTTGTTGTATTGCCAAAAAGGTTACATAGTAAATAGAAAAAATCAATATCGCTCCAAAGAGAGATATGATATAGCTGTGTATCAACAATGGGTAAATAAGTCATGTTTAAGTTTAAAACGTTTTTGTTTTTTTTTTTAAATTATAAATTTGTGTTATTCAGTTATAAAAATCTATTAATATTTTACCAGAATAATCAGTTAGTGTTTATCTAAAATTCAAATCCTAAAAATTTTAGATTTACAAGAGAGACAACACAATGTGTTGCATTTGGTACAAATGATCATGCATAAACAATTTGTTATTTATAATTTCTCTTTTCATATAATAATTTAGATATATTTGATGTCCCATATTGGCTAAACAAAAAAACAATATGATAGCTCAACACATATAAAAGAGGATACATGGACTTAAGAGAAAATAAGCTCATGATTTGCGCATCCTTTGTTGTGCAAAACCATAACAAAACAATCCTAGTTAAAATTTTAAAGTGTTATTATTTTTTTTTGAATTTTTTTTATTCAACTTTGGTTTGTATGGTTGGGATTGAACTCGGTTATCTTTGAGTCCCTGTTAACAGTGGCGAATCTAGGATTTTTTTTATGGGGGTCGGATAATTTTTTGAGGGTCCATTGGCTATAGTAAAAAACAAATTCTTTTGATATGATTTGAGTTGGGTTGTTTCTGGTTGGGTCGAGTCAGATCACACATTAAAATGTTTTAGAATTCTATGTACTAATAGCTAAACATTAAAGAATCAAACAAATAGCAAATATGAAATAAAAATTACTTTATGTTCATTGATTTTAGCGTACTTCAAATACTTGAAGATATTTGATTCACAAATCAAAACTTAACATCCAATCATAAACTTACAACATCATAAAATATCAGTTATTAGAATAATAAAACAATAAAATTTATAAATTATTATTATACATACATCATACAATAAATTAGTTATTAGCAATTTAACATACAAACAACAAATCGTCGATTATAAATTATAATGTTAAGCATTAAAATAATCAAACAAAACAATCAAATAAACAATAAACAATTAAAGTGTTATTATTTTTTTTGATTTTTTTTTATTCAACTTTGGTTTGTATGGTTGGGATTGAACTCGGTTATCTTTGAGTCCCTGTTAACAGTGACGGATCTAGGATTTTTTTATGGGAGTCTTATAATTTTTTGAGGGTCCATTGGCTATAGTAAAAAACAAATTCTTTTGATATGATTTGGGTTGAGTCGTTTCCGGTCGGGTCGATTCAGGTCGGGTCGGGTCAAGTCAGATCACACATTAAAATGTTCTAGAATTCTATGTACTAATAGCTAAACATTAAAGAATCAAACAAATAGCAAATATGAAATAAAAATGACCTTATGTTCATTAATTTTAGTGTACTTCAAATACTTGAAGATATTTGATTCACAAATCAAAATTTAACATCCAATCATAAACTTACAACATCATAAAATATCAGTTATTAGAATAATAAAATAATAAAATTTATAAATTATCATTATACATACATCATACAATAAATTAGTTATTAGAAATTTAACATACAGATAACAAATTGTCGATTATAAATTATAATGTTAAGCATTTAAATAATCGAACAAAACAATCAAATAAACAATTAAACATTACCGTTCTTCCTTACCCATTGCTGCCTTGTCGATTGACTTTTAGAACCGGAAGAGCGTGCTCCACCATTTCTGCGAGTGCCGATATATGATGTTTTGTGTACAAGGGTTAGTCACTGATAATTTAAATTATATTCTTTTGTATTTTGATAATTTAATGGGTTATATGCATTAGTCTATTGGGTAATAAAAGTTGAGTTATTTTGTTAATTTAATGGGTTAAATGTATTGGCATATTGGGTAATAACTTGATGGACTAAAACTTATAAGTTTAATGTTTCAAAATCATTTTATAATAAGTTTATACCTGTTATTTTTTATAACTTATCGGTTTATATTTGTAAAACTTTCAAGTTGTATATCTTTTAAGGTTGTTGGTAAAAAAAATATCATGGGGGTCGTTGCCAAAATTTCTTGAAGGTCGGTCGGGAATATAACATATACACAACGATTAAAAAAAAGTTCATGGGGGTCGGGTGAGCCCCAACCACAAAGGTTGGGTCCGTCCTTGCCTGTTAACATGATAAATACGTCATGTTTGAGTTTGAAACATTTTGAAATTTATAAATTTATCAATTAGTGTTTATCTTTAACTTCAAATCCTAAAAAAATTAAATTTACAAGAAAGATAATGTTTGTAAGTCGACATTTAAGATCTTAAAGGACATTAACAATTCTCTTATACTAATTATGATTTAAATTATAAAATTATATAAAGACAACTATCTACAGAGTTAAAAAAAAAATTATGTTGTTGCATAGCACGGATGTACCTACTGTAATAAAAATGCACAAATTCAAAATTTTGGGCATGGATTAAACTATAAATTTGAATTTATAGTTTATATAACTTCAATATATTGATTACTTTTATTCTCGTTGCAACTTGAACGGAGCACTTTCTCCCTCCCTTCCATTCATTTGTCCCCCGACACGTCTTTAACTAAATTTCGTCTTCGTTTAAATTACTTTAATTCTTTTATTATTTAGTAAAATAATTCTTAAAGCATAAAATTTAATACTTTGTCACATTTGTGTAAGTCATGGTTTTATCTTTTGTTTATACATGACGTATGATATATACTATGTTTTCCCAGCGATATCATGTAGGTGGAAGTAACTAGTTTGAAAAAAAAAAATATCTTTTTCTTCATGCTATAAACATTAAGTGTTAACTAGATGGCGGTGCCTACGTGCTGTGATGGTAACAGAGACGTGGTTAAGTAATTACAACCTCTCGTTTTGAATATTAAAACATAGATAGGAAAAACCCGCCGCGATAGTATATTCGAAAACCATGAAGAGCGTTAAGAAACAAAAAAAAAGACATGATTAATTACATAAAGAGGTGGACAATTTCTTGTGAAAGTGTTAACCTATATTCATTTGTACATATGTGAGGATATTTTCTTAATTTCGTAAAAATGAAAAAGAAAAAATAGTTCAGTTCGATGCTATCTATGATGTGAAAAAGGAGTTTGGTCTTCCCATTGATATTATAAAAAGTTGTAGAAATACAAAAAGTCTATGAAAGGGGGTGATTAGGAGTGTTCGTAGAATTTTAGAATCGCTGCATGGATGAAAGATGTCAAAATGGTGCAAATATCACCAAGGCAGAAGATTTTTTTTTGAATATTTATATATACACAATGAAAATTGTAACAAACTAGTATTAACCCCTCACGTTGCGGCGGGGCGTAAACCGTGTCAAATAGCACCAATGTCACACCATCGTAGTGACCACCAACATCGGAAAATTTCGTATTAAAAAATAAATAAAAGCGAAAAAAATGAAACCAAACGGAAATTAAAAGTAAAAACGTTGAACCACACACGTGAAACGTAAAACATTAAAAATAATAATTAAGTCGATCTAGGACTCGCACAATGCAACAGAGATGTTAACCGGAAAAAAATAAGCGTAATAGCATTAATTGAACCATACGTGCACGTAGGCCTGTAAATGGACCGGACGAACACGAACATTAGCATGTTCATTTCGTTCATTTAACTTTTACAGGCACGGGCACGAACACGGACACATAATCGAACATGATTTTTTTGTTAATGTCTGTTCATTAAGAAAATAAAAATATTCGTGTTCGTTCATGGTTGTTCATTAACAAACTAAATGAACACTTCACGAACATAAACGAACTATAATAAACAAACATAACTGAACACATAAAAAAAACCTTAAATGATCATTTTGAAATTTTTAATTAGGTGTAGTAGTGAAAATTATAATCTCACTAAACTTATAGGTTTTTAGTATAACATAATATATTTATGTTTCAAATATTAACACATAATACCCTTGTATTAATATATTAATATATATAAATAAACGAACATAAATGAACAAACATAAACTAACATAAACGAACGTAAATGAACGAACATAAACGAACATATATGAACGAACATAAACAAACGTTCATGAACCACTACAACAATTTAGCTCTGTCCCGACGACATCTATAGCGACGACAAACGTCGCTGGTATAGTTTGGTCTATAGCGACGACATGTCGTCGCTATATAGTAATAGGTATTTTTGACTGGTCAAATTCTATACCGACGACTTGTCGTCGGTATAGAGTTGGCGGGCTTCAAAATAATACTCGGGATTTATGAAAATACCTATGCCGACGACATGTCGTCGCCACAGGTGAGGTTATTTAATTTTTTTATTTTTTTCTATCTCAACTTACAGATCTAAAAAAAAAAATTAAAATCCTCTTTTCCAGACGACATGTCGTCGGGATAGATGAAAAATATAAAAAAATAATTTCTCTGTGCCGACGACATGTCGTCTGGACAGGATTTTTTTAATTTTTTTAATTTTGACTCTATAGGGACGACTTTTTTTACTCTATAGGGACGACATGTCGTCGCTATATGGTGCAGACCCCTTAAATCACATTTCAGACCTTCTGCCATTTTTTCACCCAAAAAAAACCCAATTTTTCTCACGATTTTCATCTCGGTTTATATGGGTATTTGGTATCAAATTGAAGTGTTTGAAGGTAAGGATGATGTTATTTTACTATAATGAAGTTATATAATCTTGTTTTTATAAGTTTTATCTAAATTTTTATGTTTTAGGTGGGATTAAAGTTTAAAGCTTGAAATTAAAGGATTTGAAGATTTGAAGGTATGAAATTCGAACAGTGAAGGGAATCCGAACAGTGGGAAGGCGTAAGGTGTAAGGCTCGGAATCAATGCCGAGTGTCACAGAGCCTATAAAGATCGAAAGCAAGATCTAAAATCTCATTTTGATGATGTGGGTGGTTATGATGACGTGGAAACAGCGTTAACTTGTCCTCCTGAGGGAACTGACCCGCAAGCATGGGCTCAGGTGATTAATGAGTTGTTCTTAGATCCTGCTTATAGGAGCATATCTGAGGCAAACAAATTAAACAGAGGTAAACAACGCTATCCGAGTTTCCATGGGAGCCAATCATATGCACAGAAGAGACATATGAAGGTAAAAGTATAATTGTTATTATAAAAATAAGTATTAACTGTCGGAAGATGCATTTCTTAGAATTTTTATTATTCACAGGGGAGTGGACCGATTGATCTCTTTCAAAAGATGCATTTCAGAGAAGGCACGGGATGGGTGAATGCAACTGCAGAATCGGACTGGGTAAGTTTAAGTGTGTTTGGGTCAAAATGACCCATTTGAACTAACTTTTTTTGTGATTCTAGTACGTTTAAGTGTGTTTGGGTCAGAATGACCCGTTTGAACTAGCTTTTGATTGATTCTAGTATGCTTAAATGTGTTTGGGTGAAAATGACCCGTTTGAACTAACTCTTGTGTGATTCTAGTATGTTTAAGTGTGTTTGGGTCAAAATGACCCGTTTGAACTAGCTTTTGATCGATTCTAGTATGCTTAAATGTGTTTGGGTGAAAATGACCCGTTTGAACTAATTCTTGTGTGATTCTAGTATGTTTAAGTGTGTGTGCGCCAAAATGACTCATTTGAACTAACTTTTAATTGATTCTAATATGTTTAAGTGTGTTTGGGTCAAAATGACCCATTTGAACTAACTTTTGTGTGATTCTAGTATGTTTAAGTGTGTTTGGGTCAAAATGACCCATTTGAACTAAATCTTGTGTGATTCTAGTATGTTTAAGTGTGTGTGCTCCAAAATGACTCATTTGAACTAACTTTTGATTGATTCTAATATGTTTAAGTGTGTTTGGGTCAAAATGACCCATTTGAACTAACTTTTGTGTGATTCTAGTATGTTTAAGTGTGTTTGGGTCAAAATGACCCGTTTGAACTAACTTTTGATTGATTCTAGTATGCTTAAATGTGTTTGGGTGAAAATGACCCGTTTGAACTAACTCTTGTGTGATTCTAGTATGTTTAAGTGTGTTTGGGTCAAAATGACCCGTTTGAACTAGCTTTTGATCGATTGTGGGTGGTTAAATGTGTTTGGGCGAAAATGACCCGTTTGAACTAACTCTTGTGTGATTCTAGTATGTTTAAGTGTGTTTTGATCAAAATGACCCGTTTGACAAATATTCAATATGTTTAATGCAGGAAAGAATTCAAGAGGAGTATGTGAGATCCTCTAGCGAGACCGGTGGAGACTCATCTGTTGTTGATGAGATTCAATGCATTGAGCGTACCTTAGGTCAAAGGCGAGGACATATACGGGGTGTTGGTCGCGTGGTGAGACATCCCACCCCTGATTTTTGTAGCTCGCAACCTCCTCCAACACAACATTTGCATGATGAAGTTGCAGAACTTAGACAACAACAACAACAAAATCAAGAAACTATACAACAAACAACAACAAATCCAACAACAACAACAACAACAAATACAAGAAATGCAACGATTACTTCAAGAGCAGATGGAAATGATGCGCTACTGGCAGCAGCAACGACCACCTGGTGGTCATTAGCGTTTGTATTTTTGTTAGATTTTGTTGAATTTTAAACTAATTGTATGAATTATCTGTTTGTTAAACTTATATTTGAAGTTGTATGAATTATTAGTTTGTTAAACTTGCATTGGATTTTTTTTGATTATATGTTTGTTAAATTTTTAAAAAAAATAAGATTCTGCATAAAATAAAAAAAATAAAAAAAAATAAGATCAATAGCAACGACATGTCGTCGCTATTGAGTATTTTCGTTTTTTTTTTAAAATTAAAAAATACCTATAGCGACGACATGTCGTCGCTATAGGTGTCTTACTTTTTAAAAAAAAAATTAAAAAACACCTATAGCGACGACATGTCGTCGCTATTGATCTCATTTTTTAATTTTTTTTATTTTTTTTTATTCGATAAAATCAGAAACCACGACACTTATAGGAACGATTTGTCGTTCCTATAGAAAAACTTATGTCGACGACCTCTATCCCGACGACATATCAGCCTATTACAACTAACTTTTACGAACGAACTCTAGCGACGACATGTCGTCGCTATAGGTCAAAATTATCTATAGCGACGACATGTCGTTGCTATAAGGTGTCATATTTTCGTTGCTATAGACCCACTTTCTTGTAGTGAACATAAACGAACGAACAAAACAAGTGTTCATGTTTGTTCGTTTAATTAAACGAACACAAATTTTTGTTCATGTTCGTTCATTTTCTAAAAAATGAACATAAACGAACTTTGCGCAAAACAGTTCATGAACGTTCGGTTCATTTAGAGGCGTACGTGCACGTTACTACGTGTTAACTCTCAAACTTTATTCCGTAATTCGAAAACTTTGTAAAAATAAAAAGTGTAAGGGACTAAAATTGAAAGTTAAAAATTTTAGGAGTTAAATTTTGTATGACGCACAACTCCATTTTATAAGAACTTCGCATCCAAAAGATAAAAAATAGCATGTGGTGACAGTAAATTAAAAATTATATAAACTTTAAACTTTAACAGTTATAAGTGAAAAACACAAAAGAATAAAAAAGAGTAGGTAAAAAGCAAAACGTATAGGGGATAAGGTATATTTACTATAAATTTGAGGGTGCTAAAAAGAAAGTTTCTAGGGCTAAAAATAAAACTTTAGATTAATACACTTGAATATTAAGGTTCAAGGTTTGAGAGATTTATCTTTTTATCGTTCAAAAGACATGCAGTGAGATGCTTGTACTCGATGCCTAACATGCTTCTGTTTTGGTTTTTAAGTAATAGTAATATGAATATATTGTCGAAGGCTTTTAATAAATATAGTAATATCTTCAAAGAAGGTTAGGTGTTTTTATAATATTCAATAGGAGTTTCGTGTTTGTTTGTTCTCGTAATTAGTTCTATGCGGTGTAGAATAATTTTTTCTCTAAATAAAGACACTCAAAACAGTTGCCAAGTTCAACTTCTCTATGAATGTCGTATAAATAGACCCTATGAATGTCAATAATCATTCACAAACAAAACAATTCCTTCTGATTCTAATCTCATACCTCTAATGGATCTTACAACTTTTCTTAGAGATTACTATCTCTCATCTCCTCTTTTTGTTCTCTTAACAATTATCATCATTTTGGTCACCGTTATGCAAACAAAATTGTTATTTTTTACTAAAAACATAATACATTCGCCCCCAGGTCCTCCACAGTTGCCAATCATTGGAAACTTACATCAAGTCGTCGGTGACAAACCTCACGTCTCCCTTGCAAATTTTGCTAAAAAATACGGCCCTCTCATATCTCTCCGCTTTGGTAACCAACTTCTTGTGGTGGCCTCCTCACCAGAGGCAGCCATGGGAATTCTCAAAACTCAAGATCAACTTCTTTCCGCTCGGGCTCTGCCTACTGCATTCAAACAACCAGAATTGCTACCTCACTCCCTCGTGTGGTCCGAGTGTAACCAAACATGGAAAACCTTAAAAGCCTTATGTCGAGCTGAAGTTTTTTCGCCTAAAGCCTTAGAAGCTCAGTCTAAGTTACGTAGTGAAAAGTTAAGCCAATTGTTGGATTTCTTGCGTAAAAGGCAAGGAGAAGTGATTGACATTGAGGATGTAGTTTTTATTACATTGTTCAACACTTTGAGTTCCATTATTCTCGGAAAAGATTTCTTTGACTTGAATGATGAACATACTTGTTATGGGTTGAAAGAGTCACTATATAAACTAATCGAGTATTCAGGTCGTATAAAAGATTTAAGTTCATTTTATCCAATACTTGAAAGATTTGATCTTAATGGAATAAAGAGGGGAAACCTAAAAGAGTTACAAAATATATTTTCTTATTGGGAAGATATAATAGAAGAAAGAAGAGCGCAAGTTAACTCCCCAACGTGGTCTTCTAGTCAAGCATATTCTTTCTTGGACCGACTGCTTGAAAAGAGATTTTCAAACAACCAAATCAATGAGTTGATTACGGTAAACATTACTCACTTTGCGGTTTATTTCATTACTTAATGACATTCATAACCAAATCAATTTGTTGGTTAGTCAATTGTTTTCTATACAACAAATTTTCTTAGATTCAACTTATTTTTTATAGGAACTGTTTACAGCGGGTACAAACACTACAACTTCTACTGTGGTATGGGCAATGAGTGAGCTTGTGAGACATCAAAAAGTCATGTCTAAAATAGAAGAAGAGATTAAAAGAGAACTTAATTCACATGAAATCAAAAACTTCCAACTATCAAAGCTAACTTATTTTCAAGCATGCATCAAAGAAGTTTTTAGAATACACCCGCCTGTGCCTTTTCTTATTCCTCATATGGCGATTGAAACTTGTGAAGTTATGAATTATAAAATTCCAAAGAGTGCAAAAATAGTTGTCAATCTTTGGGCAATGGGACAAGACGCTAAACTTTGGGATGAACCATTATCATTTAAGCCAGAAAGATTCATGGACTCGAAATTGGATTATAAAGGTCAGAACTTTGAATTAATTCCGTTTGGTTCAGGAAGAAGAATGTGTCCAGGATTGCCATCAGGTATTAGTAGTGTTGAATCTATTTTGGCATCTTTGATTCGGGAGTTTGATTGGGCTCTTCCAAATGGTGATGATCCATCAAAGCTTGATATGAATGACAAATTCGGTATTGCTCTAAAAAGGGAAAGGCGTTTAAAGTTAATCTTTAAAGAAAAACAAGCTTATTCGCATGCTTAACTAGTATGGAATATATATGTTAAGATCATCGTTCAGATAATTTCATCTTTAATGTGCTTTTTTCTATCTGTTAAGTAATATAAAAAAATTATATGATTATGTAATATTATAAAATTTACATGTATCCCTATGAAAGCACGTCTGTGAAATAACGTAACAATTATTATAATTATAAAACAGAAGAAAAATATTGTAAAGAGGTTTGTATTAAGAGAAAAAGTACAAACTCCTCTAGTTTTCAAACATTTATATTCACCGCTAAGACACAAACATGTTTTATTTCAATTATGATGAAAGTCATTAACCGTTACAAATTCCTAAGTAAATTACACAGATGGTCTTTATGGTTTCCCTCAAATAGTGGATTTAGTCCTTAATCACTAAAATACTTGGATATTGTCCTCAACTATTATGTACGCTTTCATATTTATTTCATAAAGTTAACAAATAACTATTTTGTTAAATCCCTATAAAACTACTTGTTTACCCCTATTCCCAATATACAAAAACCAATTTAGTCCCCCTCAACAAACCCCTTTTATCCATATGTCGCAAAATCTAATAGTAAACCATCTTTTCATGCACCTTTACATTGAAGTATTTTGTGAAATTAGCTTCACTCGATGAACCACACATGAAGAACACAACCATACACGACTTTGGTTTGAACTAAAGTGAAAAACTAAATTCCAAAGCCATTTTCGATCAATCAAAAATCAAAACTTTTCAATCTAACTACTCAAAATTCAAAACCAAAACCTTTGGGAATGAATCATACTAGTAGAAACGCAAAAAATAATATAAAAATAAATACAAAAGAGAAAAAGATTGTTGGTGTTTATTTCATCAGTTTCATTTCCCACCACCTGTTGAGTCAATCTCCTCGGGTGTTCATTGCATACGAAAGAGAAGAAGATTGTTGGTGTTTGTTTCTAGTGGTGCGGACTCATCATAATCTCGATTTTCGGAAACAAGCGAGGGAGCGGATAGGAGTTTTGGGAGAGGAAGGGGCGGGGGCAAAAGGGTTGTTTACTTGTGTAATTAGAAAGTCTATTGTTACAAGTTTTCAATTTCATTTTTGTTTTTTTAGAATAAGAGTACAAGAGTAATTTTATATGAAATTAACAAAAAGTTAACCTTGTTAAGTTTTTGGATCATAGATGGAAACATATGTAGTAGTTGAAGACTATATCCATAAATTTTAAAGTTTAAAAACCATATTCGTAGTTTTAGGCAAATCATAAGGACCATCCGTATAATGTACTCTATTTTCCCAATACAAATGCTAAAATAATCCAAATTTTACGGTAATTAGATTAAGAGTCTTTTCGAAAGAAAAAAAACACAATCCGGCTTAAACCATTTATGTAGTATCGGGTAAAGATGTAGAAAAAAACCGTTTTGGGTATCCAAACAGGTTTTTAACTGGACCTGGTTTTCCTCAAAAAACCGGTTTGGCCCAAACTAGTTCCATACCGACCCAGTTCGTCGGTTTCTCCGTTTGTTTTTGGAGAACTAACCGTCACCAACAGCCTTATTACCGTTTTTGACCTTTTGACCCTATTTGTGATCGTTTCTTTTGTGTTCTTTTACCTTTATACCCCTCTTAGTTAAGTTAATATAAATATATAGTGGGTGTTTTGGTTGAACCACAACAATTTAAAACGATTTATACTCTTAAAAAATCTCAAAAACACTCAATTCTCTCGTACGTTCCAAAAAGAACTCTCAAATGGCTTCATGAAGTGCTCAATCTTTCATTGGTTGTGATGCATCTTCAAGTAACGTGATGATTCAAATCCTTTGTATAAAGAGAAACCAAGAAATTTGGTGCAACTACGATTTATGTGAAATGTCAAGCGGTCCGAACAAGGCTCGTTGCAAGTTTTGCGAGAATTTTTTTTTGAAAGATGTAAACACAACTTTAAAAGCCCACATTATTATGAAATATTACAAGGCGTTAAAAGGTCAACCGTCTCGAGGTCAAGCTTTAATGACAAACGAAAGAAATTTATGGGCTTATAACGTTAATGTGCTTCGGGAGCAAATGACGCACTTTATAATTCAAGAAAGCTTGCCATTCAAACACCTCGACTCATTTAATGAACTCTTCAACCGCATTATACCAATGTAAGTTGTGTTACTGTTAGAAGAGATTGTCTAAAAATATGAAGAAAAGCTAAAATGAATTAAAATTTTATTTTGAAAACTTAAAAACCGCTACATATTTGAATTGTTTTTTATCCTCACACCGGTGATGAAATATATGAGTACAATCCGATTCGTGGTAAATGATGAAATATATGATTGCGTTTGAATTGTTTTTTATCCTCTCACCGGTGAAAATTTATTTTATATTTTAGACAAAGTTATTAAAATATATAAATTGGAAACTAAAACTTTTTCAATATCTTTTGATAACGCGTCAGATAATAGCGTGCAATCGAACAATTAAAATAAAATATAAACCGATTTGTAACAGTGTTTTTTGCCATAGTAGATGTGTTTCACACATTATATATTTAACCATTCAATATGGTTTAAAATAATTGAACCAACAAAAGAAGTGTTGGATCGTGTTTGAACTAAATAAGATTTTTCTGTTAATTAGCAGTTAACAAAATACGAAATCTAAGTTAACTGTTTACTAACAGACACGAATAATACTTTGAATGTAAAATGATACAAGAAGTGTTTTCAAAGTATTCACTTGATTATATTTACTAATTACACAAAAGTAATAAAAGAAGAGAAACAAGTGGACAAACAAGCTAACTTCGTAACTATACAAATGTGAGGTATTTTTAATATTAAAGTCAAACTTTAAAATGAATCATGATCATCTATTTTTTATTTTAGGATCAATGATATGTTTTAGCTAGTGATCTACGTATTATGGCATACCACAAATGTACATTACTATTGGTTATAAAAGAATGTACAGCATTAAACAAAAATTGGAAGAACAGAAGATTTGTAGTTACAAAGTTAAGCTATCACCACTACTATTTGGTATTGACAGTATTGTATAATTCAGCAGTGAATCAGCAGATTAGCATATACACAAGTGCTGGTTCACACGAGTTCAGTGCTATGATATATTTCAGCATATGGAGATATGTGATATCTTTACCAAATGTTATGTGATATCTATAACTCCAACAAAAGATATACTCGATATCAAAAATTTTGTAAAGAGAATGTTTCAGTCCGAATTAGAACATACCTACAAGGGAAAATTCGACTTGTAACATGTTTGAAAATGTTGTCGAGCAAAAAGATACTCTAATAGCATTTCATAGTATTCTTGTGAACCGTGGTTCGGTTGCATCATTTCCTCCATCGGGTTAGACTACTATCAAGAAAATAAATAAAATACTTTATAATTTTAAACCGTAACAACTTACTTATCAGGCGTTTATTATCCCATGAGTCATTTGGTAATAACTAAATATATTTAATGACTACAGAACTAAACAAATTGTCATTTAGAGCATGGGCGAAGGTTATAAGGGCCCGAGAGGTGCCTCCAACCCGCTCTTTTTTTCGTCAATAGTGTTAACTTTTGGTACGTTAGTGTTAATTTTTGGCCTGGTAGTGTAAATTCTTTTATATATATATAGAGAGAGTTCGCCTCCCCTAAAAAAATAATTTCGCTCCAACCCCCCTATAGGAATGCTCAAGCTCCGCCACTAGTTTAGAGGACCACCCTTTTGTTATATGATCCCACCAATGAAAGAAAAATTTAAAAAAATATTTTAAAAAATTGCATGAGGTTATTACTTGTTTCGTCATGTTAAACCTTAAAAAAGCAGGGATTGAAACTTTATTGGAAAAAGTAATTTACAATTTAGATTTATTAGATGACGACCCATTTTATTCAAACCGTAAAACCTGAATTTAACTAAGAATTATCAAATATGTTTGATATTTACGCCTTAAAATATGGTACATCAACAAATATTCATAATACAATGAGAATTGTGGCATTTTCAGGAAGTTCAAGTGATCTAATGTATGCTTTGTATCATACTTTACTAAATGAAGATACTAAACGTCAACGAGGTAACACCCCGAGTAGCGAACTCAGGAGGTATGATGGGATGGACTTTTCATCTGGTTTTAGTGCACAAGATTTTAAGAATTTTGATATGCTGCCTTGGTGAAAAATCAAGGAAGATCAATTTCCGATCCTATCTATCATGACCCGAGATTTACTTATCGTCCTAGCTTTTACGATAGATTCAGAATCTGTTTTTTTTAATTAGTGGCATGGTTATATCCATACGGAGAACAAGACTCATTCTTTCTACGGTTGACATGTTTATATGCTTGAAAGATTAGGTAGATGCGGTCGAATGAATCCAAGATAAAACCTCACTCGAAGGCGAATTACTACGAATCCGAGATATACGAGGACGAGATAAAAAGTGGATTAACACCGGGAACGGCCGAAGATGAAGACACGTTTGATAAATACTTAAGTATTAGTTTGGGCTCCAAAGGCAAAGAGTAAAACTGTTATGCGAGTTGACGATACTTTTAATATAAAGAATAAAATAGTCAGAAAATAAATATAATTTTAGGACTTGTGATTTTTTTTATATTTCAAGTTTGTAATTTTTTAATCTCAAATAAATCAAGTGAATTTTTAGTTATATTGTTTTATTTAATTGCTATTTTTTTATAAACAAAAATATTAAAGATCAAATAATTAAAAAACAGTTTTTTACCGGTTGTGTCCCGACTCAAATCGGTTCGGATAGGTTCCTGATTATTTGCCATTAAACTGGTTTAGGACTCGGTCTGGTTTTAAATCCAAACCGGTTTTGACTACCTTTGACCAAACCGGTTTGTTTTGAAACCCGAACTGGTTTTTAAAAGAAAACCGCTTTGTACACCTCTGGTATTGGGTGAATTATTTAAATTAAATTAAAATTAAACTATGATTGCATGAAATAGAAAGAAACATAGGAACTAATGATTTGTAGGTTGAGTTTTGTTGAGTGGAAACAAAGAACAAAAGGAAAAAGGTTTGTAGGTTTTGTAACCAACGATTCGATACCATTCAATCTCACCTTCAATTCATAATCAATTAATCATAGTCAGAAAGTTTCACTTTTCAAAGTTAATAAACATAGGAACTAATGATTTGCTTCAATGCTCTATTCGCATTTCTTCTTCCATGTTTATCCTCCATTCAAAGAAATCTTGACCGCTCCACACGACACACCGTGTGTCTCCATCGTTGTGCGTTGCTACCGCCAAGCCATCCTTTGTTTGATCAAACGGGCACAACGATTAATTGAGTTCCAGATATCCAATTTGGATTTTGAGTTTGTGTGAGAAACCGACGATGTAAGAAAATGTACTAATGTTGGGGGATGGGGTTGTGCAGTTTGCGGACCGGACCTATGAAAACCCGAGACCTGATCCGTCAAGACCGAGGATGAGCGATAAGTAACGGTTTTGGTCATTGGTTCATACATGAAATATAAAATTGTTTATGTTATTACAATAAGTATGTTTAGTTTTCGCGTATAATAAATGTTGAATGTAATTAGTTACAAATAAATAACTAAGACAACTAGGGGTGAGCAATCGGGTTTTACCCGTCAGAACCGCCAGGAACCGACCCGAACCGGGAACCGAGTTCACAACAAAAGCATACCCGGAACCAGAACCTTATACATCTTGTCAGTTCGGGTTTGTACACGGTCTTGACGGGTTCGGTTCTGGGTCTTGACGGTTCCATCAAGATTCAAACAAGCATGCTACAATCTTACCAAGTGGGTTGTTCCATGCCATGTACATGTAATCCGTTCTGGGTTTATACATGAGTTGAACTAAAATCGGTGGAACCTAAAGATCGGCGACGAGTTGTGTAAATTTTATAATGGAAGGAAGAGAAGAAGATGGCAGAAGTAATGGATTCTTACATGCGAGTTTAATTAAATGCTTCAGTTAAAAATAATAATATAATATTTAATTATACGTGTCAGAGCAACAGTAGACTGCAAATTGATAATGACTATTCACCTTTATCTTTTTCAATTCTATTAGCTTATAAATAAAGTATATGAATTTTAGTTTTATTTTTTGTTCTCTTTATTCTTCACTACACAATACACACATTAAAGAAGCATTATTTTCTTTTTCACTGTACTTCATAAAAACCAGATGAGGGTTTTGGTCGGAGAAGCTTCTGCTATTATATGCAATCGGGTTTGTCAGTCATGTGGGGTTTTTACGGGTCCAGAACCGACCCGAAACCATGAATTGTGAATTTTAAAGACCCGCGAACCGACCCACTCACCTAATACATGGTTCTTCTCGGTTCGGTCAAGTCGGGTAAAACGGTTCTACGGGTATGGAACCTTTTCTTGCTCACCCCTAAAGACAATCATATAAACTTATACATTTATCACAAGGTTAGTACCTCGTGATTACACGAGTTTAATAAATTGAATATTAAATAATTAGGAACGAAACTTTATTAATTATGAAACGATAATTTGAGATAAGGTATGATTCATATGAGTAACGATTATAAGTAATAAAACAATGATATCATTTTTATTAAACCTTTTATTTCTTTTTTTTTTTGAAAAAAAAAATTAAACATTTTGTTACAAACAACGCGTTTTAAAAAAAATATCATTTTAAAAAATTCCTTATTATGACTCTGAATTTTAATAAAAATTTAACTTTTTTTAAAACATTAATTTTAAAATATTTTGTTTTTCTAAATGGTTTGATGTTCTAGAAAAATTTCTTATTTTATAACAATTTTTTATTTATAAATTACATGTATATAAAGACCTCTTTCTTAATTTATTAAAAACTAACTTTAATTAAAAAAAGATTTAAATAATATATTAATTTTTATATTAATATTTAATTGAAGAGAGAAATGAAAATTTTAAAATTAAAAGGTCTAGAATTATAACAAGTGTTAACATAAAATTTTTTTTTTTATAATAATAGATAGGTTTACAGAGGATATAATGAAAATCACAACATTAGGAGAAAACCATAAAAATCACTTATAGTCAATCATATAATTTATAATTAATTTATTTTCTTTGTATAACCTTATTTTTTTAGCATATATATATATATATATATAGAGAGAGAGAGAGAGAGATCAAATAAAAATCATGTTTATAATCGAAAACCGTAAAAACCACCACTACCCAATCATATAATTTATAATTGATTTAATTTTTAAATTATTTAAAGTATATTTGAGTAAATTTCAACCTTATTTTTTGAGGTCATTATATATTTTTTAATTTAAACTTCAAAAAACGACGATGATGACAGAACAATTACATACAGGTAACTTGTATGAGTTACATGTACCATGTACGTAACTCTTAATTGTACACTTGGTAATACGTACTTACATATACATAACCCCTACATGCGCGTAACACTTAGTTGTATACTTTGTAACACGTACTTACACGTATGTAACCCCTGATTTTTATGGTTTTCATTTATAGCATGGTTTTCAAGGGATCCCCCCCCCTCTCTCTCTCTCTCTATATATATATATATATATATATAATTTAATTTCTAAAGAACAACAACGATGACGAAATGAGTTGCATATGTGTAACCTTGAATTAGTTACATATACATAACTTATACTTGGACATATGTAACTTGTAGCTATATATATGTAACTCATAATTTTTATAGTTTATAATTATAACCATGGTTTTCAAGCCTCTAACATTATTTATTGTAATATAAAAGATAACTATATATATATATATATATATATATATATATATATATATATATATATATATATATATATATATATATATATATATATATATATATATGTATATATATATATGAATATATATATATATATGTATATATATATATATGAATATATATATATATATATATATGTATATATATATATATAAAACAAGGGTAGACCCCCTTTACCAGGACTATGGCAAAGGGAACTTACAATTTTTTTATGCATTATTGTTGACCCTCATAAAAGAAAATAAATATTACTTGACTCATTAACCGGGCTGTTGCACCCCCACACTAGAAATCTGGAAGAGGCAATGCGAATCATGTGCTTATCCAGAGTCAAGACGAGGGATTCGAACTACAATCTCTATCCCAACTCGCTTTACACTCTTGGTCTGGGCGCTCGATCTTTGCTCTGGGTTGACCATTAGAAGATGTTACTCAAGTGGGGTTCGAACTCTGGTTTCATTAAAAAAAATAAAGGTCGTAAACCATTAATTGGGCCACCTTACGACCCCTCACTACAAAGAAGAACGGCTATAGGTCGGTACAATGATAATATTGTTGTAGTGCCTATAAACAATCTAAGTTGTATGAACAAACTAAAGAGTTGGCATATGGTTGAGATGGTTTATCTCAGGTTGCCAAAAAAAATTTCGAAGTCATTTTATGTCAATAACCCAAAGCCTAATTAAAAATAAGCCCAACTTTAAATCACCCTGTGAGTTTCCAAACTCGATAAACTTTGGTGATCCGACTAAATACAAATATTATAAGTGGCCGACATGTGTAGAAAAAAAACTTTTTATACACATTCGAAAACAAAAAATTGTGATGTCCGCCCAATGTAGAGCCAACTTATCTTTTTCATTATATTTTCTTGTCATCAAGTGTGTTTACGTATTTCTTTACTTCAGATAACTTTAATATTGATTATTGAACACGTTCATCTTTCAATATCTTCTGGATAGTCATCTTATGTAATTCAAAAAGTAGTGGCTAGAGAAGCATCCTTGTTAAGTTTCCAACTTTAGTAATGTAACCGAACATATATAACAGATGCAATGTAGACCGGTTGAATAAAAATTATAGCAGCCATCAATTAATAGAGTATGGTGATGGCGCCTTGACCGATGTACCATTTTAACAATTTTCCTTTCAGTTGTAAAATTTAGTTAGGATTTCTAAATTTCAAAGGTGAAAATCCTTTTAAATTATAAAGAAACCAATAGAGTCATCAAAGACACCTCCTGATTTGCTACAATCAAAACACTATTTCCTATTTTCAACATTTACAACTACATTTGCATAAAATTTTGAGGAGACTTTGTTCTCAATATTTTCTACAATCAAATCAAAACTTACATCTCACTGACTTTTCAAATTTTTATATACTTCGGATCATACTTCCTCTTGTCAAAACAAATTTTGCTTGTTTTTTCTTATAATAAAAGGATTTGGGGAAAGATGCACCATTGACTAAGTACTTTACACCATCGCCGCCCCAGGCCTGCGCACCACCGTCGCCGCCCCACGCCTGCGCACCACCGTCGCCTCCCCACCGCCTGCGCACCACCGCCTACGCACCACTGTCGTCTCCGTCTCCCGATCGATATTGATGGTTGTAGTATGGTGGTCTGGCGATGGATCTGGTGTGATCCAGTGGTTTATAATGTAGCCGTGATACAAAGGGGGAGGGGGAGGGTGGGGTGGGGTAGAGTGGGACCCACATTAATTTAATTTATATTTTAAATATTTTTTCTTTTAGTACAAGAGTATTTTAAACTTTTCACATCCACTTAACTGAAAAACTTAACAGAAGTTAGTGTCAGGGACCAATCGTGTTACGACTTAGCAAACAGTAAGAACCAAACTTGTAATTTCTTAAAAAGTGGGATCAATATTGCAATATGAACAAACCACATGGACCAATCGTGTAATTAACTCATAATTTTATTATATTGATAACTTTTGTACTTCATGTTGTATATTATATATTTATATAATAATTAATTATAATTTAGTTCTTATATACATTTTAGATTAATTTATAAAGAAAGAGGTTCAAATACAAAGTATATTTTTGCTACAAAATATGAGAACACACAATAAGTCAAAAAAAATCACAAAAAAATTATATCTCACAATCTAAATCGAATTTCAAAAAAGTAATTCCGAGCTTTTGTTCTCCTAGCCGTCCTCACTAATAAAAAAATAAAAAAATTAACGTTTTTTTATTGTGTCCTTTAAGAAAGACACAATGTGTCATAAAAGACACAACGATTTTTTTTATTTTTTTATTTTTTTCTTGAAAGAGGACGACGAGAGAAACAGAGACTCCGAAGTACTTTTTTGAAATTCGATTTAGATTGTAAGATATAATTTTTTAATGACTTTTTAGCCTCATTGTGTTTTCTCAAACTTTGTAGCAAAAATACACTTTGTATAATAACCTCACCCATTTATAAAAGTTTGTACTTTGTATAAATATATGAAAGAGGTTATTCTACAAAGTGTATTTTTGCTACAAATTGTGAGAAGACACAATGAGTAAAAAAAAGTCACAAAAAAAATTATATTTCACAATATAAATCGAATTTCAAAAAAGTAATTCTGAGCTTTTGTTCTCCTAGCCGTCCTCACTAAGAAAAAAAAATAAACGAAAAATAAAAAAAAATTAAAAAAGTTAACATTTTTTTATTGTGACATTTATGAAATGCACAATGACGTCATTATGTCATTGTGAAAGACACAATGACGTCATTGTGTCATAAAAGACACATTGAATTTTTTTTTTATTTTTTATTTTGAAAGAGGACGACGAGAAGAACAGAGATTCCGAAGTACTTTTTTGAAATTCGATTTAGATTGTGAGATATAATTTTTTTTGTGATTTTTTTTAGCCTCATTGTGTCTTCTCACACTTTATAGAAAAAATACACTTTGTAGAATAACCTCACTCTAAATATATTATATATATATTATATAAATTATATAATATAAAAAAATTATTTTTATAAAAAATTTCATTTTATATATGTATATGTTATATAATTTAAATATATTTAACTTTATTAGAAATGAAATATATACACCACAAATTTGTACAAATAAAAAGAAAAATACACATATATATGGGTCTTAAAAAGGCACTTGATTTGGAGGGCAAGTGACACTGAGGTGACGAGCGTACGTTGTCATGCCCCGTTATTTGTTACTGACTTTGATAATCAATGAAATGAGTGATCAGACATAATCTTTGAAGTCTCATCCTGACCAACATGATGAGCACAGTGTAGTGTTTGGTTCATCCGGTTGGAATAGTCAAATTGGATCAAACCAAAAACATAAGTAAACATGAGTATTTGAAGTAATATATTTTGACATTTTTTTTATTATTAAACTCGACTAATAAAATTAAATAAATAACCTTATATTTATACTAGACATAAACTAATTATAAACCAACTTAAATACTATTTAGATAATCATACAGATTAACTAATAATTATTTATTTCTAACAAACTGATAACTACTAATTAATTAAACCAAACTTTTTGTTTTCACTCATTGACTTTTCACTTTGTCCAAATTAAACCCTTTCATTGTGAATATATTAAGATTAGATCATTTGTTCACCCCCCCTAATTTTGATATTTACCCTCATTTCCTGTCTTTGGTTGAAACTTTTTATTTCCTCGATCTCTCTTGGATCCCGAGCTCAACCCTGGCCACGTCCTAGATCTTCTTGGTTTAAACCCCCCACTTTCAACAACAATTTACTTGGATCATACCTGTTTCTTTGACTTGTACCTTTTCCCGAATCATTTAAACTATTTGTTTATCAACCTCCGATTGAAAAAACTAGCCCATTGCTTTTCTGTTTCTACCCGGCTGCTGAACGGAAACCTACCACCATATTGTTTCATTTCCTGCGCCTCCGGTCTGATTACTTCTGGTTAACTTCGATCATAGTACTAACCTGCTTATGATCGAATCCTACTTTTTTGCTAACTTGTTATTTAGTCCCCTTAATTGCCTACACACAACATTGCTTTCTTTGCAATTTTCTTTTCTTTTTTTCTTCTTCTTCAATAGGCTACGATAATCAAACATAATCAATAACCGGATTAACTTACTTGGTGATCCTTCCTTCATCTTTTTCTCCTCAGGTCGAGTTCGATTTCTATATATTCTTGATAATCCGATTGGTTTCTTTTCCGCTCTTGAATTACGATCGGCTCTACATAGGTCGTGATCTTTATATTTAGCTCTGATACCAATTGTTGGATGGTCAATTGGATCAAACCAAAAATATATGTAAACACGCGTATTTAAAGTAACATACTTCGACACTTTTCTTATTATTGAACTCAGTTAATAAAACTAAATAAATAACTCTATATTCATACTAGACATAAACTAATCATAACTCAACTCAAATACTATTTAGATAATCATACAGATAAACTTATAATTATCTATTTTTAACAAACCGATAACTATTAATTAATTAAACCAAACTTTTTGTTTCCACTCTTTGACCTTTTACTTTGTCTAATTTAAACCCTTCAATTATGAATATATCAAGATTAGATCCTTCACATCCTACACCGATGAAACCCAAATTTGACTATATAACTAAGGTCTTGCCTTAGTTGTAAAGACTAGAAAAGTAGAAGCTTGAGAGCTTCAACATCTACTATTGAGTGACTTTGTAAGCAATCAAGACTACAATTCTACAAAATCACACTATATTTTTTCAACAGGGAATTTCATTTTTGGTGGTCTACTTTTGCGGTAGAACTACAGCTTATTGTTGTGGTAGCCTGGGAAACAAGTTCGAGGGTATTGTTTTAAAAGAAGTACGTATTTCAAGCACTTGTTCTCCGCATAATATATATATTTTATATCTCATTCTTGTTGTAAATCTTATTGTATCAAGTTATATATTCATGAATATAGATATACAGCATCTTTAATTTTTTTCAATTAAGAACTCAAAATTTACTTACTAGCTAGGTTATTTGATAACCAAGCAGAACACAAGCTATTTTCAAAGCAGTATTAGGTATATGATGTGATAAATAAATCGATAAATATACAAAAACATTTAAAGTATCTATTTAAATAAAATTTCGATGCCTATGATGTATCATTTCGATTGATCCTTGTATTTAATATGAAACTACTAATTTTCGTAGTCAAATTTCAACAACTAATAGCAGAGAAAGTCTAGTTATACTGAAAATTACCAATGATCATTAGCCAAGTGATTAAGGTGAGATATACGAGACATGTAAATATATCGAGGTCTTGTGTTCTGATCTCACTCTAAACAAAAATGCTTAAGGTTGAATCAATGAGTTTTTTCAGTTGTGGATTTTCTCATTAGTGGGTTGTGGGTGCGGTCCCGGTTCGGAAACGCATATGTGGATCCGATTAAGATAACATATATTCTTCGAAGCAGGGTCGTACATTTGCCGTTAAAAAAATTATACAAAAAATTTAAGTGTCTTTGGAAGATTTAATAATTAAATTGTTAATACTTTCTCTCGTTAAATTGTATTGATCGTTATTTTTATTTGTATATATTTATGACTACAAAACAATTTTAAACCTTGAAAATTTTATTCATATTTATAAAACATTTCTGTTTCATCATTATTGTATCTGGGAACGAGTTTCTAAAATTTGCATTCAATTTAGAAACGACGTGAAGCAATCAAACGAAGAGATAAATATCTTTTTGACGTAAATAATTTGAGTTTTAATAAGTGTGAATAACCACATGCATGTGTTAATATAATATATTTAATAGGAGTTTCAATTTCTTTTCGTTCTCATTTAGTTCAAGTGGCCGGTGTATATTTTCCTTCATAAATTAATAAATTCAAAACAACTGAAGAATCCAACTTCTATACTGGCTCTTGAAAAGGCAAAAGAAAAGTGCCTGTGGTCCTCAATCCTATAAATAGACCATACGAATATCCAAAATCATATCATTCACAAACACCACAAATCCTTCAATTCTCACCACAAGACTCCAATGGATCTTACAACATTTCCTATAGATTACAATCTCATGTCCCCTCTCTTTGTTCTATCAACATTGTTCATCATTTTAGTCACCTTCATGCTAACAAAATTGTTGTTTTTTAAGAACACAAAAAATCTTCCACCAAGTCCACCACAGTTGCCGATTATTGGAAACTTGCATCAAGTAGGGGACAAACCCCATGTCTCTCTCGCACATTTTGCTAAACAATACGGCCCTCTCATATCTCTCCGCCTTGGTAAGCAACTTCTTGTGGTGGCCTCTTCACCTGAGGCAGCCATGAAAATTCTCAAAACTAACGATCAACTTCTTTCCGGTCGGGCTGTACCTCCTGCATTCAAACAACCACACCTACAACCTCACTCCCTCGTGTGGACCGACTGCAACCAAACATGGAAAAACTTAAAAGCCTTATGTCGAACTGAAGTTTTCTCGCCTAAAGCCTTAGAAGCTCAATCTAAATTACGTAGTGAAAAAATAAGCCAATTGTTGGATTTCTTGCATAAGCATCAAGGAGAAGTGATAGACGTCGAGGATGTAGTTTTTACAACTTTGTTCAACACTTTAAGCTCCATTATCCTTGGCAAAGACTTGCTTGACTTGAATAATGAAAATGATACTAGTGTTGGGTTAAAAAAGTCACTGCGTAAGCTAATCGAGTATGCTGGTAATTTAAAGGATTTGGGTTCATTTTACCCAATGCTTGAAAGATTTGATATTCAAGGACTAAGGAGAGGAACCAAGGAACAATATCATAAGTCATTCTCTTTTTGGGAGGATATAATAGAAGAAAGAAGAGCTCAAGTTAATTCCTCATCATGGTCTTCCGAACAAGGGGACTCTTTCTTGGATCGATTGCTTGAAAGGAGATTCTCAAACAACCAAATAAACGAGTTAATTACGGTAAACATTTCTTAGTCCTGTTGTTATAATTCTTAACTATGAAGCAAAAGCAAAATGATAAAGATCATCGATAGAAGACCATAGCAATTTTTCCATAACCAATGTTCATCAATTTGTTAGGTCACTAGTGGAAATGCTTCAATAGTTTTCTACACAACTAATGTTCTTCAATTCATCATGTCTTTCTAGGATTTGTTTACAGCAGGAACAAACACTACAACATCTACAGTTGTATGGGCAATCAGTGAGCTTGTGAGTCACCAAGAAGTCATGTTCAAAATAGAAGAAGAGATGAAAAAAGAAATCAATTCACACGAAATCCTAAACGTACAACTATCAAAGTTAACTTATTTTCAAGCATGCATCAAAGAAGTTTTTAGACTGCACGCACCTGTGCCTTTTCTGATTCCTCATAAGGCGGTAGAAAGTTGCGAGGTTATGAATTACCAAATTCCTAAGAATGCAACAATAATTGTCAATGTTTGGGGAATGGGTCGAGACTCTAAAATTTGGAATGAACCTTTATCATTCAAGCCAGAAAGATTTGTGGACTCAAAAATAGAATATAAAGGTCAAGACTTTGAATTAATTCCTTTTGGTTCAGGGAGAAGGATGTGTCCAGGATTGCCGTCTGGTTCAAGTAGCCTTCAACTTATTTTGGCATCTTTGATTCGTGAGTTCGATTGGGCTCTTCCAAATGGTGATGATCCATCAAAGCTCAACATGAATGACAAATTCGGTATTGCTCTAAAAAGGGAAACACCTTTAAAGTTGATCTTTAAACAAAAACAAATGAATATGCGTAACTAGTATGGAATATGTTTAATTAGATTAATAATGTGATGTGAAATTTCATTTTTATTTATGCTTCTTTCTATATGTTTAATATCCAACATGGATTGTAGTATATCAAATTTTACATGTACCTCAATAAAATTCAATATGACAATAGAAATATACTTTTGTGAATGAACATGCAAATAGTTATAATTGTCAAAGTGGAAGAAAATGTTTGTAAAAGACAGGTGTGTTTTCAAGAAAAACGTTAACAAAGAGGTCTTATTTGAACTTTGACTAATGTTATTAACCATTATTATATAGCATACATTTTACAACCCGCGAACCATAATTAACGTTATCCAGTTGTATTATTCCACGTCAAAAAAAAAAAAACCCATAAGTGTGAATATATAATTTCGACAGAACTATTTACATCAAAAATTAAGCATTTACAGGACTAGGGTAATGATCAATGTCGAAGTATCAATCAAATAAGATGTTAAATTATGTGTGTTCCTATTCACCTTAAACTAGTTAGGGTAAGTAGGGTTGTCGATCCTCGTGGAATTAGTGGTCGGTGTATTGTACTTTGATTTATAAAACAATGACTAATTAAATTACCAACTTACTTAGCTATTGCCTCTTGGCTGTGAAAATTGGATTTTTGGAATGACTAACGATTAACTAAGAACACAAATTAGAAATAATCAAACTTGGTTAAGAAAACGATTATAAGAAAGAGTAATCCACTTCGGATCTAGGTTCGGTTTTCAGTAATTGTTTAATTTAACTTCATGGAAAATCCTTAATAGGGATACTGTACATGCGATGATTAAGTGAGATCAATAATCAAGACTTAATAGGTCTTAATACACAATGCCAATTCGATTAGAAATCAAAACTTGTAATCATATAATTTCCGGAAGATTAGATGATAT
The DNA here is from genome assembly GCA_025506505.1 of Flaveria sonorensis. NCBI lineage: Eukaryota > Viridiplantae > Streptophyta > Magnoliopsida > Asterales > Asteraceae > Flaveria > Flaveria sonorensis. Next base: position 11,857,610 of record CM046436.1, read on the forward strand.
TCAAATCAAAGTTTACCAAAATCATTGTTTAAATAACCAAAACACAAGTTAAACTTATGAAAGAACTTAAGCGGTTCTAAAGTTTAATCCCAACAAAGTTAAACATAAACAAAAACCTAATCACACAAAACCTAATACCCGAAGTAGATCACGAGAAGATTAGCCGCTCATCGTTCTTGAATAATCTTCAAAACCGTTGTTGATTTGCATTCCGGATGATTATATCTTCGTTTTTGAGAGTTGGAATGATGAATTTCAGGCCCAGAAACTCCCAAAATTCTTGTCAAATCGATCTAGGTCGAATGGGGGGGGGGGGTAAGTGGTGGCTGAAACATAACAAAAACGTGTTTTTATAGGTTTTCAAAAAGTGCCCTGGCGTAGGCTACGCTAGGGGGCTTTCTGCTGATTTTTTTCTTGGGCTGGCGTAGCCTACGGTGGCTACAGTAGGCTACGGTTGAAGCCTTTCTGCTGTATTTTGAGACTTTGTTTCTTGACCCCTCCAATGTCTTGTTTCAGCATGTAAGCTTCCAACTTGTTTGTTTTACCTACAAAATCACTTCCAACTCATAGTTAACCTATTCACTCAATCACATACATAAAAACAAATAATCATACGTAATATTTAACATTTAGACACTTAAAACACTATTCAACACACTCGTATCACATCCCCACACTTAACCTTTGCTTGCCCTCAAGCAAATCTAATTCAAAACATTTAACAACATTATAAACCAAAATCCCTTGCTATGTCTTAGCTATGGTCCAAGGTCATACCCATTCCAGAATTACAATAATCATGTTAGGTTAGCAAGTAAGAGATGTTACATTTAATTTAAAATAAAATCTGACTAATTAAACCTAACAAGCTTCCAGCTTTTATTGTCATGCAACACACCCCTCACCATTTTTCACTCCTCTCGGTTTATTTCTAGATTGGTGAAAATTGCACCAATATATCACTCAAAAGGTCCACATATGAAACTTTATTATCATATGCTTGGGTGACAATCAAACTTCCACGGTAACACATAGACAATGCACACATCAAAAGGACTTACGGGTTTTGGGCTTAGTTTAAGGTAAGAATGCTCGGCTGTGAATGTGGCTAAAATATAAAATCAAGGCAATACCAACTGTTGACATTCTTATTGACGTCACTACTACTCAAACAAAACAAAAGCATGGGTGCATATTTAACCCATAACCAACAATTTGCATTTTTCTTTTTCTCTTTTTTATCTTTTCTAATTTTTTTTTTTTTTGTTTTTCTTTTTAACTATTAACAATAAATCAAATACTGAAACTAATACAAATGTTATCAACAGTCAACAGTGGTAACTAAGTCACATTGGGTAAAAATTAATTTGGTTTTAATGATATGGGGTTGTCAAAAATAAACGGTTTAAGGCTCGAAAGTGGCTACTAGGGGGAATTTCAGGTAAAGTGGTAAAACACAAAAATGGTATTAAAAGGAAAAGGGATCTTAGATTGTCTCTATCATCTATGTGCATTTATCAAATTCACCGTCTCAGTACGTATCAACTCACACAAGTTCTAACACAAAGAATCATATGGCCTACACTCAACAATTGAAACAATTTTTATGTGAACTAACAATCTTGTAAGCTTTAAAATCTCACCAAGTAGGAATTAGGGTTGTTGGTGTATGCATGCTTTTATTACACCATTATCCTATTAACCCTATCTTAAAAAATTTTTCTAAAAACCTTGCTAACACAATTATTTTTGTTATCTTAGAATTAGACCATGACTAAGGACCCTTACATCAACCATGGCAAGAATCAATTAGTATGCTTGTCGTTTTCATGTTCGATTTGATTGCTTAAAAACAATAAAAATTTTCCAAATTTTCCCTCATCCCCACACTTGAGATACATGACCCAATGAATGGTATTTAAGTTAAGTGTGTGAATTTTTCTTCTTTACAAATCAATTTATTCACTTAATCAACACAAACGACTTTTCCAACCCGAACCGACCAGGACAAAAATATAACCGTTATCAAAATAAACTACTTAAATTGACACATCAAACATAAAACATAAAAATTAACTTCGGGTTGCCTCCCGATTAGCGCTAAGTTTTAGGTCTTCAGCTAGACCATACCTACGACCACTCATGGTGGTCGAGTAGGATGCTTGACTCCGGTATTTTTCAAAGGATCCGGTGGATCTTCAACTAGATCGCATTGTGGCCCAAACATTAATGCCTCAACTCTGTCTTTATAGGATCAAGTGGATCGCCAACTTTTTTCTTCATTTTTGGTTTCACATCTTTTGTTTCCAACTTTATAATTGGCTCTTTCTTTTCTTTTAAATCCACCAATTCCTTCAAGTCCACATGCTTATCCCTATCATACACAAAATCATTCTCAAAAGTGGTGTTCATGCTTACATGTGAAGTATAAGTAGGAACACACACTTTAGGCATATCGGCCACAAAAACTTTATCATTAACAAAATAATTAAACGACTTGAAAAATACATTAAAACATAACTTACGAGTTTCGTAAGTCATGTCAATTATTCCATCCCGACAATTGATTTGAGCATTGGTAGTTGCTAAAAATGGTCCACCCAATATGACATTCGGTTGCTCATTCATTCTCAGTGGTGCGTAATCAAGCACCATAAAGTCCACAGGGTATTAAAATTCTCCCAACTTGATTATAACATTCTTTACCATCCCCCGAGGACATTTTTGAGTCAAGTCAGCTAACACAATAGTGGTGTCAACTTCCTCTAAAGGACCGAAGTCAAACTGATCATATAACATACCTGGAAAGATACTAACAGCTGCTCCATAATCCAAAAGTGCTCTTTTTATCTTCAACTTCCCCACTTTGATTAGAATGATAGGTGCTCCTGGGTCACTCTCTTCCACTGTATTGGCTTTCTCTTCCTTATCTGTAACTTGTTGTGAAAAAGAAGTAAAGTCATTATCAATAATTTTAGAGTCAGGAAGGATACTAACCTAATTGATGTTAACAATTCTCATGTTTTCTGTGTTGGTTCCTTGATGTTGAGGATTGACCGTGGTATCACTCGGTAGCTTTCCATAGTTTCTTTTAATTTGAGCCACATCCTTTGCAAGTTGAACCACTTGTTTATTTAAGACTTCATAAGCCTTGTCCCTAATTTCATTTTCTCTCTTGTTCTCTTTCATATTCTCTTTCATCATGTTCATCAAAGCATCCAACTTTGCATTTGTAGACTCTTCACCACCAAGTTGTCCTGATTGAGAATTACTTTGATAGTTGCGTGATGAACTATCTTGTTGATCCCTATGATTGTAGTTTACTTGATTGTTTCCTTGAGAATATAAAGTTCTTTGATAACCACTTTGATTATAATTCCCTTGTGCTCGGTTCTGATAAGATTAACTACCTTGATTATTACCTTGAAAATTAGGGTTCATCTGGTTTGAAGCATTTTCATACTGAAAGTATGGATGATTCCTCAAACTAGGGTGATAAGTATTGGAGTTCATATCAAACTATTTTCTCTCTCCATATACTTGATTCATTTCTTCATGTTGACCTAAAAGCAACGGACACTTTGCACTTGTATGCCCCAAGTCACCATATTCATTGCATACATTAAATCCAATTGAAGCTACATCTTTAGTCCCCACATGTCCTAACTTGGCCAATTGTCTTTCCAAAGATGCAACTCTTTCTTTACTCTCATAATCAATGGTGGTTGACCTTGCCGGAGCGGGCTTTGACCGTCTACTAGCCAAAGCTTGAGCTTTGGAATTCTTGCACATTCGTTCTAGGAATTCCCAATCCATATCTTCATGATTAGATAAGAATGTTCCATTACTTGTAGAATACAAGTATTTCCTTTCTTCCGGTGTTAGTCCATCTAAAAATGCCTTAATCAGTTCCCACCTTTCAATACCATGATGAGGACACATGCGGATCAATTCCTTGAATCTTGTAAATGCCTCATGAAATTGCTCACCCACTTGTTGTTGAAAAGATCGAATGGCGTCTCTTGCATCACTTGTCTTTCCCATAGAATAATATTCTTCAAGGAAAACCCTTTGCATCTCTTGCCAAGTATGAATACTGTTGTTAGGCAAAGTGAGGAACCATTGCTTAGCTCTATCTTTCAAAGTAAATTGAAACAATCTCAGTCTTACTTCATCTTGTGTGAAGTGGTATCCACCGATAGTACTACATATGGCATCAAATTCAGCAAGATGCACATATGGTTCTTCCGTTACAGTGCCTCTAAATGCAGGAAGAATGGTTAGGTAGTGAGGACGTACATCAAAAGATCTTCCCCTACGGTTTGGAGGTGCGATAGGGTTTGGGTTTTTAGAAATAGCCGATCTGAAATGGCTATCCACACCTTGTACTTGAGCTCTGTAAGGTCTTCTTGGTTGATTGAAATTATTATTGACTACATCTCGTTGTTGATTGATACGTGGTGCATTCCATCCATATTGATTGTTCCTCCAATTTTTATTATTCCCATATACATTACCTTCACCATGATTCCCATCCCAAGCATCATAATTGGCACCATGATCGTCTTCATTGTTGTTCCACTCATCCTCATAATCTTCATCGCCCATGTGAACACTATGCATGCTCACATGATCAAAGTCATCTCCTTGATTGAGGTTATTTTGATTCAAGTTATTATTGGGTGGTGGTTGATTTAGGTTGTTTTGGTTGTTATTTGGTGGTGGATGTGGATTTGGGTTTTGATTTTGGTTATTGGGAGGAGGGTTTGGATTTTGAGGTGGTTGGTTGTTTGGATTATCCATATGAGTTAAATCAGACAAACTATCAGCTGCTTGATCAATAGCTTGTGAAATTGATGTAGTTGGTAACCCTGATCGATGCAAGACACGATTATACCTTGCTGATTTGTCTATCTCTGGATCGAATACTAGTAGTGATTTCCTACCCGAATATCGAGTATGCATGCAACCTGTCACCTGCACATTAAAAACACCAAGTGTAACACGAAAATAAAAACAAATAAAACAAGACAAGTAAACAAAAAATTTTAAAACAAACCAAATAACAAAACACCAAGCGCACCGATTCCCTGGCAACGGCGCCAAAATTTGATCAACGTCGAAGTATCAATCAAATAAGATGTTAAATTATGTGTGTTCCTATTCACCTTAAACTAGTTAGGGTAAGTAGGGTTGTCGATCCTCGTGGAATTAGTGGTCGGTGTATTGTACTTTGATTTATAAAACAATGACTAATTAAATTACCAACTTACTTAGCTATTGCCTCTTGGCTGTGAAAATTGGATTTTTGGAATGACTAACGATTAACTAAGAACACAAATTAGAAATAATCAAACTTGGTTAAGAAAACGATTAAAAGAAAGAGTAATCCACTTCGGATCTAGGTTCGGTTTTCAGTAATTGTTTAATTTAACTTCATGAAAAATCCTTATAGGGATTCTGTACGTACGATGATTAAGTGAGATCGATAATCAAGACTTAATAGGTCTTAATACACAATGCCAATTCGATTAGAAACCAAAACTTGTAATCATATAATTTCCGGAAGATTAGATGATATTCAAATCAAAGTTTACCAAAATCATTGTTTAAATAACCAAAACACAAGTTAAACTTATAAAAAAACTTAAATAGTTCTAAAGTTTAATCCCAACAAAGTTAAACATAAACAAAAACCTAACCACACAAAACCTAATACCCGTAGTAGATCACGAGAAGATTAGCCGCTCATCGTTCTTGAATAATCTTCAAAACCGTTGTTGATTTGCATTCCGGATGATTATATCTTGTTTTTGAGAGTTGGAATGATGAATTTCAGGACTAGAAACTCCCAAAATTCGTGTCAAATCGATCTAGGTCGAATGGGGGCAAGTGGTGGCTGAAACATAACAAAAAACGCGTTTTTATAGGTTTTCAAAAAGTGCCCCGGCGTAGGCTACGCTGGTCACCGTAGCCTACGCTAGGGGGCTTTCTGCTAATTTTTTTCTTGGGCTGGTGTAGCCTACGGTGGCTACAGTAGGCTACGGTGGAAGCCTTTCTGCTACATTTTGAGACTTTGTTTCTTGACCCTTCCAATGCCTTGTTTCACCATGTAAGCTTCCAACTTGCTTGTTTTACCTACAAAATCACTTCCAACTCATAATTAACCTATTCACTCAATCACATGCATAAAAACAAATAATCATACGTAATATTTAACATTTAGACAATTAAAACACTATTCCAACACACTCGTATCAGGTAACCTGTAAACGGTAGTAATCTTTTGTTATAGGCAAGGTTGGGTTGGCCTAGAAACACTATTTGTAGGTGTTTATAAATTTTTACATAACATTTTTGTAATATATTGGTTCACAATAAAAAAAATAAAAACCCTACATCATATTTTACTTAGGTCCCTAGGTTTTTTGTTGAATGAAAATTTTTGACTTAAACATAAGTCCTAATAAAGTTTGGTGACTTAATTAATCATAAATATTGAAGCTTTTAGCCACCATACTTCTGTCTTTTGTTACAATTGAATCCAGCAATTAAAGGAGTTTTGTTTGTCAAAATTTGGATCTTAACAACATTGAAGTGGCGTGGCAGGTGTTCTCCCTGTTAATAATTCAATTGTTATTTTTACTGAATTCTTAGTATTTGATATAATCCCACATTTATCTTTACTTAGTGTACACTTATGTTTTCTCATTTTTAAAAAATCAAACATGAATGATAAGTACACTTGAAGAAATTCCACATTTATATATTTTTCGTTTAGTGATTTATGTTTAAGGTGATGTTTAGATGAAGATCCCATGGGTCTGTTTGGTTGAGAGAGATTGACAGAATTCTATGAAATCTTGAGATGCATTGACAACAAATGAATGGTTTACTTTTATACCCTTACGTTTCTTGAGGTGCAAGTAACATAACTACCCTTTAACCGACACCCCTATGTTATACATTAATTATACATTATAATAATACATATACTATACAAGAATTACGGTCTAACATTCTCCCCCCAAATTCTTGATTCCTCCTGCTAGATCTTTAACTCTTAAAAGGCTTCTCATTTCCATAAATTTGATCCTTGGAAAAGCTTTAGTGAGTATGTCTGCTCTTTGCATTTCTTCACTTATATGCTCCACTTTAATCTGTTCATTCTCTATGCATTCTCTGATCAAATGATATCTTGTGTTGAGATGTCTATTGGTGGATGAGTCTAATATTGGACAAAAGAGAATGATAGTGGTGTTTAAGTAACAGTTTTGTTAATGCATCTGCTAGTTGATCGTTGCCAGCTATGTGGGTCACCCATATTGAGTTATTGAACCATCTTGAACTTTTTCAGTACAAAATGAAAATCTAAGGTGAGATGTTTTATTCGTGAGTGAAAAATTGGCTTAGCCGAGAAGTGTGTGGCACTTAAGTTGTCATCATATGTTGCAAATGTGATAGTTGACTTGTAACCAAGTTCAGAATGTAAGGAGATGAGCCATTACATTTCTCTTGTTGTAGATCCAACAACCTAACATTCAGCTTCTTTGGAGAAATGTGCAAGCGTTGGTCGTTGTTAAGAAATGGGCTCTGATACCATATAACGGAATGAATATATTGTATTTATAAAGAATAGAATAAATACAGGAAAATAATCTGTAAATTAGGAAGACTAAATCAATCACTATCTTATCTATAAATACAACATGTGAATTGAAATTTGAAATCTATTTTTTGTGTGGGAGGGAATTATCGGTTTGGGTCTAATACTTTCCTCTGAGTTATTGGTTTTCTTCATGTTGTTAGTCTGCAAGTTCATGTCATTGTGGTTTATTTTTTTCTTTTTTGTTGGAAAATAGTGGCATATAAGATACTAGGTTACAATCTCATGTAATACACGGGTTAAATAGATCTACTGTTATATAGTTAACAATAAAAAAAGTTAAGTCTTAAGCATTATGTAAAATACAAATTGAAAAAACTTATGCATTACACATATTTAAAAATTTAAAGTTAACATGTTTAGCATTTTTTTTAAAAATTAGTCATAAAAACATTTATTATCATTACACATAATTGACAAACGTAATTTTACACTTGATTATATTTAAATAATTAAATTGAAACTTTTAGGTAAAAAAGTAAATAAAAATTAATAATTAATTTTATATTAAGTTTATTTAGTTAATGCTATATTTATTTAGGTAACCAATGGATAGGATTTGGTTATCATATTTAAGCTCTTAATTACAATTAACTTAATTATGGTTAGTTATTAATGAATAGTTATTATAGCATTTATATTATATTATTAGATTTATAGTAAATACATACAAATATTTTTTTAATATTCTTATTATTTAAGAGGAGAGAGAGACAGAAAATACAATTATTAGATGATTTATAATGGTGACAAGTGTACTAATTTATTTTTATTTATTAGTATAGAGATTTATTGTTTTAAGTTGTAATCGTTGGTGATAAGTTAGCAATAACATTTGAATTGATTTTAATCGGGACATGTTTGGATTCGAAAATTCAAAACTGCACCTCTCTTGTTAGAAGTGAGGGAGTATTAGATAAAACATGATTGAATGATCGAACACTTTTGCTTGATTATTGTTAACTTTTTACTTTTGAAATTAGCGGCACCTAAGAAGATGATTCATATATTATGCATTTTCTTCCATGATATGATTTATTATGACAATCTTTGGAAGACGAGTGTGTGATTGTGCTACTTAACTCGATTGTTCTCTTATTAACATTTATTGTGCCATGATCATTCATGTAAATGATCCGTATCAATAGTAGACGTCATGTCGTTCGGACATATACTCTATTTAATGTCCAACAAGCCGGCGTTCGTTTATTAAAACCAACTTGTTACTCTAATTAAGCTCACACCGTTTGGATCTTAGCATGGATGTTGCTATGATAGAAGTATTTATTATAGTTAAACACTTACGGCGTTGGAATGTTTAACTAAGTTAGAATAACTTTATAATGATTTTGAGTTCATAGACAAACACAAAATATAAGTAGTTCTATGTATCAAGGATCAAAACTTGATTACGGTTTTAAAAGTTGATGAAATCTATTAGAAAAACTAATAAGTTTATTAAATTTATTAGCACTTTAATATAAGAGTAGATCCAGGTTTACAATAAAAAATCACGCAAACAAACCATTCAAAACAATCACAAAACCGTTTCACATAAGCTGTGAACCCTGTGAACCAAAATCAAAGCAACAAACACTAATATCGAAGCCTAAAAACAATTAGCCAGACATAATCGGCCCTAAAACAATTAAAAAAGTTACTAAACTTTAAATAATGGTTAAAGGTTCTCCTAAAACCAAAAATAGTCCAGATTGTTTCTTCTTTTTTCTTCTGCCGTATCTATTGTATCTAATAAAAGAAGGTTTCTTTTGTCACTTATCATTCTCTAAACCCATATTTTTGTCACTTGTCATTCTTATAGACATTCTCAAATCATTTTCCCTCCCAAAGGGTATTATAGTAATTTAAACACTCAAACTAATTTCTTCCTCTTATTAAAAATTAATTTTATTAATTACTACATTTCTCTCTCTTATTTAGATTTTTTAAAATCAAACTATCATTTTAAAAATAGATTTTATTAAGCAAATTATAAATCATATCTTTTTATTAAAATATAAATATAAAAAAATTATATAATATAAAATTTTCTAAAACACTAAACCTTTTTGAAACAATTTAAATCGGTCCTTTATTAAAAATTATAAAAAAGTGAACTTTTCTAATAGCAGTCTTATTAAAACAACTAGAATAATTACAAAACAGAGTTTTTAATAAACAAGATTTTTATATTGAATAATTTTTTATAAAAAATCTTAAAATGAATGTTTAAAAATGAAACTATTTAGATAGGAGAGTTAAAAAAATAGTATAATTGTTTTAGTTCTTGAACTATTACGTATATATAATTTTAATCATATTTTATATTAAAATATCATACTGTAACTTTTTGTGTTTATTACTAACTATAATCCGTTTATTAAATGTGTTTCTAGACTATCTATCTATCTGGTTGTCTATCTATCTAAGAAAATTTAAGATAAGACGTGACACAATTATAAGTCTCATCATACTAATTTTCTTAATACTAATAATATTATTCATACCATTTTCAAACTAAAAATGTATAATTTAATAAATAAAACTTATTTTTTAATTAAAAACACAGTTTTAAAAAACAAAAGTTTTATAAAATACAAAATAGAATGAGCTTTTTTAAAGAAAAATCATTTTTCTTAAAACAAAATATTTAAAAACCATAATTGTTTTATAAACCAAAAGTTTAAAAATATATTTTTGTTTATTTACTTAAAATAACTATTTATACGAAATTATAATCATATTTTATCTTCAAACAAGGTTTTATAATTCATAAATTTTAATTACTAATTATTTAATATTTTATTTGTTTAACCCGTGTAATACACGGGGTACTAACCTAGTACTTCAATAGAAGAAAAGGGGAATATTTTCCTAATGATCTTTCCATTTCTAATTTTTTTTCTTTTTTTTATCTCCTTTTACCCTTAATTTTAATTTTTGAAATAAAACCAATTATTTAGGAATTAGGCGATAACATTTTGCGATAACATTTTTGAATAGAAAAATTAAAATTTTATTTTTTAGATCTTTAAAATCACCCCTAATCTATAATATTCTTTTAAAGGCTTTAAATTTTTCATGTTAACTTTTCATGAGTGTTTGACGCCTACAAAAACATCAAATATATTCCAAAATAGATTCCATTCTACGAAAACACATGTTGCACAACAAAACTACATATACAGTTATGAATGCATAATATGTGATGCAAATTAAGGGTTAAACTATTATGTAAATGCCCAAAAATGTAATTAACACAACCAACGTTTAAAATCTATTTCATTGCTAAAATTTATATTATGATTAGCCCACAAATCGACTGTTTAACTATGAAGTCTCTGCCCCACCAGTTGTTTAACTCTTTCTTAAAAATAGAGTTAAACAGATAGCGCTTCGCTTGAATAAAATATATGAGACGTGCTCTTGTCATTTTATGTTTTTATTTACTATCAATCTAATACGATTTACACTTCTATATGTAGTGATGTATGCCAAATTTAAAATTTTATATATTGATATACTTAACTTAAAAAGAACTAGGTTTATTTATTGATGATTTGGTTTCTAAAAAAACTGATCACAAGACATCGTTAACTTAACTAAGATATAAAAATAAGCATATCATCTTTCATCATTTATTGTATTAAAAGTTGATTACTTTATGATTTATCCTTTTATCAATGAGTTAATTATTGTATTATGTTATGTGTTTAAAAAGTAGATCTTATCCAAGTAGTCATATAAACTTTGTCAAATTTTAATATAATATAATTTAATGTTGATATTGTATGGATAGTTGAGTATTTAAAATGACTATTCTTTCAAGATTATTATGATAAATATCAAGAAAATAAAAGGTTATGTTGTGTGCTACTTTTTTAATTAAAAACTTAAAAAATAATAATAATAACTATTATTATTATCATTATAATCATCATCATTACTATTATTATTATTTTAAAAGAATCTATACTAATAAATCAAAATATTTTGGAGCCACATGACGTTTTTCTAAGCAGTCCATCTTATTGTCACCTAAGCTCCGTTTACGTGTACTCAATAATATAAAAATTATATATGGTAGATTCATATTTACTAAAAATATCTTTATAATTAATTATTGAATTCTAATTTTTTGAAATATAATTAATATGAAAACAGTTGTAAATGTTTTTTAATGTATTTTTAACAATTAAATCCTATAATTACACAATATTGGAATCAAAATTCGTTCACACACTTTGTGTTCATGTGATACATTTTTACTCAAGTTTTTGAAAAATTATATTTTTTATTTTATTTATTTATCTATGATTTAAAATTACATTTAACTCTGATGACCTGTCGTTGGGGTCATGCAAAAACCTAATCAACCTAGGTAGCTAGGGTAAGTCATGTATCGTATCCACGGGGAGCATGTGGTTAGTGTTACACGATTCGTTTGATTATTCAATTAAATTACTTAACTAAAACTAAATTATTGAACTACTAATACTATTGCCTTTTGGCTGTGAAAATTGGATTTTAAAATAATTAACAAGTGAACTAGGAAAACAAATTGCAAATAATAAAAATTAATTAAGAAAACAATTATGAGAAATAGTAATCCACCCCGGGATCAAGGGTTGGTTTTCGGTAATTGTTTAGTCCAGCTTGGTGGAAAATCCTTAACGGGGATTCTATGTGTGTAATGATTAAGTGATATCGATAATCAAGACTTAATAGGTCTTAATACACAATGCCGATTCAATTAGAAACCAAAACTTGCAATCATATAATTTCCGGAAGATTAGATGATATTCAAATCAAAGTTTACCAAAATCATTGTTTAAATAACCAAAACACAAGTTAAACTTATGAAAGAACTTAACAGGTTCTAAAGTTTAATCCCAACAAAGTTAAACATAAACAAAAACCTAATCACACAAAACCTAATACCCGAAGTAGATCACGAGAAGATTAGCCGCTCATCGTTCTTGAATGATCTTCAAAACCGTTGTTGATTTGCATTCCGGATGATTGTATCTTGTTTTTGAGAGTTGGAATGATGAATTTTAGGCCTAGCAACTCCCAAAATTCAAGTCAAATCGATCTAGGTCGAATGGGGGGCAAGTGGTGGCTGAAACGTAACAAAAACGCGTTTTTATAGGTTTTCAAAATGTGCCCTGGCGTAGGCTACGCTGGCCACCGTAGCCTACGCTAGGGGGCTTTCTGCTGATTTTTTTCTTGGGCTGGCGTAGCCTACGGTGGCTACAGTAGGCTACGGTGGAAGCCTTTCTGCTGCACTTTGAAACTTTGTTTCTTGACCCTTCCAATGCCTTGTTTCACCATGTAAGCTTCCAACTTTATTATTTTACCTATAAAATCACTTCCAACTCACAGTTAACTTATTCAACTTAATCACATGCATATAAATGAATAATTAAACGTAATATTTAGCGTTTAGACACTTAAAACACTATTCCAACACACTCGTGTCACATTCCCCAACTTAAACATTTTTCGTCTCGAAAAAGATATACAATGAGATCATAACTATTATGTTAATCTTATAACACTAATTTCAAACAGAAACATAATAATACATTAACCATGATTGCCAATATATTGTGTCCATTTTAAACTCAGACCCATTTAATCCAGCTAATGCCTCGTGCTTTTTATATCATACAAAATTACCGTAATGGTTTAACCATCCCCACACCTAATGCCTTTAGCAAAAACCTACCCAACCTCAAGATTTATTGAATGTTCACTAGAGCATAACCTTGAGGAACCATAGTATGCTATCATGACATATTATTTTTTCTTTTATTTTTGTTCTTTTATTTTCTTGAGGTCGGGACTTTTCTCCCTTATTTTTCTCTTTTTCCCCAAATAACTATATATACCATTTTTTTCATTTTTCCTTTTTTTTCTTCTTCTTTAACTAGTATGTCATGTTAACATAGATATGGCGTGTGCCAAAGCAATAAATTCTCAATCTGTTTTTGTCAGGATTCAACTTTTAACTATTGGCACTAGGATGGAAACACTAAACACATATTAATCTATTAGCATTCACATAAGACATTAGTGTTCGTATTCAGGTCGAGCCTATCAACATATCACAAGTTATATGTATTTTCTGTTCTAAAGATTCATTACATGTATAAGTATCAACATACTAGTTTTCTATCATCTCTCATAAATGCTGAGGTTTATTTCAAGGGACATTGATTATTTTTTTTCAAAGGTATTATCAAAATCATTTTTTTTATATTTTTTATTTTTAAGTTTAACATGTAAATACAAACATGTACACATGACCTAACATGCAAAACTATAAATTTAATTATTTTCACAGAATTCATAAAAAGAACGAGTTCACCTGATTATTTCATTGTGGCAGGATCCTCGTGATTGGTAACGATCTTCAAGTCTTATTCAACAACCTGCAAAACTTTATACAAATCGTGTAGAAGCGAACTTCTTACGTCGTGGTTAACACATAAAATGTTAAAAATTTTGCAAATTTTCATTTAATCCCAAAACCATAATTTCGAAATAAAGATGTACCCCCTTTCCCCAACTTAAAGCATTGCATTGTCCCCAATGCATCATTTAAGCTAAAATTCTATAAAAATAATAAAATTTTCAAAATAAATTCAAAATTACAAAAATTAAGTCCTAAACTCACTTTCGTAGGAATCACGGTTGCATTTAGCATATGCAACAAGCCTTTTAAACCCTTCGGTAGGCCCGAGTGGACGAGTGAAGTCTCGTGAGGGTTTCTTGTGAACATACCCACAAAGTTCTCCGAGTTGCCTCCCGGAAAGCGCTAAGTTTTAGGTCTTCAGCCAGACCGTACCTGATATAGTTATGGTGGTTTAAGTGAACATTTGCCTACCGAATTCCCAATAAACGCTCGGTAGTTAACATTCCATTTTAATAATAGTTTTCCACTAATTGACATGTAAGCAAAGTAGTTATTGAGGAGCCACTTCTTGAAAACCCGTCCAATGTCTATTGGTCTTACCTTCTTCATCTTTGTCTTCAAATCTTCTTCCCCAACTTTAATGGTTGAAGTAGTCAGCATAGAAGAAGGTTCGGGATAAACTAGATCTACATTCGGCTTTGACTCCTCCAAAGAAGTTACAACTTCAACTAATTGTAAACAATTATATTCAAGCTCAGGAAGACCCATAACTTCTTTACTATCAACCACGATATCACTAGCCAACTCACCTTGCTCTCGTTTAAGTTCGGCCACATCCTCATCAAGTTGGCCAACCTGCTTAAGTAAAGACTCGAATGTTTTATCTCTTAGCTTGTCCTCTTTCTTCATTTCCATCATCATGTTCATGATTGCATCAAGCTTAAAATTTATTGAATCTTGAGTATCGTCGTATGTGGACTGAGGGTATTCATGATAGTAGTCGTCATACTCCTCTTGATAACATGAGAAATGTGGCATCTGAGGTTCATAGTTGGTAAAATTTCGTTCTTGGGCATAGTGGTAATCCATATCTACATGATAATATTCTTGATAATTTGATGATGGAAGTGGTTCAGAGTGTGAATAATATGACGATATCTCTTCATCTTCATAGTCTGCTCTCACATATCCCTTTTGTCGCCTATATTCAGAACATCCTCTTTCTATGTTTCCATATTTGCTCTCGAACAATGGACAATCTTGAACCCAATGACAATGGCTCCCACAACAAATACATGGATCATAATCATCATCATAATCCCAATCCATGATTTTACTAAGCCTGCAAAAAAAATTACCCTGCACAAACAACTACAATACCCAATGTAAAGACGAATAAATAAAACAAATAAAATAATACTTTTGATTTTTTTTTTTTTTTTGCTTATTTTTTTTTAATTTTTATTTTATTTTTACTTTTTTTTTAATTTTTTTGAAAGTTAAACAAATAAGAACACTAAAACCAATCAAATCAAATAACACAAAGCGCACTAGCTCCCCGGCAACGGCGCCATTTTGATGACCTGTCGTTGGGGTCATGCAAAAACCTAATCAACCTAGGTAGCTAGGGTAAGTCAGGTATCGTATCCACGGGGAGCATGTGGTTAGTGTTACACGATTCGTTTGATTATTCAATTAAATTACTTAACTAAAACTAAATTATTGAACTACTAATACTATTGCCTCTTGGCTGTGAAAATTGGATTTTAAAATAATTAACAAGTGAACTAGGAAAACAAATTGCAAATAATAAAAATTAATTAAGAAAACAATTATGAGAAATAGTAATCCACCCCGGGATCAAGGGTTGGTTTTCGGTAATTGTTTAGTCCAGCTTGGTGGAAAATCCTTAACGGGGATTCTATGTGTGTAATGATTAAGTGATATCGATAATCAAGACTTAATAGGTCTTAATACACAATGCCGATTCAATTAGAAACCAAAACTTGCAATCATATAATTTCCGGAAGATTAGATGATATTCAAATCAAAGTTTACCAAAATCATTGTTTAAATAACCAAAACACAAGTTAAACTTATGAAAGAACTTAACAGGTTCTAAAGTTTAATCCCAAAAAAGTTAAACATAAACAAAAACCTAATCACACAAAACCTAATACCCGAAGTAGATCACGAGAAGATTAGCCGCTCATCGTTCTTGAATGATCTTCAAAACCGTTGTTGATTTGCATTCCGGATGATTGTATCTTGTTTTTGAGAGTTGGAATGATGAATTTTAGGCCTAGCAACTCCCAAAATTCAAGTCAAATCGATCTAGGTCGAATGGGGGGCAAGTGGTGGCTGAAACATAACAAAAACGCGTTTTTATAGGTTTTCAAAATGTGCCCTGGCGTAGGCTACGCTGGCCACCGTAGCCTACGCTAGGGGGCTTTCTGCTGATTTTTTTCTTGGGCTGGCGTAGCCTACGGTGGCTACAGTAGGCTACGGTGGAAGCCTTTCTGCTGCACTTTGAAACTTTGTTTCTTGACCCTTCCAATGCCTTGTTTCACCATGTAAGCTTCCAACTTTATTATTTTACCTACAAAATCACTTCCAACTCACAGTTAACTTATTCAACTTAATCACATGCATATAAATGAATAATTAAACGTAATATTTAGCGTTTAGACACTTAAAACACTATTCCAACACACTCGTGTCAAACTCCAATTGTTCGTTTTATATAAAATGTTATGTTAGATGTGAATATGTAATTCTTCATACTATTATAATTATATAATTAATATAAAAAAAGGTTCAAATCAAGCACTATATACAAATAAATATATATACTATATTCTTATGAATAATAATTATAGTTTTTTAGTATATTATTGTTTATAACTTAAATATGTTTGTTATATATAATAATTTTATTGATTTACTAACGTCTTACCTATAAAGTATATTAGAGTATACATATATAATATCTATATAGGTTTTCTATTTTTCATTCGTGTGACACACGTGTATCTAACCTAGTTAAGTAATATAATTATATTACTAATTAATAAAATTGTTTAGGCTATTTAATACTAATCGATTAAAGTTAAAATTTAAATGAATGAATGAATAGAGCTAGGATTAATATTAAATGCATTAATAATATTTATGGGGGCAAATTAGGAATACAAGCATACCGTATTTATACCATATGCTTACTAAAGTTAACTGAAGGTCTTAAAGTTTGAGTATATATTTTGTTTTAGGGTATTCTACAAAGTGTATTTTTGTTATAAAGCGTATTTTTGCTAAAAGTGTGAGAAGACACAATGAGGCTAAAAAAGTCACAAAAAAAATTACATCTCACAATCTAAATCGAATTTCAAAAAAATACTTCGGAGTCTTTGGTCCACTCGTCGTCCTCTTTCAGAAAAAAATAAAAAAAA
This sequence comes from Flaveria sonorensis, assembly GCA_025506505.1. Lineage (NCBI taxonomy): Eukaryota > Viridiplantae > Streptophyta > Magnoliopsida > Asterales > Asteraceae > Flaveria > Flaveria sonorensis. Next base: position 11,875,146 of record CM046436.1, read on the forward strand.
ATTTCATTGTGTCTTTCATAAATGACACAATGACGTCATTGTGTCTTTCATAAATGACACAATAAAAAAATGTTAATTTTTTTTTATTTTTTTATTTTTCGTTTATTTTTTTTCTTAGTGATGACGGCTAGGGGAACAAAAGTTCGGAATTATTTTTTTGAAATTCAATTTAGATTGTGAGATATAATTTTTTTATGATTTTTTTGACTCATTGTGTCTTCTCACACTTTGTAGCAAAAATACACTTTGTATTTGAACATCTTTCTTTTATTTTTATTTTCTTAGATATAACAAGTTTCACTTAAATTAACACTTAATTACTAAACAATTTTCAACCAATGAAACACCCTATTTAACAAAACTAATTAATAAACCATTTTCCACCAATATATTATTTACCAAATAACACAACTTGTTACACAACTATCATAACCTAAATAATCTAATTACTAAGCACCATTAACATAATAATTTTTAACCACCAAAGCACCTAAACTAACTATTAATTACTAAACACTATAAACAAATAATTTATCAAATAACACACCTAAATTAAAGATTCACACAACTAGCATAATCTAAATAATTTACCAAATAACACAACTAACATCCAATAACACAACTAAATTAAAGATTCATACAACTAGCATAATCTAAATAATATAACATAAACATATGAAAAAAATAGATAAAAAAGAGATAAAAACCTCAAAATAGTGTAAGAACCGAGTTGGTGGGGGTGGCTGTGAAGTAGTATGACCGAGTTGGTGGTCGTGGTCGTGGTTGCAGCAGTGGTGGTGGTCGGCGGCTGCAAGTGAAGGGCTTCAGGCGGTGATGGTCGGCGGCTGCAAGGCGGTGAGGGTTCAGGCGGTGGCGCGGTGGCTGGCGGCTGCTCGGGTGGTGGCCGACGAGGATCTAGTCGGACTCGCGCGAGGGCTAGATTTGCGGTGGGGGTCGGCGGCTGCAAGTGAAGGGCTTCAGGCAGCGGTGGTTGGCGGCTACAAGGCGGCCGGTGACGGTTCAGGCGGTCGGTGACAGTAGGCGGCTGCAAGGTGGCCGGCAAGGTAAGCGCAAGGGAGGGATGGATGTGTGGTGGGAAAAGGATAATGTGGAGGGAAGCAGATCTGCAGGGTATATCCTTTAACCAATAGCGGTGACACGTCGTCGCTAATGATGTCGCCGCTATTGGTTACGTAGGATAAAATTGGGACCGTTTGATCTACTGCATCATCAACGGCCAGATCTAATTGAATAAATTGTAAACGGATCATTGATCAATAGCGGTGCCGCTAATAATGTCACCGCTAATGTCCCTGTCGCCGCTAATAGTGTCCGCTATTAGATACGTTTCATGTATTGATTGTGTCTTCTCACACTTTGTAGCAAAAATACATGTTTTATTTGAACATCTTTCTTTGTTTTATGTGATGTATCATGTATTAGTACAAAAGTTATATCTAATATCTAATTAGATAAGGTTTATACTAAAATCTTTTTATCATCCAGATATATTCTTTTACATTTAATGGAAGCCAACAACATTTTGTTATTTAATAAAAAAATAATTATTATGGCTAATCTTTTCTTCGGTGATCCATCTGTGATATTGTCATGGTGATTGTCATTAAACTCCATTACTACTCTTCATTACCTTTTATTTACATAAATCATTATAGATTTTGTAAAGCTTCATTTTCATTAATTATTATAGGTTTTATTTAGTTTCTAGGTACTTGCTTATATTCGATTTTATTATCTAAAACAACAAATACATCATCATTTCCACTCAATGGTTATTGATGAATGGTTGTTGCTTAACTACAAGGAAGTTGTGTCGTTGATCCTTCACTAATATATCATGTGTGATATTTGGATAACATCCATCAATGTTCCTCTTATCGATAAGGGGTGTGAAAAAAAACTGAAGACCTAAAAAACCCAAAAATCGATTCGTTTTCGTAATCAGAAAAAAATCAAACCGAATTATGAATTCAGTTTTCAGGTATATGTAATTTTTTACTTCGATTTGTTCGGTTCATTCAGCTTAGCCGATTTAATCAAATCCAATATGTTATAATTTATATATATTTTTTATAATTGTAAATTTAGTCTAACTTCTAAAACCTTAAATTTCTAAAGTGGTTTTATTCAAACCCAGTAACTAAGATTTTATATGCTATCACTAGTCTCATATCTCATTTTTTTTAAATCGACTATTTATATTTATAGAAAACGAGATTGTTTACAATTCAAGAGTTTAATTATTTGATATGTATTTTTACGAAATGTCACCGGAGAGTTATTATTATACAAATAATCTAAAGTTAACAACGTTTAAACAAATAAACATATGGTGAATTCAATTTTTTTCGGTTGAGTTTGGTCTTTTTGGTTTTTAACCGAAACCAAACTGAATTGAACTCGGTTGAGAGTCATACTCTCAGTTCGATTCATTTTTCGTTATGCTTGAAAAAATTAAAACCGAATAAACCGAACCGATAAACACCCGATTATCGATGATCCACCAGTGATTTTACCATTGGTAATGTTTCTTGATCTACCATAAAAAGTCAACACCGTCACCTGGCACCTGGATTCCCCAAACACCTCATCGTCGGATATTCAATGATTTCTTCCTTCACCAACATATAAATTGAAATGGAATAATTTGTCAACGAATGTACTCTTATTTATAGCCATACGGTTTGTACATGGTTTTTCTTTTTTGTTTTTGTTTTCTTTTTCCTTCTTCTTCTTCTTGGTTGAGAGAGGCAGAGGTGTATACATTGGTATTTTTTCCTAAACCCCTAGACTGGTGTTTTTATTATGTAATCAAACCCGTTTTTTTTTAAATCGGTTTTTCTAACTGAATACTCAAACCAATCAACTTAGCTACATTCATGCAATTTTTTTTGGTAATGTTTCTTGATCTACCATAAAAAGTCAACACCGTCACCTGGCACCTGGATTCACCCGCCACCTTCGTTCTCGTCCACAATAGTGGCAACTAACATCACCACTGACTCACCCGCCACTGCCTACTTCGTGTTGTTGCCGCAGGAGAACCGTCACAGAAGCGTATCTTCTTCTTGTTGTCTATTTAAAATAAGGAAAACATGCATTAAATAGTTATATCTCATGCATAAGGATATGTAAAAATTGAACATTGGTGCTTTCACTCTCTATCACTGACATTATTGTGAATATACATATTTTTTGTTAGATATTAATAGGCTTTTAATATTACTTCAGCTTACTAGTACCTTTTGCCTGATTTTTAAAACAAATATATTTTCTTTCATAAAAAGGGTAAAGTCAACAAAAGACCTTCAACTTGATTGCTTTGAATTCAATTTTGACATTCTAATTGATCAACTCATTTATGCTAACACAAGTTTTTTTTGAAAGTAGTATTGGTAGAAAATTTATTTATTAAAAATAGATGTTTTCAAAAATATTTATCATAATGGATTTTTAATGAAAAATTATTTTTTTCTCACTTATACTATGATTGGGTAAAAAATTTTCTATTTAAAATAATGTTATCTAGGTAAAGTTAGTAAAGTTAAAAGGATAAAGTTTTAATAAAATAAAAATTTATTCAACATCTATCATAATTTTAAAAAATATTCTTTTAGTTCGTTTTATGAAGATTTTCTTAAAACATTTTCAATAACATTTTCTTATACAAAAATGTTGGTACTGTTTCATCAGTATTTTTTAACGTCTCTTTACAAAATATGTGTTCTTATATAGGAAAGATCTTTTTTGTTATGTAACTAAATGGTTTATGTAAAATTTTAAAGATAACACCGTATCCTATTTTTTCAAAAATAACGATATACAATATATAATTATTCAATTTCCTCTAGCGAGCCGGCTCGAGTTTGACATGTGAAGCTCGAGCTCAAGATCGTTTATTAAATGAGCCACAAAATGAGTTCAAGCTTGTTTAAGCTCCGCTTAGTTTGAGCCTTTAGCGATGCGGTACCAAGTAGCTCACGAGACGGCATGACTCGTTTCTCCCCTAATTATTGTTGGGAGTCTAAGTAGCGACAAACTTGCTCTCAGAAATTAAGAATGACATTTATAGTTTGTAAAATAAAATAATAAACCATTAACTTTTCATTTTTTGTCATGATATTTTTATAAAACATTTTAAAAAAATGAAATTTTTTGTTAAATATCTTTTTTTCTTATTACACATTTTAAGCTACTTAAAAATATTTTTAAAAATATAAATCTCTAAAATGAATTAAACAAATATGCCTACTTTTGTTTAAAGAAATTGAAATAAAATTATTGATGTAAAAAATCCAACTTTTCTATACAAACGGAACGTTATTAAATTAAGTTTGAGTGAATTTAAAAAAAAACAAGCCAATAATAATTAATAGAAAAACTTCCTGTTTTAAATTACCACTTATGAATCAAATAGTTTTAAGATTTTATTTTCTTGAAACTTTGTCCTTAAACTTATTTTAAATAATATTATTTTAAATTAAAATAAATTTAATCATCAACCAATATTATGAGTGAGAAAAAGTAACATTTCCTTAAACACATATTTTGGTAATTATTTCTTAATGGTTAGGTTATTGTAAAAAATGTATTTTTGCTACAAAGTGTGAAAAGTCACAATAATGCTAAAAAAGTCAAAAAAAAATTATATATCACAATCTAAATCGAATTTCAAAAAAGTATTTCGAAGTCACTGTTCCTCTCGTTGTCCTCTTTCAAAAAATAAATAAATAAAATAAAAAAATTCATTGTGTCTTTTATGACACAATGACGTCATTGTGTCTTTCATAATGACACAATAACGTCATTGTGTCTTTCATAAATGACACAATAAAAAAACGTTAATTTTTTTGTTTTTTTATTTTTTGTTTATTTTTTTTCTTAGTAAGGACGGTTAGGGAAATAAAAGCTCGAAATTATTTTTTTGAAATTTGATTTAAATTGTGAGATATAATTTTTTTGTGACTTTTTAAGCAAAAATACACTTTTTATTTTAACCTCTTTCATTTCTTAAAACAGTGTAGATATGCGTTTTATATACACTATTTTGGAAAAAAAAAAATCCCGCTAACACTACGTGGAACCTCTTGTTTGCTTTGAATTCAACTTTTACATTCTAATTGGTCAACTCACTTCTACTAAGACATACGGCAAAGAAAATAAGTTGTTTATTAGAAAATCTTAAAATTGCTTAGACATAAGCAAGAGCTGACATGAAGAGGGAAAGAAATGATGGATAACAACTTGCAATTTTGTGAAGTAACTATTTTGATACGTAAAATTTATATAATAATTTTTTTTAATTAAAGGTCAATGTCAACTAAAGTATTCTTATAAAAAAACGTACTGATTTTTATTTTGTTTTTTTTATTTCAGTTGATTATATATATAAGAGCATATTATTATACAAAGGAAAAAATAGTGTTGTTTAAACACTTTCTAAATAGTTAGTATAAGTCTACTACGTTCAAAATCTGTTTATATATAGAACAAGCAACACATTTAAGCGTCATGGAGCTACCACCCGTGCCTTGTTTTGGTAAAAATGTTCGATAAGTTATTAAAAAGAGAACAATACTATACGGACTTCATTAACTAAACATAAGATGGGTATGTTTGACCAAATATTAAAATACTGAGTGTGCCAACATTTAAAGACCTTATATGTAATTAGACAATTGAACAATGACAAAAACACGGTTTATGAAAACTCATATCTCTTGCCATGTGAACATTACAATTAATTTGTTTCTTGTCAACATTTGAAGACCCTCCTTAGAATTTGTCAACATTTGCAAACCCTTCGTAAACTTTCTATCAGAAAACCAATGAATCCTATAAATACACCCAATGAATACGCATAAAATCATTCAAAAACCAAATAAACCCTTTAAGTTTTAATCACAAACCTTTAATGGATCTTACATCTTTTCTTGGAGACTATTTTCTCGTATTCCCTCTCTTTGCTTTCTCAACAATCATCTTCATTTTACTCACCATCAAGCAAACAAAGTTGTTTTTCAAGAACATAGAAAATCTTCCCCCCGGTCCAACCCAGCTGCCGATTATTGGAAACTTACATCAAGTCGGGGCCAACCCTCATGTTTCCATGGCTAATATAGCTAAAAAGTATGGCCCTCTCATATCTCTTCGCTTTGGCACGCAACTTGTTGTGGTTGCCTCTTCACCTGAGGCCGCCATGGGTATTCTCAAAACACAAGATCGCCTTCTGTCCTCCCGTGTTGTGCCTACTTCAATGAAGCATGCACACCTGCTACCTCACTCACTCATGTGGTCTGAGTCCAACCAAACATGGAAAACCTTAAGAACCCTATGCCGAACTGAACTTTTCTCGGCTAAAGCCTTAGAGTCTCAGTATCGATTACGAAATGAAAAGTTGAGCAACATGTTAGATTTCTTGCGTAAAAAGCAAGGAGAAGTGATTAACATTGAGGATGTGATTTTTATAACATTGTTCAACACGTTGAGTTCAATTATCCTTGGAAAAGACTTGCTTGTATTGAATGACGAATATGATACTCCTGACGGGTTGAAAGAGTCGGTGAAGGCACTACTCGAACTATCAGCCAGTACTGTAGATTTAGCTTCATTTTATCCGATGCTTGAAAGATTTGATCTGCATGGAATAAAGAGTGGAACCATGAAACTCTTTGAGAAGATATTCTCTTATTGGGAGGATATAATAGAGGAAAGAAGAGCTCAAGTTAATTCTTCAACATGGTCTTCAGAGCAAGCACGTTCTTTCTTGGACAAATTGCTTGAAAATGGATTCTCAAACAACCAAATCAATCAATTGATTACGGTAAATATTTCTTTGTAATTTTAGTTTCAATTAAAAGATGATATATGATAGATAGATAGATATTGTCTAGATTTCTTAATTCTAGAATATCAAGAGTTATTTTCGTATATATTTTTAAAAAGGAGTTATTTTCCTATATGAATTTAAAAAGGCTCAAAATCTACTCCTGGAGTAGTCCTATATTGCATCAATGTTTACAAATTACAGGAATAATTTGATCTTCTTAAAATAGTGGGAGACATCTTACCATCTACATTTCACTTAGAGATAATCACTTTCCTACATAGTAAATAAGTGAATACACATGTAGAAATAGTCCCTTAATAGTGTATTAAACATGTCATTTGGTTCGTCAGTATATTAGCTTATGTGTATAAATGCTTTTGTTTATTTTATCAAAAAATTTCCATTTGTTTTATGCATAACTAATTTCCATTTTGCCCGTCCAGGAACTGTTTCTAGCAGGAACAAACACTACAACATCAACGGTGATATGGACTATGAGTGAGCTTGTGAGACATGAAGAAGTCAGGTCAAAAATAGAAGAAGAGATGAAAAAGAAAATCAATTCACATGAAACCACAAACATTCAACCATCCAAATTTACTTATTTACAAGCTTGCATAAAAGAAACTTTTAGATTACACCCGTCTGTGCCTCTTCTTCTTCCTCACATGGCAGTTGAAAGTTGTGACGTTATGAATTACAAAATACCTAAGAATGCTAAAGTATTTGTTAATGTTTGGGCAATGGGCCGAGACTCTAATATTTGGGACGAACCTTTGTCATTCAAGCCAGAAAGATTTGTGAACTCAAAATTGGATTATAAAGGTCAGGACTTTGAATTAATTCCATTTGGGTCAGGGAGAAGGATGTGTCCAGGATTGCCATCGGGGGTCATGAGCGTTGAATCTATTTTGGCGTCTTTGATTCGTGAGTTTGACTGGGCGCTTCCGGATGGTGATGATCCATTGAAGCTTGACATGAACGAGAAATTCGGCATGGCACTAAAAAGAGAAACGCCATTAAAACTGATCTTTAAACAGAAACAAGCGTCACGATACGCTAATTGATCGTATCGAATAGGTTCTATTTGTTTATTAAATTTATTCGTTGTATTGGTATTAATTTCTTTTGTAATTCAAATTTTCACTTATGTATACAAAAGACAAATATATGACTTGATGTGTCGAATATTACACGTTTGATTTGTTGGTACTTTGAAATTCAATGTTGTAGGAAATAACTAGATTGATTGGTTCTTACTTTAAAATTAAATGATGTAAGAAATAACTAGATTAATTGTTCAATGTTTTATTATGATCAGTTTCACATATTTAATTCTCTAATATTTTAATCTTCACAAGTACTACATTAAGATTCACCAGGCCATATAAAAAAATACTTCTAGTTGAGAACGCATGTAAGAATAGTTAAAATTCGACGTTTAGAACGACATATTTTGAAAAACAAGAGGTGTTCTATTTAAATGCCCCAAAACACTCGCAGTTAGACTCATTCATAACTACACCATTTCTAAACTAAAAATTTCACTAGTAGCAGCGGTAAACATTTATAACATAACAGTCGTAACATTCAACTCTTGTTACAACTTAAACGTCTATAAAAGTCTTAAGCAAGAACATAAGCCTGGGATGCCTGTCTTTTGAGATTGGGTAGCGATTACTCCATGTCAAAAGTAGAAAATAAACTTCTAAGATACCTACGCTTTGAACATATAAGCATACTAAATTTCACCTACACCGAGTGAGTTTATAATTCATAGTTTATAAAAAGGTTTTTATTACATTAGTTACAAATATTCACATTATAACTTAATATAATCTATTGTATCTAATTAAAAAATGTTATTTTTGCCGCTTGTAATAATATTAAGCAATAATTATTACGTGACAAAATTTTAAACCAGTTTTGCCACTCGGCAACATTTTCTTTATTTTCAAAAATATTGATTTATTTTTGTAAATATTTCAAACAAAATAAAGTCAATGTGAAACAATAAATTCCTAATTTTCCTCCTAATTTGTTTGAAAAAGATAATAATTTATAATGTTTGAATTATTTCCATTCATACTTTATATCTAGAAAATTTGTAAATATGGAAACAATAATTTCAAACTCCTAGATTTTGTCCTAATTTGTATTCTTGAAATAAAAGTGTTATATAAATTGAATTAGTTGCAATTTGTAATATATTTTTTTTAAAAATACATAAAGATGAAATTTCCTAAAAACAATCTTATTAAAACCTATAGTTAAAATAATTAAAACCTATAGTTTATAATGAACAAGATTTTTACTAACAAATGAAATTTTTTATAATAGTGTTTTTAAGACGAACGTTTAAAAATAAAAATTTCAACATAAGAGAGTTAAGAAAATAGTATACTTGTTTTTTTTTTCTTGCACTATTACCTATATCTAATTTTAATCATGTCTTATATCAAAATATCATATAATTACTCTTCACTTTTATTACTATGAAATATTTTTTTATTCAATCCGTTTAATAAACGTGTTTCTAGCCTATCTATACATCTATCTATCTATATCTAATAAATGAATAACTAAGATGATTCACGATATAATTGTAACCCTGTTTCTACTAACTTTTTTATTTCTTTCTCTTATTAATGATACCTAGTAAATGTCTCCACGCTTTGCCACGGAAAACATTTCTGTTACCTAGAGAAAGTCAATACCAAGTGCAAGGATTTTATAGGCTACAAAAGTGTGTAAATTATTTTAGATAGTGGATGTCTTGTTGTACAGCCTTAAGAGTCCATCTGTGGCATTGTATGGTTCTTGCACAACATAGGCAGTTAATACATTGTGTGAGATTTTATAGGCTACAAAAGTACATACAAAAGTAGCTTATTGCTGATGTGTTGTGGTATAGCACTTGTGACGACCTAAAAATTAAGGTTAGATAAATTTAATACTAAAAATTAATATAAGTTAGTTATATATATATATATATATATATATATATATATATATATATATATATATATATACATAAATTAAATTAAAAATTTCTAAGATGACTTTATGTGAAAAAATTTATATCTATATATGTTAGCATATATAAATAGGTGTATATGTTCTATAATCTTGCATGATCATTTACGTGTACATGTATGTATGCTTTTGTGATTTTCGTGATATTAAGGATACCAAATTATAAGATTATGTGATTAGTTATTTGATTTTCATATTATGCTTTCATTTGATGTGTAGTGAACTAAGATTACAACTTAATCAAACAATAACCAAATGAGTTAACTTTTAGAGAATTTACATAAAAAACCTAAACCAAACTATGAAGTAGGTGATCATTACTTGGTGTCCTTGTGTCCAACTCTCGGCCACCATCAACACCACAACCGCCATCAACCAAAAACACCACCATCTTCATCGCCTTCTTCATATAGTTTCTTTCTCTCGGCTAAGATACCATAACAACCACCAACACCCTTCGGGTTCCCATGCTCACGGCATAAACAGAAACCAACACTACCACCACCACTCACTCGACAATCTCTCGGTCCACAAAGCTACACCAACCGCCACATAGTCTTTTGGTCTCTATCTCAACATCCTTTAAACATCAACACTTGAACACCTCATTTGGTAATCATCTTTCAAGATTAGAGCAACTTCAAGTGATCCACAAGAACCCTAAAAGCAAGACTTTAAACTTCCTTCCATTTCAAACAAGGTTTGGTTCTCAAAATTTATGATTAACAAATTAAGAAGTTATATATGTATAATCTACATATATGATCAACCCTTTAAGATTAACCACCAAGGTTATTTATAAAATTTCATGAACAATTGATTTTTTATCAAAAATCAGTAAGAAAAGGTTTAAAAAACAGAAAATTTAAGGATTTTATAAAAACCAAGAATTTAAACAAAAATTTAAAGGGTTTAAACATATGTTATTTCATGATTTATTAAGTAAAATAGATTAAGTATTTAAATAACTATGATTGTGAAAATAAAATAAAATTTTAGAAATCTATTAGAAAATATTGGAAATAATAATCTGGAAATTTTGGGAAAATTTTATAGGATATATTAATTTATATGATTAATTCAAAGAAATAGAACAAAAATGCCAAACAGGAGATTTGAAATTGATAAAAACCTAGAAAAGTTATATGATGACCCTAACAGTATGTTGGAATTACAGTATAAATTTCGTGAATTAATTCATTAAGATATTAAAGTTACATATTTTAGAAGGAATAATATAAAGAAAATCAAAAATAATAACAAAAAAGTAGGTAAAATAATTAACATTTTACATAAAATTTTAAATATTTAGTAGAACAATATGTATAATTTTTAGAAAATTTTGAGATAAGTACCTATTTCTTCCATTTAATAGGAAATTTATAAAAATTCTAGGAAATTATCTGTAAATAAGTATTAGTTAAAATTTTTATGTGTTAATCTGAATTTTAAGGTATTACTGTTTGTAAAATTTTATAATTTTTGGACAGCTGTAGCTATTATTTAGAATTTTGATTTGATTAAAAATATAAATGCTGAAATATCTAAAGAAATAAGATTTATTTCTAACAAATAATTATTTTATAGGAAATATTTGACTTGTTGCTGGAAATAAGGTGAGTATCATAACCTCTTTTTATTTATAAGTTTTTTGGGGAAAAAGCATACTATGTATTTTACTATAGATGCTAACGTGAATAAAAATTTAGATAAGTTATTGTCATTTACTGCCATAAGTTACAACCGTTAATTCGTATAAAGAACCGTCAGATAATATAGATAGCGCTACTTAGGAACATGTTTCCTGAACCAATAAAATAAGTGTTGTGATGTTATATTATTTGATTCTGTGATTTATATGTATGACAGTTATGAATCACTTGACATATAAGTAGGTTTGGTTGTGATTTTATTTATGTTGCGTCAGTAACAAAATTTTTGATAAGTTATTAAACATATGTTCTCACCAACTTATTGTTGACCATTTTGAGTATTCTTTTTCAGGAAATCATAATGTTTTATAATTTCGTGTACATGTTCAGTATCTACAATGATTGGCACGGCTATGTAGGAGAGCTGTGCATATGGGTGGTTATTGATCTATCAGACTTCAGCCTCTTCGTGAATGTTCATATCCATTACTAGCTGAAGAATAAATGAAATGATAAAAACGTGTACTAAGAATAGGATTACTAATGTAAAAATCTAAGTTATTAGACTCAGTTTTATATAATGTAATCCTGCAAAATGACTAATGGAAGAATTTTGCTTAGTTAAATTGTTGTGATTACATATTATTATAATCAATGAGTTTTGAACCAAAAAATCACACCCAAGCATTTCACGTTTCCGCCGGGATGTGACAGCACTATAGCCTTCGGTGTCCATCTGTTGCATCATTTGATGGTTCTCGCTTCAAATGTGGACTCATTTTCTTTTAACCTTTCCAAAACGACTACAAGTGGGTGTGAACAAACTAATAAAAATAAAAATTGTTGATACCTGACATTGTAACCAATAGACTTCAGTTTCTTTATATGTGGGTTTATGTAAATCAATGTTGCGTATTCATTTTTTGTTACATTCTGTTACTCATTGAAAAATGAACTGTGTATAGTAGCTTATCATGATGAAGAAGAAATTAATCAATATGGTTTTATCAATTTTAGTTTGTTGATACATTCCTAAAATGTATTGCAGTTCACTCTGCTCATGAACATTTGTCCAGAACTTAAACATTACTGTTTCTCATACCCAATTAGATAAACATTCAAGTAAGTGTGATAACAGAAGTAACTAGGTGACATTTAACATTAACCAACAAAAGTTGGTAAGATACATACCTGATAAGAATGTTTTTTTTTTCATAAAATCAAACTATGACCCAAAGGAACAATGAACTCAACTTCTTGTTATTAATAACTACAGGATTCATCAGAATCATATTTTGGCTACCTTTTACTATGATCCAAAGGAACAATAATTTTGGTAAAAAAATAGATTATTATGTATTTTCTTAGTTATTATTTAGCTTCTCCTTTGGTTCTTTTTCCACTTAGTTTACTCTTTTTCCCTTTAACTTCTATTTTTATGAAAGAACATACATAGAAAAGATAAGGTGTGTATTTATAATTGAATCTGGTAATTGAAATTTAAAGGCATCAAAACTATATAGCTTCTTATACGGAATGCAATTTTAAATTACATACTCATAACAAATACATCAAAACAATAAAATTGGCATAATTTTTCAAGAGAAATTGACCAAATTGATCACTCCAGCAATGACTATAATCAGTTTTTTGCGGTGCCTTAGGAAGATGATCTAAACAACAGTTCATACCTCTTTGTTTCAGCTAAAGAACAAACAATCATATGCTTGAATTTTTAATGAATCTGAGGTCATCAATCTAACGAAAGTTTGATTCGAATTCATAAGCTTATTGATTTGACCAAAATCCACCAAAAATACATATAGCATTACGTGTGATTGGTCTATACAATTAAGATAAATGGCATTCTAATCAAGAAATGAGATAATTATAAGCTTTTGGATATCGTACAACATCAAATCCCAAAAATCACTACTTGGGGTGTAAAGTCCATTTTAAAAACTTTGCTACTTGAAGTAAACCATTAATGTACCTGTACCTATTCATGTAAATTTCAAAGGCAAGACTTCGACACTGTGGTTGAGCTCGATCGGGATATGCCGCCGAAGAACCATCGCAGAAGAAAATCTCTCTCTATACCTTGCCACCGTCTTTGTTCATCTCCTACAAACAAAGCTTAAAACACTTTAGTTAATTGTTACATGAAACGAAAGGATTTGGAGAAGAATAAGCAATAGAGAAGAAAGGAGGAGCTTCCACTGAAATCGATGGTCTGTAAAGAAAAACTTCGTAAAAAAGAAGCGTTGCATTAAACACAGTTGTACTCACAATTCTTGGTAGTGGAACAAACACGTAACACCCTACGAAAATACCACTAATACCCTTGCTTACTTTAGCCACCGACTAAGGGTATTAATATATATTATAATAATAAGTTAAAAACCCGTATAATACACGTGTTGCTAAAAGTTAAGGCTATACTTTTAATAATAGAGATTTTCATATTACATATTTATGAAATATTATATAGTTTTTAACATATATTTATTTTAAAATATAAAATACGAAATATTATATAGTTTTTAACATATATTTATTTTAAAATATAAAATACTTTATAAGAATAATTATAGAAATCATCTAATAGGAGAGAGACAATTAAAAAAAATAATAAAACATTATAAACACAATTAAAAAAAATTGTATAAATAAGAGTGAAAAGCAGGAAAAAATGTTGAGAAGACATGAGAAAGTGACACGTGTCGCTTATAATTTTTATTTATTAGTATAGATATTAAGAATAATTATAGAAATCATCTAATAGAAGAGAGACACAACATAATAAAAAATTATAAACACAATTAAAAAAATTTGTGTAATTAATAGGAGTGAAAGGCGTGAAAAAAATGTTGAGAAGTCATGAGAAAGTGACACGTGTCGCTTATAATTTTTATTTATTAGTATAGAGATTAAAAATAATTATAGAAATCATCTAATAGAAGAGAGATACAACATAATAAAAAATTATAAACACAATTAAAAAATATTGTATAATTAATAAGAGTGAAAGGCGTGAAAAAAATGTTAAGAAGACATGGGAAAGTGACACGTGTCAATTAAAATTTTTATTTATTAGTATAGAGACTAATAATATTATTCATACATTTTAAAATTAAAAAATATATTATTTAATAAATTACAAACCTGATTTTTTACTAAAAACACACTTTTTTCAAAAAGAAATTTACAAAAAAAGTATTCTAATATAGCAAACTTTTTATAAAAATTTCATTTTTCTAATTTTTCTTTCTTAAAACGATATATATATATATATATATATATATATATATATATATATATATATATATATATATATATATATATATATATATATAAAAAAAAAAAATTATAAAACAAAAGTTTAAGAAAAAGATGTTATTGTTTATTACTTAAAGTAAGCTATTTATACATAAATTTAATCATATATTATTTTCAAGTGTTGTTTTATAATTCACAAATTTTCATTAATAATTATTTAATATTTTATTTATTCAACACGTATAATACAAGGGGTACTAACCTAGTATTTGTATACAAAATGGGATACCACACTCATAACATGTTCTTCGGTTATTCGTCATAAGTTGGCACCACTATTGTCGTCACTCCCCGCCTCAATCTTCTAATTGTTGGCAGCCGCATGCCATGACCGTCAATCTCCGCAGTTATTTTTTAAGAGCGGTTGCTACTGGCGCTACCTAGGGTTACGATGTTGTCCTTTTCCGTTGTCCTATTTTGTCTTCTTGATCTTGTGTCATATTGTTTTGTGTCCTCTTATTTATATCCATACGGTTTGTACATGTAGGGGGTGGGGGGGTGGGGGGTAGGGTCGGGTTTAAAAGTGTTTACTTCAACTCAACTACATTCATTCAAAAATACTAGCACTACATTTGGTTTAGTAGCGTCACTGGCGACCATCTCCGTTCTTGGCCACAATGGCGGCAAGTATCATCACCCGCCACAACCTTCTTCTTCATTTTCGACGTAGAAGAACCGCCACGGAAGCATTGTTGGCTCTCACCCTCTCTCTCGATCACTCGATACTTCTTCTTGTCTATTTAAAATAAGAAAAACATGCATTAAATAATTAATACATAAGGACATGTAAAAAGTGAGCACTAGTGCTTCACTCTCTAACACCGACATTGCTTATTGTGATTATATATAATTTTTGTATTAATAGGCTCTTAATATTAGTTTAGCTGTAATATTACTTTTTGCGTGATTTCGAATACACATATTTTCTTTCATAAAAGGGTGTGCTTCTTAAGAAAGTCATTAAAAGACCTTCCACTTGATGGTGCTATGTGAAACCCCTTGTTTTACTTTGAATTCATATTTGACACTTCAATTTTCTGATTAGTCATCTCACTTCTGCTAAGACTTACACCAACGATAACAAGTTGTTTATTAGAAAATCTTAAAATTGCTTAGACATAAGCAAGAGCTAACATGAAGAGGGAAAGAAACGATGGATAACAACTTGTATTTTGTGAAGTAATTATTTTGATACGTCAAAATTTATATAATAATTTTTTCAATTGAAGGTCAATGTCAACTAAATTATTCTTATAAAAAAACGTACTAATTATTATCTCTGTCTTTTTTTTATTTAAGTTGATTATATATATAAGAGCATATTATTATACAAAGAGAAAAAATAATGTTGTATAAACACTTTCTAAATACTTAGTATAAGTCTCTACGTTCAAAAAAAAAGTATTTCGGAGTTCCTGTTCCTCTCGTTGTCCTCTTTGAAAAAAAATAAAATAAAATAAATTTATTATGTCTTTTATGACACAATGACGTCATTGTGTCTTTCATAATTACATAATAACGTCATTGTGTCTTTCATAAATAACACAATAAAAAAACGTTAATTTTTTTGTTTTTTTTTGTTTTTGTTTTCTTAGTAAGGACAGCAGAGGAACAAAAGCTCGAAATTACTTTTTTGAAATTTGATTTAAATTGTGAGATATAATTTTTTTGTGATTTTTTTTGACTTATTGTGTCTTCTCACACTTTATAACAAAAATACACTTTTTATTTAAACCTCTTTCATTTCTAAAAACAGTGTAAATATGTGTTTTATATACACTATTTTGGAAAAAAAAAATCCCGCTAACACTACGTGGAACCTCTTGTTTGCTTTGAATTCAACTTTTACATTCTAATTGGTCAACTCACTTCTATTAAGACATACGGCAAAGAAAATAAGTTGTTTATTAGAAAATCTTAAAATTGCTTAGACATAAGCAAGAGCTGACATGAAGAGGGAAAGAAATGATGGATAACAACTTGCAATTTTGTGAAGCAACTATTTTGATACGTAAAATTTATATAATAATTTTTTTTAATTAAAGGTCAATGTCAACTAAATTATTCTTATAAAAAAGCGTACTGATTTTTATTTTGTTTTTTTATTTCAGTTGATTATATATATAAGAGCATATTATTATACAAAGGAACAAATAGTGTTGTTTAAACACTTTCTAAATACTTAGTATAAGTCTACTACGTTCAAAATCTGTTTATATATAGAACAAGCAACACATTTAAGCGTCATGGAGCTACCACCCGTGCCTTGTTTTGGTAAAAATGGACGATAAGTTATTAAAAAGAGAACAATACTATACGGACTTCATTAACTAAACATAAGATGGGTATGTTTGACCAAATATTAAAATACCGAGTGTGCCAACATTTAAAGACCTTATATGTAATTAAACAATTGAACAATGACAAAAACACGGTTAATGAAAACTCATATCTCTTGCCATGTGAACATTACAATTAATTTGTTTCTTGTCAACATTTGAAGACCCTCCTTAGAATTTGTCAACATTTGCAAACCCTTCATAAAATTTCTATCAGAAAACCAATGAATCCTATAAATGCACCCAATGAATACGCATAAAATCATTCAAAAACCAAATAAACCCTTTAAGTTTTAATCACAAACCTTTAATGGATCTTACATCTTTTCTTGGAGACTATTTTCTCGTATCCCCTCTCTTTGCTTTCTCAACAATCATCTTCATTTTACTCACCATCAAGCAAACAAAGTTGTTTTTCAAGAACATAGAAAATCTTCCCCCCGGTCCAACCCAGCTGCCGATTATTGGAAACTTACATCAAGTCGGGGCCAACCCTCATGTTTCCATGGCTAATATAGCTAAAAAGTATGGCCCTCTCATATCTCTTCGCTTTGGCACTCAACTTGTTGTGGTTGCCTCTTCACCTGAGGCCGCCATGGGTATTCTCAAAACACAAGATCGCCTTCTGTCCTCCCGTGTTGTGCCTACTTCAATGAAGCATGCACACCTGCTACCTCACTCACTCATGTGGTCTGAGTCCAACCAAACATGGAAAACCTTAAGAACCCTATGCCGAACTGAACTTTTCTCGGCTAAAGCCTTAGAGTCTCAGTATCGATTACGAAATGAAAAGTTGAGCAACATGTTAGATTTCTTGCGTAAAAAGCAAGGAGAAGTGATTAACATTGAGGATGTGATTTTTATAACATTGTTCAACACGTTGAGTTCAATTATCCTTGGAAAAGACTTGCTTGTATTGAATGACGAATATGATACTCCTGATGGGTTGAAAGAGTCGGTGAAGGCACTACTCGAACTATCAGCTAGTACTGTAGATTTAGCTTCATTTTATCCGATGCTTGAAAGATTTGATCTGCATGGAATAAAGAGTGGAACCATGAAACTCTTTGAGAAGATATTCTCTTATTGGGAGGATATAATAGAGGAAAGAAGAGCTCAAATTAATTCTTCAACATGGTCTTCAGAGCAAGCACGTTCTTTCTTGGACAAATTGCTTGAAAATGGATTCTCAAACAACCAAATCAATCAGTTGATTACGGTAAATATTTCTTAGTAATTTTAGTTTCAATTAAAAGATGATATATATATAGATATAGATAGATAGATATTGTCTAGATTTCTTAATTCTAGAATATCAAGAGTTATTTTCGTATATATTTTTATAAGGAGTTATTTTCCTATATGAATTTAAAAAGGCTCATAATCTACTCCTGGAGTAGTCCTATATTGCATCAATGTTTACAAATTACAGGAATAATTTGATCTTATTAAAATAGTGTGAGATATCTTACCATCTACATTTCACTTAGAGATAATCACTTTCCTACATAGTAAATAAGTGAATACACATGCAGAAATAGTCCCTTAATAGTGTATTAAACATGTCATTTGGTTCGTCAGTATATTAGCTTATGTGTATAAATGCTTTAGTTTATTTTATCAAAAATTTTCCATTTGCTTTATGCATAACTAATTTCCATTTTGCCCGTCCAGGAACTGTTTCTAGCAGGAACAAACACTACAACATCAACGGTGATATGGAATATGAGTGAGCTTGTGAGACATGAAGAAGTCAGGTCAAAAATAGAAGAAGAGATGAAAAAGAAAATCAATTCACATGAAACCACAAACATTCAACCATCCAAATTGACTTATTTACAAGCTTGCATAAAAGAAACTTTTAGATTACACCCGTCTTTGCCTCTTCTTCTTCCTCACATGGCAGTTGAAAGTTGTGACGTTATGAATTACAAAATACCTAAGAATGCTAAAGTATTTGTTAATGTTTGGGCAATGGGCCGAGACTCGAATATTTGGGACGAACCTTTGTCATTCAAGCCAGAAAGATTTGTGAACTCAAAATTGGATTATAAAGGTCAGGACTTTGAATTAATTCCATTTGGGTCAGGGAGAAGGATGTGTCCAGGATTGCCATCGGGGGTCATGAGCATTGAATCTATTTTGGCGTCTTTGATTCGTGAGTTTGACTGGGCGCTTCCGGATGGTGATGATCCATTGAAGCTTGACATGAACGAAAAATTCGGCATTGCACTAAAAAGAGAAACGCCATTAAAACTGATCTTTAAACAGAAACAAGCGTCACGATACGCTAATTGATCGTATCAAATAGGTTCTATTTGTTTATTAAATTTATTCGTTGTATTGGTATTAATTTCTTTTGTAATTCAAATTTTCACTTATGTATACAAAAGACAAATATATGACTTGATGTGTCGAATATTACACGTTTGATTTGTTGGTACTTTGAAATTCAATGTTGTAGGAAATAACTAGATTGATTGGTTCTTACTTTAAAATTAAATGATGTAAGAAATAACTAGATTAATTGTTCAATGTTTTATTATGATCAGGTTTACATATTTAATTCTCTAATATTTTAATCTTCACAAGTACTACATTAAGATTCACCAGGCCATATAAAAAAATACTTCTAGTTGAGAACGCATGTAAGAATAGTTAAAATTCGACGTTTAGAACGACATATTTTGAAAAACAAGAGGTGTTCTATTTAAATGCCCCAAAACCCTCGCAGTTAGACTCATTCATAACTACACCATTTCTAAACTAAAAATTTCACTAGTAGCAGCGGTAAACATTTATAACATAACAGTCGTAACATTCAACTCTTGTTACAACTTAAACGTCTATAAAAGTCTTAAGCAAGAACATAAGCCTGGGATGCCTGTCTTTTGAGATTGGGTAGCGTTTACTCCATATCAAAAGTAGAAAATAAACTTCTAAGATACCTACACTTTGAACATATAAGCATACTAAATTTCACCTACACCGAGTGAGTTTATAATTCATAGTTTATAAAAAGGTTTTTATTACATTAGTTACAAATATTCACATTATAACTTAATATAATCTATTGTATCTAATTAAAAAATGTTATTTTTGCCGCTTGTAATAATATTAAGCAATAATTATTACGTGACAAAATTTTAAACCAGTTTTGCCACTCGGCAACATTTTCTTTATTTTCAAAAATATTGATTTATTTTTGTAAATATTTCAAACAAAATAAAGTCAATGTGAAACAATAAATTCCTAATTTTCCACCTAATTTGTTTGAAAAAGATAATAATTGCCTTATAATGTTTGAATTATTTCCATTCATACTTTATATCTAGAAAATTTGTAAATATGGAAACAATAATTTCAAACTCCTAGATTTTGTCCTAATTTGTATTCTTGAAATAAAAGTGTTATATAAATTGAATTAGTTGCAATTTGTAATATATTTTTTTTAAAAATACATAAAGATGAAATTTCCTAAAAACAATCTTATTAAAACCTATAGTTAAAATAATTAAAACCTATAGTTTATAATGAACAAGATTTTTACTAACAAATGAAATTTTTTATAATAGTGTTTTTAAGACGAACGTTTAAAAATAAAATTTTCTACATAAGAGAGTTAAGAAAATAGTATACTTGTTTTTTTTTTCTTGCACTATTACCTATATCTAATTTTAATCATGTCTTATATCAAAATATCATATAATAACTCTTCACTTTTATTACTATGAAATATTTTTTTATTCAATCAGCTTAATAAACGTGTTTCTAGCCTATCTATACATCTATCTATCTATATCTAATAAATAAATAACTAAGATGATTTACGATATAATTGTAACCCTGTTTCTACTACCTTTTTTATTTCTTTCTCTTATTAATGATACCTAGTAAATGTCTCCACGCTTTGCCGCGGAAAACATTTCTGTTACCTAGAGAAAGTCAATACCAAGTGCAAGGATTTTATAGGCTACAAAAGTGTGTAAATTATTTTAGATAGTGGATGTCTTGTGGTACAGCCTTAAGAGTCCATCTGTGGCATTTTATGGTTCTTGCACAACATAGGCAGTTAATACATTGTGTGAGATTTTATAGGCTACAAAAGTACATACAAAAGTAGCTTATTGCTGATGTGTTGTGGTATAGCACTTGTGACGACCCAAAAATTAAGGTTAGATAAATTTAATATTAAAAATTAATATAAGTTAGTTCTATATATATATATATATACATAAACTAAATTAAAAATTTCTAAGATGACTTTATGTGAAAAAATTTTATATCTATATATGTTAGCATATATAAATAGGTGTATATGTTCTATAATCTTGCATGATCATTTACGTGTATATGTATGTATGCTTTTGTGATTTTCGTGATATTAAGGATACCAAATTATGAGATTATGTGATTAGTTATTTGATTTACATATTATGCTTCCATTTGATGTGTAGTGAACTACGATTACAACTTAATCAAACAATAACCAAATGATTTAACTTTTAGAGAATTTACATGAAAAACCTAAACCAAACTATGAAGTAGGTGATCATTACTTGGTGTCCTTGTGTCCAACTCTCGGCCACCATCAACACCACAACCGCCATCAACCAAAAACACCACCATCTTCATCACCTTCTTCATATAGTTTCTTTCTCTCGGCCATGATACCATAACAACCACCAACACCCTTCGGGTTCCCATGCTCACGGCATAAACAGAAACCAACACTACCACCACCACTCACTCGACAATCTCTCGGTCCACAAAGCTACACCAACCGCCACATAGTCTTTTGGTCTCTATCTCAACATCCTTTAAACATCAACACTTGAACACCTTATTTGGTAATCATCTTTCAAGATTAGAGCAACTTCAAGTGATCCACAAGAACCCTAAAAGCAAGACTTTAAACTTCCTTCCATTTCAAACAAGATTTGGTTCTCAAAATTTATGATTAACAAATTAAGAAGTTATATATGTATAATCTACATATATGATCAACCCTTTAAGATTAACCACCAAGGTTATTTACAAAATTTCATGAACAATTGATTTTTTATCAAAAATCAGTAAGAAAAGGTTTAAAAAACAGAAAATTTAAGGATTTTATAAAAACCAAGAATTTAAACAAAAATTTAAAGGGTTGAAACATATGTTATTTCATGATTTATTAAGTAAAATAGATTAAGTATTTAAATAACTATGATTGTGAAAATAAAATAAAATTTTAGAAATCTATTAGAAAATATTGGAAATAATAATCTGGAAATTTTGGGAAAATTTTATAGGATATATTAATTTATATGATTAATTCAAAGAAATAGAACAAAAATGCCAAACAGGAGATTTGAAATTGATAAAATTCTAGAAAAGTTATATGATGACCCTAACAGTATGTTGGAATTACATTATAAATTTCGTGAATTAATTCATTAAGATATTAAAGTTACATATTTTAGAAGGAATAATATAAAGAAAATCAAAAATAATAACAAAAAAGTAGGTAAAATAATTAAAATTTTACATAAAATTTTAAATATTTAGTAGAACAATATGTATAATTTTTAGAAAATTTTGAGATAAGTAGCTATTTCTTCCATTTAATAGGAAATTTGTAAAAATTCTAGGAAATTATCTGTAAATAAGTATTAGTTGAAATTTTTATGTGTTTATCTGAATTTTAAGATATTATTGTTTGTAAAATTTTATAATTTTTGGACAGCTGTAGCTATTATTTAGAAATTTTGATTTGATTAAAAATATAAATGCTGAAATATCTAAAGAAATAAGATTTATTTCTAACAAATAATTATTTTATAGGAAATATTTGACTTGTTGCTGGAAATAAGGTGAGTATCATAACCTCTTTTTATTTATAAGTTTTTTGGGGAAAAAGCATACTATGTATTTTACTATAGATGCTAACGTGAATAAGAATTTAGATAAGTTATTGTCATTTACTGCCATAAGTTACAACCATTAATTCGTATAAAGAACCGTTAGATAATATAGATAGCGCTACTTAGAAACATGTTTCCTGAACCAATAAAATAAGTGTTGTGATGTTATATTATTTGATTCTGTGATTTATATGTATGACAGTTATGAATCACTTGACATATAAGTAGGTTTGGTTGTGATTTTATTTATGTTGCATCAGTAACAAAATTTTTGATAAGTTATTAAACATATGTTCTCACCAACTTATTGTTGACCATTTTAAGTATTCTTTTTCAGGAAATCATAATGTTTTATAATTTCGTGTACATGTTCAGTATCTACAATGATTGGCACGGCTATGTAGGAGAGCTGTGCATATGGGTGGTTATTGATCTATCAGACTTCAGCCTCTTCGTGAATGTTCATATCCATTACTAGCTGAAGAATAAATGAAATGATAAAAACGTGTACTAAGAATAGGATTACTAATGTAAAAATCTAAGTTATTAGACTCAGTTTTATATAATGTAATCCTGCAAAATGACTAATGGAAGAATTTTGCTTAGTTAAATTGTTGTGATTACATATTATTATAATCAATGAGTTTTGAACCGAAAAATCACACCCAAGCATTTCACGTTTCCGCCGGGATGTGACAGCACTATAGCCTTCGGTGTCC
Organism: Flaveria sonorensis; assembly: GCA_025506505.1. NCBI lineage: Eukaryota > Viridiplantae > Streptophyta > Magnoliopsida > Asterales > Asteraceae > Flaveria > Flaveria sonorensis. The sequence goes on from CM046436.1 coordinate 11,898,987, forward strand.
ATCTGTTGCATCATTTGATGGTTCTCGCTTCAAATGTGGACTCATTTTCTTTTAACCTTTCCAAAACGACTACAAGTGGGTGTGAACAAACTAATAAAAATAAAAATTGTTGATACCTGACATTGTAACCAATAGACTTCAGTTGCTTTATATGTGGGTTTATGTAAATCAATGTTGCGTATTCATTTTTTGTTACATTCTGTTACTCATTGAAAAATGAACTGTGTATAGTAGCTTATCATGGTGAAGAAGAAATTAATCAATATGGTTTTATCAATTTTAGTTTGTTGATACATTCCTAAAATGTATCACAGTTCACTCTGCTCATGAACATTTGTCCAGAACTTAAACATTACTGTTTCTCATACCCAATTAGATAAACATTCAAGTAAGTGTGATAACAGAAGTAACTAGGTGACATTTAACATTAACCAACAAAAGTTGGTAAGATACATACCTGATAAGAATGTTTTTTTTCATAAAATCAAACTATGACCCAAAGGAACAATGAACTCAATCTTCTTGTTATTAATAACTACAGGATTCATCAGAATCATATTTTGGCTACCTTTTACTATGATCCAAAGGAACAATAATTTTGGTAAAAAAATAGATTATTATGTATTTTCTTAGTTATTATTTAGCTTCTCCTTTGGTTCTTTTTCCACTTAGTTTACTCTTTTTCCCTTTAACTTCTATTTTTATGAAAGAACATACATAGAAAAGATAAGGTGTGTATTTATAATTGAATCTGGTAATTGAAATTTAAAGGCATCAAAACTATATAGCTTCTTATACGGAATGCAATTTTAAATTACATACTCATAACAAATACATCAAAACAATAAAATTGGCATAATTTTTCAAGAGAAATTGACCAAATTGATCACTCCAGCAATGACTATAATCAGTTTTTTGCGGTGCCTTAGGAAGATGATCTAAACAACAGTTCATACCTCTTTGTTTCAGCTAAAGAACAAACAATCATATGCTTGAATTTTTAACGAATCTGAAGGTCATCAATCTAACGAAAGTTTGATTCGAATTCATAAGCTTATTGATTTGACCAAAATCCACCAAAAATACATATAGCATTACGTGTGATTGGTCTATACAATTAAGATAAATGGCATTCTAATCAAGAAAATGAGATAATTATAAGCTTTTGGATATCGTACAACATCAAATCCCAAAAATCACTACTTGGGGTGTAAAGTCCATTTTAAAAACTTTGCTACTTGAAGTAAACCATTAATGTACCTGTACCTATTCATGTAAATTTCAAAGGCAAGACTTCGACACTGTGGTTGAGCTCGATCGGGATATGCCGCCGAAGAACCATCGCAGAAGAAAATCTCTCTCTATACCTTGCCACCGTCTTTGTTCATCTCCTACAAACAAAGCTTAAAACACTTTAGTTAATTGTTACATGAAACGAAAGGATTTGGAGAAGAATAAGCAATAGAGAAGAAAGGAGGAGCTTCCACTGAAATCGATGGTCTGTAAAGAAAACCTTCGTAAAAAAGAAGCGTTGCATTAAACACAGTTGTACTCACACATCTTGGTAGTGGAACAAACACGTAACACCCTACGAAAATACCATTAATACCCTTGCTTACTGTAGCCACCGACTAAGGGTATTAATATATATTATAATAATAAGTTAAAAACCCGTATAATACACGTGTTGCTAAAATTTAAGGCTATACTTTTAATAATAGAGATTTTCATATTACATATTTATGAAATATTATATAGTTTTTAACATATATTTATTTTAAAATATAAAATACGAAATATTATATAGTTTTTAACATATATTTATTTTAAAATATAAAATACTTTATAAGAATAATTATAGAAATCATCTAATAGAAGAGAGACAAAACATAATAAAACATTATAAACACAATTAAAAAAAAAATTGTATAATTAATAAGAGTGAAAAACAGGAAAAAATGTTGAGAAGACATGAGAAAGTGACACGTGTCGCTTATAATTTTTATTTATTAGTATAGAGATTTAGAATAATTATAGAAATCATCTAATAGAAGAGAGACACAACATAATAAAAAATTATAAACACAATTAAAAAAATTTGTGTAATTAATAGGAGTGAAAGGCGTGAAAAAAATGTTGAGAAGTCATGAGAAAGTGACACGTGTCGCTTATAATTTTTATTTATTAGTATAGAGATTAAGAATAATTATAGAAATCATCTAATAGAAGAGAGACACAACATAATAAAAAATTATAAACACAATTAAAAAATATTGTATAATTAATAAGAGTGAAAGGCGTGAAAAAAATGTTAAGAAGGCATGGGAAAGTGACACGTGTCAATTAAAATTTTTATTTATTAGTATAGAGACTAATAATATTATTCATATATTTTCAAATTAAAAAATATATTATTTAATAAATTAAAAACCTGATTTTTTACTAAAAACACACTTTTTTCAAAAAGAAATTTACAAAAAAAGTATTCTAATACAGCAAACTTTTTATAAAAATTTCATTTTTCTAATTTTTCTTTCTTAAAACGATATATATATATATATATATATATATATATATATATATATATATATATATATATATAAACCAAAAAAAAATATAAAACAAAAGTTTAAGAAAAAGATGTTATTGTTTATTACTTAAAGTAAGCTATTTATACATAAATTTAATCATATATTATTTTCAAGTGTTGTTTTATAATTCACAAATTTTTATTAATAATTATTTAATATTTTATTTATTCAGCTCGTATAATACAAGGGGTACTAACCTAGTATTTGTATACAAAATGGGATACCACACTCATAACATGTTCTTCGGTTATTCGTCATAAGTTGGCACCACTATTGTCGTCACTCCCCGCCTCAATCTTCTAATTGTTGGCAGACGCCTGCCATGACCGTCAATCTCCGCAGTTATTTTTTAAGAGCGGTTGCTACTGGCGCTACCTAGGGTTACGATGTTGTCCTTTTCCGTTGTCCTATTTTGTCTTCTTGATCTTGTGTCATATTGTTTTGTGTCCTCTTATTTATATCCATACGGTTTGTACATGTAGGGGGTGGGGGTTTGGGGGGTAGGGTTGGGTTTAAAAGTGTTTACTTCAACTCAACTACATTCATTCAAAAATACTAGCACTACATTTGGTTTAGTAGCGTCACTGCCGACCATCTCCGTTCTTGGCCACAATGGCGGCAAGTATCATCACCCGCCACAACCTTCTTCATTTTCAACGTAGAAGAACCGCCACGGAAGCATGGTTGGTTCTCACCCTCTCTCTCGATCACTCGATACTTCTTCTTGTCTATTTAAAATAAGAAAAACATGCATTAAATAATTAATACATAAGGACATGTAAAAAGTGAGCACTAGTGCTTCACTCTCTAACACCGACATTGCTTATTGTGATTATATATAATTTTTGTATTAATAGGCTCTTAATATTAGTTTAGCTGTAATATTACTTTTTGCGTGATTTCGAATACACATATTTTCTTTCATAAAAGGGTGTGCTTCTTAAGAAAGTCATTAAAAGACCTTCCACTTGATGGTGCTATGTGAAACCCCTTGTTTTACTTTGAATTCATATTTGACACTTCAATTTTCTGATTAGTCATCTCACTTCTGCTAAGACTTACACCAACGATAACAAGTTGTTTATTAGAAAATCTTAAAATTGCTTAGACATAAGCAAGAGCTAACATGAAGAGGGAAAGAAACGATGGATAACAACTTGTATTTTGTGAAGTAATTATTTTGATACGTCAAAATTTATATAATAATTTTTTCAATTGAAGGTCAATGTCAACTAAATTATTCTTATAAAAAAACGTACTAATTATTATCTCTGTCTTTTTTTTATTTAAGTTGATTATATATATAAGAGCATATTATTATACAAAGAGAAAAAATAATGTTGTATAAACACTTTCTAAATACTTAGTATAAGTCTCTACGTTCAAAAAAAAGTATTTCGGAGTTCCTGTTCCTCTCGTTGTCCTCTTTGAAAAAAAATAAAATAAAATAAATTTATTATGTCTTTTATGACACAATGACGTCATTGTGTCTTTCATAATTACATAATAACGTCATTGTGTCTTTCATAAATAACACAATAAAAAAACGTTAATTTTTTTGTTTTTTTTTGTTTTTGTTTTCTTAGTAAGGACAGCAGAGGAACAAAAGCTCGAAATTACTTTTTTGAAATTTGATTTAAATTGTGAGATATAATTTTTTTGTGATTTTTTTTGACTTATTGTGTCTTCTCACACTTTATAGCAAAAATACACTTTTTATTTAAACCTCTTTCATTTCTAAAAACAGTGTAAATATGTGTTTTATATACACTATTTTGGAAAAAAAAATCCCGCTAACACTACGTGGAACCTCTTGTTTGCTTTGAATTCAACTTTTACATTCTAATTGGTCAACTCACTTCTATTAAGACATACGGCAAAGAAAATAAGTTGTTTATTAGAAAATCTTAAAATTGCTTAGACATAAGCAAGAGCTGACATGAAGAGGGAAAGAAATGATGGATAACAACTTGCAATTTTGTGAAGCAACTATTTTGATACGTAAAATTTATATAATAATTTTTTTTAATTAAAGGTCAATGTCAACTAAATTATTCTTATAAAAAAGCGTACTGATTTTTATTTTGTTTTTTTATTTCAGTTGATTATATATATAAGAGCATATTATTATACAAAGGAACAAATAGTGTTGTTTAAACACTTTCTAAATACTTAGTATAAGTCTACTACGTTCAAAATCTGTTTATATATAGAACAAGCAACACATTTAAGCGTCATGGAGCTACCACCCGTGCCTTGTTTTGGTAAAAATGGACGATAAGTTATTAAAAAGAGAACAATACTATACGGACTTCATTAACTAAACATAAGATGGGTATGTTTGACCAAATATTAAAATACCGAGTGTGCCAACATTTAAAGACCTTATATGTAATTAAACAATTGAACAATGACAAAAACACGGTTAATGAAAACTCATATCTCTTGCCATGTGAACATTACAATTAATTTGTTTCTTGTCAACATTTGAAGACCCTCCTTAGAATTTGTCAACATTTGCAAACCCTTCATAAAATTTCTATCAGAAAACCAATGAATCCTATAAATGCACCCAATGAATACGCATAAAATCATTCAAAAACCAAATAAACCCTTTAAGTTTTAATCACAAACCTTTAATGGATCTTACATCTTTTCTTGGAGACTATTTTCTCGTATCCCCTCTCTTTGCTTTCTCAACAATCATCTTCATTTTACTCACCATCAAGCAAACAAAGTTGTTTTTCAAGAACATAGAAAATCTTCCCCCCGGTCCAACCCAGCTGCCGATTATTGGAAACTTACATCAAGTCGGGGCCAACCCTCATGTTTCCATGGCTAATATAGCTAAAAAGTATGGCCCTCTCATATCTCTTCGCTTTGGCACTCAACTTGTTGTGGTTGCCTCTTCACCTGAGGCCGCCATGGGTATTCTCAAAACACAAGATCGCCTTCTGTCCTCCCGTGTTGTGCCTACTTCAATGAAGCATGCACACCTGCTACCTCACTCACTCATGTGGTCTGAGTCCAACCAAACATGGAAAGCCTTAAGAACCCTATGCCGAACTGAACTTTTCTCGGCTAAAGCCTTAGAGTCTCAGTATCGATTACGAAATAAAAGCTGAGCAACATGTTAGATTTCTTGCGTAAAAAGCAAGGAGAAGTGATTAACATTGAGGATGTGATTTTTATAACATTGTTCAACACGTTGAGTTCAATTATCCTTGGAAAAGACTTGCTTGTATTGAATGACGAATATGATACTACTGACGGGTTGAAAGAGTCGGTGAAGGCACTACTCGAACTATCAGCTAGTACTGTAGATTTAGCTTCATTTTATCCGATGCTTGAAAGATTTGATCTGCATGGAATAAAGAGTGGAACCATGAAACTCTTTGAGAAGATATTCTCTTATTGGGAGGATATAATAGAGGAAAGAAGAGCTCAAATTAATTCTTCAACATGGTCTTCAGAGCAAGCACGTTCTTTCTTGGACAAATTGCTTGAAAATGGATTCTCAAACAACCAAATCAATCAATTGATTACGGTAAATATTTCTTAGTAATTTTAGTTTCAATTAAAAGATGATATATATATATAGATAGATAGATAGATATAGATAGATATTGTCTAGATTTCTTAATTCTAGAATATCAAGAGTTATTTTCGTATATATTTTTAAAAAGGAGTTATTTTCCTATATGAATTTAAAAAGGCTCATAATCTACTCCTGGAGTAGTCCTATATTGCATCAATGTTTACAAATTACAGGAATAATTTGATCTTATTAAAATAGTGTGAGATATCTTACCATCTACATTTCACTTAGAGATAATCACTTTCCTACATAGTAAATAAGTGAATACACATGTAGAAATAGTCCCTTAATAGTGTATTAAACATGTCATTTGGTTCGTCAGTATATTAGCTTGTGTATAAATGCTTTAGTTTATTTTATCAAAAATTTTCCATTTGTTTTATGCATAACTAATTTCCATTTTGCCCGTCCAGGAACTGTTTCTAGCAGGAACAAACACTACAACATCAACGGTGATATGGAATATGAGTGAGCTTGTGAGACATGAAGAAGTCAGGTCAAAAATAGAAGAAGAGATGAAAAAGAAAATCAATTCACATGAAACCACAAACATTCAACCATCCAAATTGACTTATTTACAAGCTTGCATAAAAGAAACTTTTAGATTACACCCGTCTGTGCCTCTTCTTCTTCCTCACATGGCAGTTGAAAGTTGTGACGTTATGAATTACAAAATACCTAAGAATGCTAAAGTATTTGTTAATGTTTGGGCAATGGGCCGAGACTCGAATATTTGGGACGAACCTTTGTCATTCAAGCCAGAAAGATTTGTGAACTCAAAATTGGATTATAAAGGTCAGGACTTTGAATTAATTCCATTTGGGTCAGGGAGAAGGATGTGTCCAGGATTGCCATCGGGGGTCATGAGCGTTGAATCTATTTTGGCGTCTTTGATTTGTGAGTTTGACTGGGCGCTTCCGGATGGTGATGATCCATTGAAGCTTGACATGAACGAGAAATTCGGCATGGCACTAAAAAGAGAAACGCCATTAAAACTAATCTTTAAACAGAAACAAGCGTCACGATACGCTAATTGATCGTATCGAATAGGTTCTATTTGTTTATTAAATTTATTCGTTGTATTGGTATTAATTTCTTTTTGTAATTCAATTTTTCACTTTATGTATACAAATGACAAATAAATGACTTGATGTGTCGAACATTACACGTTTGATTGGCGAAATAACTAAATTAATTGGTTCTTACTTCAAAATTAAATGATGTAAGAAATAACTAGATTAATTGTTCAATGTTTTATTATGATCCGTTTCACATATTTAATTCTCTAATATTTTAAACCTCACATGTACTACATTAAGATTCACCAACATCTAGCGAAATAGAAAAATACTTCTGTTTGAGAACGCACATAAGAATAGTTAAAAGTCGATGTATAGAAGAACATATTTTGAAAAACAAGAGGTGTGTCATTTAAATGCCCCAAAACCCTCGCAGTTAGACTTATTCATAAGTACACCATTTCTAAGCTAATAATTTTACTAACAGCAGCGGAAAACATTTATAACATAACAGTCATAACGTTTAACTCTTGTTACAACTTAAACGTATATAAAGTCTTAAGTATGAACATAAGCTTGGGATGCCAGTTTTTCAAGATTGGGTAGCCTTCACTCCATGTCAAAAGTAAAAAATAAACTTCTAACATACTTACACTTTGAACATAAGCATACTAAATGTCACCTACATTGAAGGAGTTTGTAATTCATAGTTTATAAAAAGGTTTTTGATACATTAATCACAAATATTCACATTATAACTTAACATAATATTTGTATGCAAAAGGATATGCCACATTCATAACTTGTTCTTCACATTATAACATTGGTGCTGTCGTTTTCCTTTGTCTCATTTTCTCTTCTTGATCTCTTGTCACATTGTTTTGTGTTTCAGGTGTTGTACGTTCTCATCGAATGTATTGAATGTAACAAATTAGTTTTGTTTTGGGTTCAAGTAGAGTTGCCGGTGGATTCACGAATTGACTGAAGGACAATACAAGGAGTTGTATTGTTGATTCATGACAAGAGGGTTAGCAGCTCTGTATACGTCACACCGTGTGTCATCTCTTTAGTCGTAATCTAGAATATTAACCAAGTGTGTTTCAAACACCCATTGTTTGGTTTAACTTTTGGTTCTCTTACAATTTTTCAACTAGATCACTAGAGCAAGGATTCTCGTCAAAATCAAGAACTAGAATTAAAAATGCCAATAATAGAGAGGTGTTAATTTTAACATATATCATGCAAGCACATAAGCAAGAATCAGACGCAAATTCGACAATGAAGCTTTTACAGAGGCCTGACTCCTTATCACTCTAATGAAGCTTTGACCAAACCAAGCACAATGCAAAGATAAAGTCACTCTTGAATAATGTAAATAGACACAACTTATTAACAGTAAACAAACTACGCAATCAAATTGTAACAATCTGAACGCATATATGCAAAGCCAATAGTGGTTTACTTGAGACTTGTGCTAAAATTTTCAGGTAATTAGTGTTTACTTGAGCCTTCCACTCGGTGGTGCTATCTACTGCTATGTGGAACCTCTTGTTTTATTTTGAATTCAATTTTTGACATTCTAATTGAAATGTCTCCGACGCGCCTTAGGTGAAAACGTTGTCATATGCAAGGTGTTGGTCGAAATGAAAAGTTAAGCTAAATGTTGGACTTCTTGCATAAAAAACAAGGAGAAGTGATTAACATTGAGGATATTAACTATATAACATTGTTCAACACATTAAGTTCAACTATTCTTGGAAAATATTTGCTTGTACTGAATGACGAACGTGATACTCATGACTGGTTGAGAGTTAGTGAAGGCACTACTCGAACTATCCGCCAGTACACTAGATTTTGCATCATATTATCTGATGCTTTGTAAAAAAAAGAAACTATGATTGAATAAATTACAGGATCAATTGATTGACAACATCATCTCCCAAAATTCATGATCCAAAAAGAGATTTTAATTCCCACTCATTTACAACTCAATGACAGCTTTTCATTTCCTTGTATATTATCCTTTGTATAGCCTATAAATTGTGGTTTCTTTTTCATTGTAATCACTAAGTAAATATAGAATACAATTGTTCTCTGATTTACAACATGGTATCAGAGCAGTGTTGAATGCTTCTAGGATCAAACAACACAGTTCTGCTCATCATCTACCCATTACCCACCGAGTTTCCCTCGTTCAAGCTGACATGTCAAGTGACGGTAGCTTAACCCACCATACCGCCATTAGCAACGATGAGTTAACCATCCAACTCGCCAATATCCTCAAGAATGATCTCAATTCCCAGCCTCAAAACCCCAAGCCAAATATGTCCGATAACCTTAAGATTAGCCTTAACCTCAACAGTCAAAACTATGCCTTGTGGTCACGGATGATTAAGGTGGCAATAGGAGGAAAATCAAAAATCCTGCTAAACCACTTATCCACAAACCCTCCAGAAACAACAGATGATAAATATGAGCAATAGGAACAAGACGACCTGGTCGTTTTCTCATGGCTCATTCAAAACATTGAACCTACCATTGCTAGCAATTTGACAGAGTTTCCTACTGCAAAATCCTTATGCGATGCTTTGGTTATCACATATAGCAGTGGTAAGGATAAGTTGCAAACATTTGACCTTCATGTCAAGGCAAATGAAATAAAATAAAATGGTATGCGTCTTGAAGACCCGTGGATTATGATGCAAGGATATTTCTGCTTACAACAAAATAAGAGCTGAACAGAAACTTTTTCAGTTCTGGAATGCCCTTGATCGCAAATATGATCCTATCAAAACAGAAATCTTGCGGTGGGATCCCTTGCCCTCAGCCGAAGAAGCCTACGCCGCTGTGAGAAAAGAAACCGCCCATCAATACATACTCGGAGCGGCTTCTGCAGAATCATCCTCACAGGGTGTGGCAGCCGGACTAATGGTCACTGGACCAACCGGAGCAGAGGGCTCAAGGTTCCGCTCAAAGGGGCAATGCCGGTCAGACCGCACACAACCTATGGGATCATCATCCCGGGTAGACAAGTCTAAACTAAAGTACAACCATTGGGGAATGTCAAAGCATATGAGAGAACAATGGTTTAAACTCATAGGGTTCCCTGATTGGTATCCAACATTTTGTATCTTACAGGATATTAGGACGGGAACGATTATTGGGCGTGGCACTGAACTTAATGGACTATACTATGTGGATGAAGTGACTCGACAAGGTATTGTGATGTTGGCATATGGAACTACTGATAGGGAAGCTTAGTTATGGCATAGAAAGTTGGGGCATCCTTCCACTAGTTACTTGCATCTTTTATTTCATTAATAACTTCCTAAATTGTTTCCTTCAAAGCTCAAAATATCCTATGGCAAACTTAGCCCAAGCATACATATCTACATAATCCAAGGCATTTGTCTCTTCTCTATATTCCGAAGAAATTCCAACCACGATCGAAGAAGTTTTGAGATCACATAACTGGAACGAAGCAATGAAAGTAGAGATGGACGCACTAAGGAAAAGTGATATGTGGGAAAAGTATACCCTCCCAATCAGAAAAAAAAAACTGTGGGTTGTCGTTGGGTTTTTTCTATAAAACACAAACCTGATGGAACTATTGAAAGATGCAAACCCAGGTTAGTAGCCAAAGGGTACTGATCATGGGATATTTATTCGATGCTTATAATGGTTAATTGTTTTATTTTATATGAATATTAGTTTCGGACATTGTACTTTGAGTGTGTTAATATTTGCAGGTGGTAGAAGACAAAAGTACATATTTTGGAAGTTTTAAGAAAGTATTGGAGCAAGTGGAAGGACCGGATATGCAATTATATAAAAGATGGAGTCAAATCAAGTCAATCAGGCACCACCGTATCATACTCTGACCACCGTATCCACCACCATATCCACCGCCGTATCATACTCTGACCACCGTATCAGCCGCCGTATCCTGAACAAAATCCAGTGAACGAGCTCCGTACAACTTCACACCCGGAGTATGATACGCCGGGGTGGGCGTATGATACGCCGGTCACCCTAACAACCTCCGGATTTTGAGGATTTTCTTCTATATTTGAACCCAATCATTAGGGCTTCGAAGGGGACTTCTCCCATACGAATTTTAAAGGTTTTCAAGGCGTTTTTGAGAGCCCTTTTCACCACAGTTTCACCCGAATCAATCATTAACAACATCCAATAAACCATTGAAGATCCAAGCATGTCGATAAGCAGCTAATTCGTTCGTAATCACTTTCGGGAGGAGAGTCCTTGTAAGTGAAGCACTAGGTTTAGTTTGAATTGATGTTTTGGGTTATGCTCTTTTGACACAAGAATATAATTATACATTTGTTTAAAGTTAAAAGACTTGTTTATGTTTAAGTATTTGTGTGCTTTCATTCGCATTCGGTTTTCTTGCATCGTGAGCAGTTTGTCATGTATGTGAATTCTTTGCATAAATGAGTTGGTAATTGTATGAACGAGCGTGTCTTAAAAGTTTGTTTCATAATCATCACTTTAATCAAATGATTTTACAAACTCATGTCTATATGATTCCCAATCAATTCTTATGAAACCAAGTGTGAATCTTTGAACTTGAATTTTGAAAGTGGTTGTCTTTTTCTCATAAATTTCAAAAACCATTATCAAGTTTGTTGCTTTCTTAATTATTTTCATTCAATTTACCTTTCCGCTTAAATAAAAACCCAAAAATATTTGTTTTTTAGTATTTTCGTTTCATGTTTCAAGTTCCTGGGTATAAAGCTTTACACTTTCCACCAATTTCCTGTGGAGACGATCTTACTTATCCATACTAGTTATAGGTAGTTAAGTCTTTGATATTAACTTGTTTTTGATCCAACCACAACAATACGATCAAGTACACTCAAACGTATGGGATTGACTACTCAGAGACTTTCTCTCCAGTTGCAAAAATTGAAGAAGTATATATGGAAGCTCTACCTGGGTTCTTAGAGAACTTTCAGAATGGAGAAGTTTGTCGTTTAAAGAAATCGCTTTATGGATTTAAACAATCTCCCCGAGCATGGTTCGGTAGGTTCACACTAGCTATGAAAAAATACAGGTTCAAACAAAGTAACTCGGATCATACTCTCTTTCTTAAACGAAGAGACAAACTTGTGACCTGCTTAATCATCTATGTTGATGATATGATCATTACAGGAAACGATGAAGAAGAAATAACTAAGTTGAAAGCAAGTTTATTCATGGAATTTGAGATGAAAGATACAGAAAGACTTAAGTACTTCTTTGGAATTGAACTCTATGATCAAAACAAGAAATATTATTTTCCAGAAAAAAAAATATGTTCTCGACTTATTGGCAGAGACAGGGATAATTGATTGCAAACCCGTGGATATTCCTATGATAGTAAATCAGAAACTCTATATGGAAGAAGGAGCATAGTTAGCAAACAAAGGCAGATACCAATGGATTGTGGGAAAATTAATATATCTCTCACATACTCGTCCAGACATAGCCTACGTTGTAGGGGTAGTAAGTCAATTCATGCATCAACCTTAGGTTTCTCATATGGAAACAGTCTTGAGAATTATTAGATACCTCAAAGGAACAACCGGCCATGGAGTCCTGTTCAAATCAAATGGACATTTAAAAACCCAACTATATACGGATGCAGACCGGGCAGGAGATAAAGGGAATCGAAGGTCAACATCGGGCTATTTCACTCTGGTCGATGGGAACCTTGTTACATGGAGAAGTAAGAAACAGAAGGTGGTTTCTCTCTCAAGCGCTGAAGCAGAGTTTAGAGGAATAGCACGGGAATTGGCAGAAATGTTATGGATACGAAAACTCTTAACAAAGATTGGCTTCCCTCCGAATGAGACTAGCAAGATAATGTGTGTTAACGAGGCAGCCATCCAGATATCAGAAAATCCAGTTCAACATGATCGAACAAAACACGTAGAAGTGGATAGACACTTTATTAAAGAAAAATTGGAAGCTGAAATTATTGAATTACCATTCGTTCGATCAGAAGATCAACCGGCCGATATACTAACAAAAGCCGTTAATGGGAAAATCTTCAATAGCTGCTTGGTCAAGTTGAATTTTGATGATCCCACTATTCAATTTGAAGGGGAGTGTAAAAATAGAAAAGATGATTGAATAAATTATGGGATCAGTTGACAACATCATCTCCCAAAATTTATGGTCTAAAAAGCTCAATGACAGCTTTTCATTTCCTTGTATAATTCCTTTGTATAGCCTATAAATTGTGGTTTCTTTTTCATTGTAATCACCAAGTAAATATACAATACAATTGATATCTGATTTACAACAGATTTGATCTGCATGGAATAAAGAGTAAAACCATGTAACTGTTCGAGAAGATATTTGCTTACTGGGAGGATATGATAGAGGAAAGAAGAGCTCAAGTTAATTCTTCAGCATGGTGTTCGTAGCAAACACATTCTTTTTTGGACAAATTGCTTTAAAATAAATTCTCAAACAACCAAATCAATTAATTGATTACGATATATATGCTTAAGTCACTTTATTTCAATTGAAATAATAATATTGTCTAGATTCCGTAATTTAAAAATATCAAGAGTTATTATCCTACGTTTCCTCTAAAAGGCCTTCTAACTACTCCAAAAATACTCCTGCAAAGCATCACACATTACAGGTATCGATTTCATGAGGATAGAAAGGAGACACCTTAGCACTAGAATGTCTATTAGGGGCACCTATTATTTTACATAGTAAACTAATGAATACACATGCAAAAATAGTTATTTAACAGCATATTAAACATACCATTTGGTTCATCATTTTATATGTGTATAATTAAATGAGTAAGTTTATTTTATCAAAACTTTTTCATTGTTTTATGCATAATTAATTTTCAATTTGTCTTTCTAGGAATTGTTTCTTGCCGGTGCAAACACTACAACGTCTACGATGATATGAGCTATGAGTGAACTTGTGAGACATCAAGAAGTATATCAAAAATAGAACAAGAGATGAAATAAGAAATGGGTTCACATGAAATCACAAACTTTCAACTATCTAAATTAACTTATCTATAAACTTGCATAAAAGAAGCCTTTAGATTACACTCATATGTGCCTCTTCTTCCTCCTCATATGGCGGTGGAAACTTATGAGGTTATGAATTACAAAATACTTGAGAATGCTAAAGTATTTGTGAATGTTTGGGCAATGGGACGAGACTCTAGGATTTGGGATGAAACTTTGCCATTCAAGCTCAAAAGCTTCGTGGACTCGAAATTGGATTATAAAGGTCAGGACTTTGAATTAATTTTGTTTGGATCAGGGAGAAGGATATGTCTAGGATTGCCATCGTGTGTGGGGAGCGTTGAATTTATTTTAACGTTTTTAATTCGTGAGTTTGACTGGGCACTTCCAAATGGTGATGATCCCTTAAATCTTGACATGAGTGATAAATAATTAAAACGGGAAATGCCTTAAAAGCTAATCTTCAAACAGAAACAAACGTAACAATATGCTTAACTGATCATGTGGAATAGGTTCCGTTTGTATTTTAAATTTATTCATCGCATTGATTTTTTTAAAATCCATTTCCTATCATTTTTTGAATTTAAAAGACAAATAAATAACTTGATGTGTCGAACATTGCATGCATGCTTGATTTGCTGTTACTTTGAAATTCAATGATTTAAGAAATAACTAGCTAGATTAATTGTTCGTTGTTTCATTATGTTCCGTCTTACATATTTAATATCATACATATAATTGGTTCTCTATTTTTTTAAAATTCACTTGTACTACTTTAAACTGAAAATTGCTTCTGTTTATGAAAGCACATAAGAATAATTAAAATTCTATGCATAGAAGATTATATTTTGTAAAACAAGAGGTGTGTTTTCAAAACAAATTAAGGTACAAACAGCTCGTGTTTTCTTAAAAATATATTTTATACATAATTACTTTCATATACGAGATGTCATCCGGTTCTTAAATTTGGTCCAACCAATCCGACCAGTAAGTGAACCGGTAAGACGTCTGGTTTGATGACCATCCGAAAAATGAAAAAAAAAATTGCTTATAAATATGGAATACAAAATGCATGCAATTCACGTTCTGTTTTAACAAAACGTTAAGTTTACAAACTTTATATAATATCTGGAATACACATACACGGACCCAATCATTAAATGTAAAGATATGTTCTAGATGTATAATTCTGTGGTGTGTATTTTTTTCCCTCATTAATGCAAGAATGTTAAAATCAAATTTGTATACTGACAGGTGGACCGACAGAGGAAAAGTCCGAAATCAATAATACAACTTACCACACAAATCCTTCAACACTGCCCTACAAAACTTTGTGTTGTGTATTTTTTTCGTTTTATAGTACATTATTTTTAAATGGCCACCGCCCCTGAAAAAGAAATTACACGTATAAATGGACCCTATGAATGTCCAAAATAATTCACAAACAACACTAATCCATCAACTCTCATCACAAATTATCTCTAATGGATGTTACTACCTTTGTTAGAGATTACAATCTATTTTCTCCTCTCTTTGTTCTATCCGCAGTTTTCATCATTCTAGTCACCTTCAAGCAAACAAAACTCTTCTTTTTTAAGAGCACGAAAAATCTTCCCCCAGGTCCACCACAGTTGCCGATCGTTGGAAACTTGCATCAACTCGATGACAAACCTCATGTTTCCCTTGCGAAGTTTGCTAAAATATATGGTCCTCTCATGTCTTTCCGCTTGGGTAAGCAACTTCTTGTGGTGGCCTCTTCACCGGAGGCCGCAATGGAAATTCTCAAAACTCATGATCAACTTCTTTCCGCTAGGCCTGTGCCTACTTCATTCAACCTACCACACTTGCTACCTCACTCCATTGTTTGGTCTGATTGCAACCAAACATGGAAAACCTTAAAAGCCTTGTGTCGAACTGAAGTTTTTTCGCATAAAGCCTTAGAAGCTCAATCTGAATTACGTATTGAAAAGGTAAATCAATTGTTGGATTTCTTGCGTAAAAAACAAGGAGAAGTGATTGACATTGAGGATGTGGTTTTTACTACATTGTTCAACACTTTGAGTTCCATTATCCTTGGAAAAGATTTGCTTGACTTGTATGATGAGCATGGGGCTTGTGACGGGTTAAAAGAGTCATTGCGGAAAGTAATCGAGTATGCCGGCCGTACAAAAGATTTGGGTTCATTTTACCCGGTGCTTGAAAGATTTGATGTCGAGGGAATAAGGAGGGAAAACAAAAAATACTTACATAAGACGTTTTCTTATTGGGAAGATATAATAGAAGAAAGAAGAGCTCAAGTAAACTCCTCATCATGGTCTTCTGAACAAGCACATTCTTTCTTGGACAAATTGCTTGAAAAGCGATTCTCAAACAACCAAATCAATGAGTTGATTGTGGTAAACATCTATGAGTCATTTTATTTTTATTTATAATTGTGCAAGAAAAATATTTTGATAATGATCACCGATACAATTGTTAGGCTACCTTTGTTCTTAAATTCAACTTGTTTTTTCAGGAACTGTTTGCAGCAGGAACAAACACTACAACCTCTACGGTAGTATGGGCAATCAGTGAGCTTGTGAGACACCAAGAAGTCATGTTTAAAATAGAAGAAGAATTAAGAAAGGAAGTTGATTCATATGAAATCGCAAGCTTTCAACTATCAAAGTTAACTTATTTGCAAGCATTCATCAAAGAAGTTTTTAGGTTACACCCACCTGTGCCTTTTCTTATTCCTCATATGGCTGTTGAAACTTGTGAGGTTATGAATTACGTAATTCCTAAGAATGCGAAAATAATCGTCAATGTGTGGGCAATGGGCCGAGATTCTAAAACTTGGGATGAACCTCTATCATTCAAGCCTGAAAGATTTGTGGACTCAAAATTGGATTTTAAAGGTCAAAACTTCAAATTAATTCCTTTTGGTTCAGGGAGGAGGATGTGTCCAGGAATGCCATCAGGTTTCAGTAGCCTACAACTTATTTTGGCATCTTTGATTCGTGAGTTTGATTGGGCTCTCGCTGATGGTAGTGACCCGTCAATGCTTGACATGAATGCGAAATTCGGTATTGCTTTAAAAAGAGAAATCCCTTTGAAGCTAATCTTCAAACAAAAACAAGCCTATCAATATGCTTAATTGATATGGAATGTGCTTAGATTCATGACACGACGAATTTCATCTTTTGTATGCTCTTTTAACAGGTGTAGCAAATTACTGTATGTTTTGTTTGGAGTTTTGTTTGGTCTATGTAATATTGGTGTATCATTACTAGTTTCCCACTAGCATATTTATGAATATGATTCATACTTGCCATTTTAAAATAATAAATTAAGATTCAATTACATATGACTGTAGAAGACTAATTCTGTTGAAGAATCTATTTATTATTATAATTGTAGGAAATAGAAGTAGGAGTTCCTAGAGTGTTTCCAAAAAAATGAAGCACGCCCCCATTTTTCAAACCCTTAGAAAAAACATATTCACTTCAGTTTTAACTAAAGTTACTGTCGTTATATTAAAACATCAATCTAGCCTTCTAGCATAACAACATTATGAAATTAGACAACAAATTACTTTTTTTTTGTTTCATAACAGTATGTAATGGTTTTTAAAAGAAAAAGTCTCACTGTGTGTGACGTGTAAACCCAATAAAAATAGTGTGCTTGAATTTCGAGGTGTTACATGATGGTATTACTCAGGTGTATGAACACTAAGGGGAGACAGAATAGAGTCCGGAGATATTCTGGGAAAAACCAGGACCAGGTGAAAACACCACACCCCGCGTCCGAGGACTTCTTACCCGGTGAATTTTCACCGGGATTCACCACCTTGCACAACCCAAATGAAACTTGTATTGTACTATCCTTAATGCATGTTGGGGGAATGTGGGGAAAACAGAGACGACACTATGCAAAACGGGGGAAAACTAGGGAAATAAAAAATATATATTTGGCATGACAGTAACATGGCAACCCGGAAAACCGGGAAAACCTGAGACAACTCCTACCCCTGTAAAAGCGCATACAATTTTTGTACTAGACACATGGATCCTAGAATAGATTTCCTGAAATGCTAGGGTGCAATGATTGTATGCATCGGGTTTCGAAGAAAGTTCCTAGCGGCATGACGAGGTCAATACATGTGAGACGACTGTGAGTACCCATCAACAACACTTGAAGTGCTAGCATCGCAAGAATTATGGTAAACTATATGAGATGTTTGGAAACCTAACCAGAGGCGGACTTATGTAGATTGCGTTGGAGTCATCGCAATATAGTGAATTTTTGCGAGTATATAGAGATATATGTATGAATTTTTCGAGTGACAATGTTATTTTTTTGGCTGTGACTCCATTTGATTTTAATTTTAATAAAAAAATAAACTTAAGTTTGAAGATAAAGAAAAAATGAAAGAAAATGAGTCGGATTTTAATTTTTTACAAAGACCGCAAAACTTGTTACAAAGATTGGAATAATGATACCACATATTTATTTGTAGAAGATAAGGTATGTCTGCTACTTATCTTTAAGTAATTTAGCTTTGACTTTTTTTATTTACCAACACAACCCGATCTGGCAGGGAAAGTTTTATGTCCATTTTTATGAAATTAAAACATCTAAAAACAGTGACTCTATATAAATAAGTTTTTGAATCGTGTTATTGGATTTTAATAATCTCAATTTTTATTTATTGACGAGATTAATTCTAACTCAAAAAATCCTTGCAAACATTTTCAACTTTGAGCTTATTTTCCTCCAACGATTCCTTACTAATTGAGAGACAAACATTTTCAATTTTGAGCTTATTTTCCTCCAACGATTTCTTACTAATTGAGAGTTAACGTCGTTAGTTTGATGACTTGGACTATTTATATGGCCAAAACAGTAAGCAAAAAGTTGAAATCAACCATCAGATCCGTCAATCTGAAACTTCTACACCCTGAAACCCATCAATCTTCACCTTCTGATCTGTAACACTTGACTCGTTAAAGGTAGATTTCAAGTGACGATGGAGGCTGGACACCAAAAAACAGACCTAATAGAGGTTGGGCGGTGACGAAGTTGAAAATGGCCCAAAGTTAGCCCCATTTTATCAAAAAAAAACGAACAGTCGTTAACTCTCAGTTAATAAGGGATCGTTGAAGGAAAATAAGCTTAAAGTTAAGAATATTTGTAAACATTTCCTGAGTCGAGATTAATTCTGGTCAATAAATAAATGTTTTGATTATTCAAATCCAATAACCCTTTTGAATCCACCACTTAGCCTAACTATTTGAAAACCTAACAATTGTGTGGTATCACAACATTGAGATTGAGATGTTTTCTAAGCTCAAACACAACACAAGCTTAATTTCTAATAGTTAACTTTTTAAATGGAAAGTAACATTTATCACGCGATTGATTATTTCTAACTTTATATCACTCGTGAAGCTTAAGTCATGAGTTTCGCTATTAATTTTGTTGTATTCTTACATTGAATACCAATGTTTTAGTTTTGTCTTAGTCAACCCGAGAGAGAAATATTTCGATAATTCGATCTCATGAAGTGTTGCTTATTTACATTACCCACAAAATTTACAAAGGTTTTTATCTCAGCCTTAATTTTGACTTTTCAAAATATTTTAAACAAAAATCACATTATCCACCTAGGCTACGCCTAAGATTTGAACATTTATCGTCACTAGGATTAAAGTTAACCATTTAATGATATATTAAATGCTAATAATTATTTTGTTATACTTTCTAAATTATATAACAATTTTTTGGTAAATTAAAAACATGGTTTTTTATTAAAAAATATTTTTTTAAAACAAAAATGTCTGAAATATGAAGTTTTTTAATACAAAGAAAATTTAAACAATGACATTGCTTAAGAAAAGCATTTATAAAAAATTTAAAGTGTTTAAAAAATAATTTTTAAAACAAAAGTTTTATAAAGATGAAAGTTTGGAAAAATGTTGTAATTGTTTTATTACCTAAAGTAAATAATTATACGTAATATTAATCATATTTTATCTTAAAAAGTTATTTTATAATTTTAAATATTAATAAATAACTATTAATTTAATATTTACATTCAACTCGTATAATACACGAGTTTCTAAACTATTTCATTAAATAATACAAAGTTTACTGAAGTAATACATACGAACTTGCCACGTCACCTCTTGGTCCTCGCATGGATCACAATTTCCTCTATTGGAGCTCCAATCCGAATTGGATCCTTCTTATACTACGTCTTCGTTAATTACTGAATAGTCTTCTAGGATGTAATTAGAAAAGTTCATTAATCTTTAGTTTTGCTGCACATCCTTGGCCGGTACTAGGAATTCATTCAAGATACATAGATATATAACAAATGAGCACATCCTTGATTTAACATAAAACTTAATACTTTAAAAACGAAAGCCCAATTATGGTAGCATGACAATTTTTGAAACTATTATTGTTATTATTAATTTTTCTTCATCTTACCCATCATTTAACAAGTGAAGTGAATAAAAGTCAAGAATAATTTACACAACACCATTTGAATTGACTCGACTTGTAATATTTAATAAAAACTACAAGCTGCCGTATATTGGGCGTATATGCAACTTGAGTCAACTAATTATGATGGTCGATCATTTGACTTGTTTATCGAGTTTTTTGCATGTTTCTCCTTACAAGTTTTCAAGTAACAATTTAACAAATATATGAGACTATACAACTTATCGAAGTAACACACGACTAATTAGTATTAGCATTCTTATTAATTTTTATGGGATTATCACGCCTGTTGAGTGTTTGACACACTTGCTTCTATTCTTTTGTGGGCTATAACTTCAATTTGTGAGCCATTACTTAGGTTTAATTATATTTTCTTATTTTGATGACAATTAAGCATCTAATCGGGAGCGGTCTAACATTTGTTATAACTGTTTAATTAATGATTCAACTAGGTTGTTTATGTTTAAATATAAACTACTAGCTAGATGTTTAACCCTTAACCCGATAGATTTATAATAATGTTAAAATATTGAGATGTAAATTCTCCTACATTATCTATCTGGATATTTCTTAATTCTCCTACTAATAATCAAGCAATGCTACATTTCAACTAGACGACTAGTTAGAAGACTCTCATGTAACTATACAGAAATGCATATCTTAAGATCAAAAATTATTAAAATGGCCCACACCCAAATTAATATGCACTCATGTATCCCTTGAAATCTTTATAAATATACTAACGGTTCATCATACGAGTTTGAATTTTGGACGGCATAAAAGTTGATTGGTCGAGAAAAACACGGTGCAAGAAATAAGTGTTTTGGTCGCAAATCTTTTAAAATACTTAGTGGTGCATGTTGAAGCTATCGATTATTCACCACACTATGATGTTACATGGATAGCCTGTTTAGTTATGTCATATGACAAAAACATATTTGGGTAGTAACATCTTGTTACTTCCATATTTGATAACATAATGATTCATTTTGTGTAATTTTCTAGTTGGTAAAGATTGTAGTGTTCTAAAAGATCATATTTATCGTATATAATTTGAAATTTTAAGCATTGTTTCGGTCACGGTTTCAATGTGATCATCGTTGAGACTAATATTAGTTGAAACCTTAATAAAATTCTTTAGGATTTACGGAAATATTAGACGTAAAATTGATACATATATGTAAGGTGACACATGATCTTCTAGGGCATTCAACAAGGTTACCAAAACCCTAAATTGTAACAATAAGTGTATGTCTCTATTAGAGACAACTCATTAAGATATCTTCTATGTTGCAATGTTAGTTTGTGTCATTGTATACTAGATATTTGAAGCTTTAAGATATACATTATCATTTTGATAAATTTGTACTAAAGCATAAGCATAATGAAAATGTGAAATATGAAGGCCTTTTCTAACATTTTAGTATATGCTTGCATAGTTTCAACTCGCAGATTGTGGCGGAGGAAGCTCATGGTTTTAGTTAGATGTCAAAAGGATGTAGCAAGAGTTGTTGAGTGTTTGAAATTTTAAACCTTATCTAATAATAGAACTTTTGGAAGCAAGAGTTCATAAGGGTCATGAAGTAAATACTGTCTTACATTTTGAAATAACTTAAAGTTGATCACAATGTATTTAACATCATCTCCAAACTTGAAATGGTAAATAAATAAATAAAAATCAAACTTATGGTTCCTCATCTATCAATGAACTTAACTTTAAATAAAACAGTTTGTTGAAGTTAGATATCACTTGGTATATTATTTGGTACCAGTTATATCTCATCGTGTTCATTTGAACGTAATTTGTCTAATTATTACTTTTTCAATCAACCATATATGCTAATAGCAAGACCGACTATGATTTTTCCTGATGTGGTGTGACGTTTGTATCAATTATGAATTTCATAACATAGAAACATATGTTCTTACAAGGGTTATTAGATTTTAATAATCTCAACTTTTATTTATTGGCCGAGATTAATCCCAACTCAAAAAATATTTACAGACATTCCTAATTTTGAGCTTATTTTCCTGCAACAATCCCTTACTAACTGAGAATTAACACCGTTAGTTTTTTGACGACATGGACTACTTATATGGCCAAAACACTAAGCGGAAAATTGAAATCAATTGTCAGGTCCGTCAATCAGAAACTTCTGCAACCTAAAACCCGTCAATCTTCATCTTCTGATCTGAACTACTTGACTCGTTAAAGGTAGATTTCAAGTGACGATAGATGCTAAACACTGGAAAACGGACCTAATAGAGATTGGGCGGCGGCAGAGTTGAAAAATGGCTCAAAGTTAGCCCCATTTCATCAAAACAAAACTAACGGGCGTTAACGCTTAGTTAGTAAGGAATCGTTGAAGGAAAATAAGTTCAAAGTTGGGAGTGTCCGAAAATATTTACTGAATTGGAATTAATCCCGACCAATAAATAAAAGTTGGGATTATTAAAATCAAATAACCCTTCTTACAAACACTTTTGTAACGGTAAACATAAGAATTTCACTAGTTCACTAGTTAATTTAGGAATAGTACTAAATATCATTTTGGATTTAATTTGGTGTTGTTACTTATTATTATTTTTACGTCCCATTAACATTTGAATAGAGAAATTGAGATTAAAAGAAAAAAAGTGTATCATGTATGTACGTAGAGTTGCACAAAACGGGTTTGGGCCGGACCCGGGCCCGGGTACAAAACCGGGTTTGGGCCCAACCGGGTTTTTTGTACCCGGGTATTGGTGAACCCGGGTACGAACCCGGGTCGGGTTCAGCGAGATACAAACCCTACCGGGTCGGGTTCGGGTCGGGTATGAAACCCGGGTTCAACCGGGTTTTTGCCTTTTTTTTTTTTTTCTTTTTTTCTTTTCTTGTGTGTGTGTCGAACACCGGGTCGTATGTTTTTTTTTTCTTATATTTTCTTTCCTTTTTTTTCTTTTTATTTTTCTTTTCCTAACCGGGTTCACTTGAATGACAAAAATTTAAACAACTTAATATATAAATATATTCAAATCTTGAGCAGAAAATGTTACACTTATAATATACAAATATTAAATATTTTTTATATAAAACATTTGAATGACAAAGAAATTTAAAAAGAACATGAAAGACATATAATATTAAAACAACTTAAAAATAACAATATCGTCTAATTTTATCTACTACGAGATGCTTGATCAAATGCTAATTCTTCATCGGATATGCCAGAAGATACTCCGTCTTCTACCTCTTCATCATGTACTTTAGCTTCGAGTGTAATCTCGTCTTCGAGGCTTGTTTGGTCTTGCATACGATCCGTTGCGTCTAAGTGATCCTTTAAACAAATGCACATCTCCACTGCTTCCGGAGTTAGTCTTGTTCTTCGTAATGATATTACCCTGCCACTAAGAGAAAAAGCAGATTCCGAAGCTACCGTAGAAGCTTGGACGCTTAGTAAATCACGGGCCATAGCAGAAAGAATCGGAAATTGAGATTCTTTTCCTTTCCACCAAGCCAAAATATCGAATGCACGATAATCGGAAATTAAGTGCCCTTTTGTTTTAAAGCACATTCAAACATGTGACAAGTCGAATTCCACCGAGTAGGTACATCCCAATTAGGACCTAAAAATCTAGAGTGCGTATCCTTACAAAGTTGTTTATAATCTTGATATCTTCTTCTACTTTTTTTAAAAACGTCATGTAACATAAATCGAAAAGATGTAATAAAGTTATTAACATATTGTCCGGATAGTCCGTCTTGCACTACTAAATTAATAATATGTGCAACACAACGAGTATGGAAAAAATCACCGTTTGCAATCGGAAGATATTTTAATTTTAATTTTTCAACCGCGGTTGTGTTGTTAGAGGCGTTATCAAATGCAATTGAAAAAAGTTTATTTTCTAATTTAAAAGTACTTATTACATTATCTAAAAAGTAAAACAAAAATTCTCCGGTGTGTGGATGCGGAAAAAGATCAAATGCAATCGTACGTTTCATCAATTGCCATGAATTGGGATCCACCCAATGAGCGGTGACGCAAAGGTACGATTCGGGTAAACCGTGTGGAGCCGACCAAACGTCACTAGTTAAGTTTACACCGGTATTTAAATTTTCAAATAATACAATTAAATCATTTTTTGCTTGTTTCCATAATTTTAAACAATAACGTCTAAGTGTAGTACGACTTACGTGAGTGTAACGAGGTTGAAGCGTCTCTCGAATTAAGTTGGTCAACCGAGGATTGTCGAAGTGACTAAAAGGCAAAGCTTCTTGAATCACGAACTTCGCCATTCGATCTCGAACCGTATTAACATCGTAATTAAAGATTCCACCGTCTCCACCCAATTGTGTTTGTTGCGAATCCGGATTACTTTTCAACGACTTACAAAACTTCTTGCTAATGTGTTTGTTTAAAGTCGTGTTAGAATCTTTAGCAAGCAACGCTCCATAAAACTTGCAACGAGCCTTTACAGACCCGTCACTCAACTCAACCATATCTCAATTGCACCAAACATCCATGTTACGATTGTGTGCAAGAACACGAACGACGGTTGGAGCGTTGGACGAACCTTGACCAACGGAAGATTGTGAGTGAGCCATATCAAGATTGAAGAGAGTGAAAGTGTAAAACGAGAGAGTGAACGTGTAAAGCGAGAGTAAACGAGAGTATTTTTTGCGTTTTTTGCGTATGTTTTTGCGTTTGAGACTTGGGTACTAAACCATATCAACCCACACCTATTTATACTAACTTATAAGCCTAAAAGTGACAAAAAAACGGTCACAAATCGATCCCAACGGCTATATAGCCGTTAAAAAACGGCCACTTTTAAAAAAAAAAAAAAAAAACGGTCGAAACCGGGTACAACCCGGGTTCAACCGGTTCCGGGTCGGGTCGGGTCGGGTTCGGGTCGGGTTCTAAGAAATTCTAGAAAATCATACCCGGTTTCAACCCTACGGTTTTTTTTCGGGTCCAACCCGGGTATGCATATACCGGGTCGTACCCGTACCCGTTTCCGGGTCGGGTCCACCGGGTCGGGTCCGAACCCGGTTTTTATGCCCAAGTCTATATGTATGTTTTGTGTATATTATTTGTTGGGCTCAGTCAGTAGGCCGATTATCATCGTGCAAATGAGTGGTCGCCGTCGGGCCACCTTATTCAAACACAAAAAATTAACTTGGCCCAATAATAATCTAGTTCTAAAATATATAATACTAGCTTTTAAGATTAGATAAAGATTAAATTACATATAAATAAGGGCTATAAGTAATAAAACAATGATATCAATTTTTTTCATTTTTTTCAAA
The DNA here is from genome assembly GCA_025506505.1 of Flaveria sonorensis. Lineage (NCBI taxonomy): Eukaryota > Viridiplantae > Streptophyta > Magnoliopsida > Asterales > Asteraceae > Flaveria > Flaveria sonorensis. The sequence continues at coordinate 11,924,984 of CM046436.1, forward strand.
AAAAGATATTTTGTTTCAAAACAAACCGTTTTAAAAAAAATATATTTTTAAAAATTTTCTTATTATAACTCCTAGTTTTGGTTAGTTTTGGTTTTATAATATTTTTTACTTATTAAAAAAAGTAATTTAAAATATTTCATATTTTTTTAAAAGTTTGATGTTTTAGAAAATTTCTTATTTTATAAAAATTTATTACTTTAAAAAAGACATTAATAAATAGATCTCTTTCTTAATTTATTAAAAATAATATAATCTAAAAAGTTAAATAATATTATTAGTAATTAATGTAATTATTTAATAGAAGAGAGAAACATAAAACTTAGTCGATGAGGAATATGATGCTATCATATGCTCCCATTAGTTACATTTTTATTAAAATAAAAAGATTAGGCACTGAGATACCAGTTTCACCATGAATAAAATCCACCCATAATGGAAGTCTAATTGATGTTGGGTAGGTTGATAAAGCATGTCGTTTGGTGTTGATTTTTGCTGCATGTATGATGTAGTAATAAGCTATACTTTGATAAAAACACAAAACCAATACTATATATATCCATTTTGATTTTGGTACGTCGATGAATTTTACCCTTTTCTCGTATAATCATCTGAAATTTCATGTTTACTCATTGAAATCCACGCAAACTTGCTTCGATTTAAACGGTTAATTCAACCAATTTCAACAGCGTAAAATGGTTCGATCAGTTTCAACTATTTAATTACTTTTTGGAACGATAAATATCGTTAAAAGAGAGCTAGCAGGAAGCTAGAAAACCCACCACAACGTTCAAAGATTTATTAGCGCTTGCTTTAGTTTAAACGGTTCGGTCAGTTGGTAAATCAACACACATGAAGATGAATACCTTAACTAATATCTTTCAAAGTTCCCAGTTTTTATTAACCATTAATGAGCTCCAAAATGGAAGAATCACAAAGCCTGTAGCAAAAGAAATGCAACTTACAGATCCTAAATAAATTCATACATCTTCAGCATAATTTAAACCATTTTCCAATACAGATCTCACCTAATCTAAGAGATCTGAAGAATTTCAACAACAATTTCGAATCACCATACCCACGCTCGCGCTCGAGCTCGAGTAGATGTAACCGGAGCAACATCTCCAACCAGAATATATCATATGTAACGAACATCATACACGATTCTGATTACCTTCTTGGAAACCAAAAGGCCTAGATGTATCGCGAGTGAGAGGCAGCAAGAAGGGCGGCACCTATGCCCGACCCGTCATTGGAGTGTATAAGTTTAATGTGTTTCGCAAGATCATCGCCAACTAATTCATTCAAAGTGTTCTCGAGGCAGTGTTGGTATTCGGTGTAGTGTTCGTATAATCCTCCATCCATGGCGATGACCGTCTTGGGGGTCTCACCGTCTTTGACGGTGTCTCTTCCGGTTTTCTTCAGAATGCCTAAAATCCCGGCCGCGGCGAGGCGGGCCCCTCGTGTGGCGATGATGTTGCATATCTCAACCACTATCTTTCTTGTTGATAGTGTTGTATCTGGTATCTGCAAATAAAGTGAGTTATGATAAGGTTGCAGCCATGTGACGTTGAGGTCACGAGTTCGAGCCGTGAAAATAGACTCTTGCGAGAATGCAGGGTAAGAATATGTACATCAAGCCCAAGTTGGCCCAACACCCCCTCCCCGGACCCCACACATGCGGAAGGCTTGTGCACCAAGTTTGCTTTTTATGTATCATCATCATGTAAGTGAAAAGACGGTATAATAGTGAGAGGGGAATTTACAAATTAAAAAATATTCATTCACAACAAACTATTGTATTTGATAACTGTATAATTGTTTGATAACATTTCAAAACATAAATTTTATAAAATTCAAGTAAAGAAAAGTTAAAATGGTATTTGTGGGCCGGTCCAACTCGCACCTAGTTTGGTTCTTACCCAAAAAAGCAGTTTATCTAACTCCTTGACCCATTACTCAACCCGCTTAGCCCGCCCATTTTGTAACCTCTAAGAAACAGGCTAAAATTGGAAGTTCATAGAGTGGGTGTCGACAAATCAGGTTGACCCACCAACAGTTTTTGGTTTTTTTAATTCCATACATAATTAATATGCTAACATGATTATTAAGGCTATTATTGAAATAATAATCTTTTTTATTTGGATAAATGTTTTAGAGTGTTGTAAACACTTGAGTAAGCTAATAACCTTTAACCTGTTTGATTTATCTACTTGTCGTGTTAACAATAAAATTTGACCTGAATGGACCCATTTTTACATAACGGGATTGAAATTGCCCCTTTTATGAAATGAAGCAACTAACACATGATACTTTGTAAGAATCAGGAGGGGAAAACAAAAGTAACTATAAAAGGTGTTTACCTCTAATATGTCTTTTAATGTGTTCCCTACCACCTTGAGATCAGCTGAGGTGTCATGATGCATTGCAGACATTTCAGGTGTTCTATGAATCACACGACAACAACGTAAGCTTATGCTTCATGTAGTTAAGAAGATATATGCACAAAGGAGATAATGCCCACAAATCATTTTTTTGTGAATTTTCCATCTTCAAGATAAAGGGTTATCTTAAAAACACCCTTCCTTAGCTTCTTTTTTCTGATTAATTAAGCTTTCGAGTCAAACTGTTATTTGGGTCACAACTGGTTAAAACGGGTCGTTTCTTGTACAAGTTGGGTTGGGTTGGGTTCGGTTGACCTAGTAAGACACTATTTTTGTAATTACTGATGCCGTAATAATGATTTCAAAGACAAAATTATTACAATAAATAATCTAAATCTTCAAATTTAAGATAGATTGGGGTAACTTTCAGCATGTTCCACTTTAAGTAATGAGTCGACATTGCCACTTAAGGTCACACGTATCAGTTATTTGGAATTAGCAATCAACTTACAACTTACATTTAGTCCCGATTGAACAAATAAAACTTATATTCATAACTTAAATATAGAAAACCAAGGGTCTGAAGAATACCTTATTATGAATTGAGTTTTTAATTTGGGGGGAACTGTTTCACCAAAAAGGGCAGCTTCATCAGCCATCCTATATAGAACTCTACGAAGAAGTTCTCCCAGATACATGCCAGATATCATTTTTTCAAAAACCTGCCAAGTAAATTAGGATTTAATCATTAATTATATATAAACATCATTCTCAAAGTTCAAGATTTGATACATATATTTTAAATTTCGTAATATCATACTTACCCTTACAAAACACTAAAAATTATCATGTTTACCATTCCATGGTATTAGAACAAAATAAGTTACTTTTAATAATTTGTTTCACTAAACAAACGAATGGGGAAACAATTCTATTGAAACAAACGAATGGGAGAACAATTTACCAATGCTAAATATCTTAGATTCTTAGTTCATCATGTTTTCTTTGTTTACTAAGAAACAAGCAGTTACAAGTAATTGATTTTATTTCCTTCTACTGTGAAATGGGTATGTATGATACTTATACTGTTTTGAAAGTGTAAATCTGATATTATGACATTCTGAAGGATATATATATATATATATATATATATATATATATATATAAACAAATTACACAATTGAATTATGCATATATAACAAATTTATACACATTCTGAAAGAAAAAGAAGCTCAAAATAATGCACAAGTACCTGATCCCCAGGATTCAAACTTTCAGCATCCAATGTGTTATCATACTCTGTTAAGGGAAGATGTGATGACCTGAAGTTACCCCACTCCATGTTGATGACCTATACAACAAATGAAGCATGTCCATTAATATTAGAGGTAGAAAAATGAGGAAATCGGGTTGGGTTGACCAGAAACAACTTATGTCAAAAACAAATATTATTTCACAGATGGTTGGTGCCTCAAACAAAAGAATTTTATAAAATAAAACCCAATTAGGCGCAGAAATAAATATATGAAACAAAATATTTGGTGGCAATTTTGATGAAGCTATTAACCAAGTTTGCATACCATCTCTCCTGATTTAGGATGTGGGCCATGCCATTTTGGTATAGCTTGAGCCCGTTCCACATAAGCTGCATTACTTCCGGTACCCAAAATCACAGCTATAAAAACATCTTTGTTATCATATCTCCCTCCGGCCAATGTTCCCACCGTATCATTTACCTACATCCGAACATGAAAATTAATTCCAATCCAATAAAGCAGTTTCAAGATAAAATTAGCCAAGAACTACCTAAAAAGGTTTGGATAACATATCATGGAAGCCACCAATTTATTCAACCTTTTTCAATAAGCCCGCTCATATATTGGAACTACTTCATAGGCCACCTAAGTATGTATCCAGTTTTGTTTGTATCATATTTTGCCAAACACATGTCTAATGACAAAAATTTCCAGTTACAACTTTCTCGAAAGTTTTTTTGCTTGAATTGACATAAGATGAACCAAATTGACACTTCGCTAGCCTCTAAAGTTATTTTGTTCTATGGGAGGCCTAAGTGAAAACTTTTATTTGCCAGGGGCTTTAGGTCATGGACACATAGATAGATATTAGAAGGTAAATATGTTTAACGAAATTAGCCCTATAACTTATTTATATACGAAAGTCAAGCTTTGTCTACCGCAAGTCCCCAACTAGTTTGGGATGAAATGTTTTTTGTTGTAAGCTTGTGATATTATGTACTTAAAATTGCACACCAGACTACATGTCATTATTCCTTATGGTAAGGTAATATCTTATATATATACACACACAAATTAAATGAGTGTTACTGGACTCATTAACCAGTCTGTGGCATCCTCGCCCCAGATTGCGGCTCACGGGGTCCCCCAGATGCAAGACGTGTGATTCAAACTACTATCCCTGCCCCAACATCACTTTATGCTCAAACTCTGGTTTGGGCTCCTGATCATTGTCGTGGGCTGGCCACCCCAAGGTGACCTATAAAGGATCGAACCCGGGTCTCCACTGGAAAACCCAAGCCGCCTACCGCTAGGCCACCTTGAAATGGTTACACACACATACAAGAACATAAATTATCTAAGTGATGTTTTGATTATAGTTTATCTCTGTTTTGTATTTTGCATGGCAACCAGGGTAACCTTCTTTAATGTAAAATCATGGATATTGGGATATCTTTCAATAAGATTAGCAACCAAAATGAACTCACCAGTGCAGAAACACGCATATCAACACCTTTCCTTTCCATTGCTTTAGTCAATTCTGCAACCACGTCTTTACCGACCTAGCAATTAAAATTAAAAAATTAAAAAGAGAATAAAATTATCAACTTTATTTCTCCTGCATCCCATGTGGTTCTAAATATGTTTATTGGTCAAATTTAGTAATACGTTAGCAATAGATTATATGTGTTCCAGGCACATATAAAAGGATTGTGATAAATTGAACTTTTCAGTAAATTAACATTATTGATGCAAATCTGTGTGTCACTCTCCCATAAGATTTTTAAGTTGTTATCTTGATATGCCATACATGAGACTTAATAAAGTCTAAATCAAAACCTTTAATTCATCAAGGTCTAATGTTCATGAGGTCCAATATATTGGATTCTTAATTTGCAAAAAATTTAAAAAAATTAAATTCCATCTGTGATATTTCAATTACACCAACTAAATCAAACAATAAACAAAAATATACTAGTTATCGTGTTACAAGATTGCATTTTGATCATTTAACCTTTCAATTTTACACTTCCTTGTTGCATGAAAATTGCAACAATTGGCTTGATATGACATTCTAAAGGCATAGAGATTTTGGAAGGATTATAAATAAAATTAATTATTGCATGTAGCACGTAACATATCTAGTGAAGATTTCTGAAGACCATAAATGCATCCCCATGTAAAAATTTTATAAATGGAAAAGAAGGGAAAAGCAAGCAGGATAGCAATCAATTTATGTACTGTAAGTCTGGAACATAACTAAAGTCGGAAATTTAGTGGTATAATTATTCTCATATATATATATATATATTAGTCTATCATTCTGCCATGATCAGAGGCCACCAATAAACAACAGAGGTGGTTATTTTCATGTTTACTTGAAATGGGATTATTATGAATAGTAACCCAAAATCATTGTATGGAAAAAATAAAGGTATTTTAAAGTAAGATAAGTATTATAAGCATATCTGACACACAAGCTATATATAAAAATGTAAAAAAATTTAGCACAAAAGGTATCCTGGGCCAATTAACCTGAGTCAATCCAATCCACAAATTACAACTTTTTGGCCCAAACCCTTTTTGACTGGTTACCCAACCCACTTTACCAGCATTTCCACATCTGAGATAAGCAAGAGTTGATACAAGCATGAGTCTTAAAAAAGAATGAGACATGGACATACAAAGTGTTTTTAAAAACATAAACTCTGGGTGCAAAATGTTTATTGGGTCAACCAAACCTGCCCAATCCAACCGTACCAAAAATTACAAACCCTTTTTGACTTGTTACTCAACACACCGTACCCACTCATCTTCCAGTTTTTTCCCCACATAAGAAAGGAAAATGTGACATGCTAACATGACATACTGCTTATGAATAGTAACCCTATTGTGACCAAATTAAAACTAATGTAAAATGTGAACATAATGTGATTACCATTTCATTGATAGAGAAGCCTTTTGTCCACCGTATAAGAGTCCCTGAATCAATAGATAATTGCAACACAGGAAACGAGAAGGTGAACCCTAACTCCCTTTGTCTGCCTGGAGGAAGCCGAAACTTTTCACTTTCATCAGCAACAAATTTAGCAAGTTCTGCAGCAATGTAATCGAAAAGTGCCTGGAGAAGAACTTTTTAGATCTTAAAAACATATGGAAAGTAGCCGTGGCAGTTTTGAGCCATTTACTTGTGAATGGTTGATTTGGAGTGAGTTTTAGGTCAAACGGACCAAATGGTTAATATAAAAATAAAAAAAAAAAATAGCTAAAAGGAGAACCAGGATAAACGGTTTACAAGTTACCCAAAGCCTTCTATAATCCATACATATTATTTTATTGAAGTTGTTTTCATGGTCATAATTAACACATGAACTATTTACCAAAAAGAAAAACTATAATTGGTAAGGATGCCAAATTTGGCCCATGTTGAAAGTCACCCGAAGTCTAAACTTTAGTACATACAACCTGCTAAATCGTTTTATTTAACTATTGACAGTTTATAACTGCATAAATATGGTTTTCATAATAGTAAGTGACGCATTAATATTTATAAAGAAGATTAGAATGATGCTAAAAGAAGTGTTTGTGGGTCAACCCAACCTGAATCAGCCTGTTCTGACCCTTAGTAAAAATGGTTCATTTTGACCCATTATCCAATCCACTCAACCCTCTCACTTTGACACCTTTTATGAAAGTATGAAATATGAACGTGATTACATGATGATATTATATAATAGACTAAACCGATTTTTTAAGCGAGAGAACAAAAACTCTTACTTCTGGAGTTCCAACCATCAATTGAGGAGGGATTGACACCTCAGCAAACTCTTGAGATTCAATACCAGACTTCCCAGCCAACTGCACCCGCAGAACCCTAAAGTTTGTTCCCCCAAGATCCAAAGCATAATACACTCCTTCCTCACCACTAAAGTAAAAGAAGAAGAAAAACTTATTCAAATTTAAAGTCAAACAGATATAATTACAGGAAAAAAAAACAGCAATTCAAGACATTATGACTTTATCTGGAATAAACTTCAAGTACCTAAAAAAACTGTCTCATGGTGTTACACCAAATGGTTCTGTTATTTGCACTAATTTGCACAGTTAACAAATGAAGCAGGATTATCTTTCTAGTTTTTACTGGGTTTGTAAAAAGCAAAACAAATAAAGACAACTAAATGTTGCAATTTTGACCCATTTACTTATAACGGTTTACTTTTGGTTGTGTTTTAACTCACACAGGTTGAAAGTCACACAAAGTCTACTTTTAGTTAATACAACATTTGAATTCATTTTCTTCCAACATCTAGATAGATATTGTCATAGTATATCATTGTAATCTGAAGTCTGAAATAACACATATTTAAAGCTTCTCTTAAACACCCATTAGCATGTGTCAATAGCAAAAACATACAAGTCTTTGCTTTCTTGGAATGAAGTAGTCTTATTTTAGCCTATAACAAATTTACCAACAGGATACTAAACTTACAAAAAAAATTACAATTTTCTTTTAGGAGATAATAAATTGTTTTAATTCATGATTTTACACTAGAATGTTAAAAAAAGGCCTTTATCAATTACAAAATTTTGAAAGAGGGGAGGGGACCTCAACTGTTAGCATCTGTGTGGCCCCAACCCCATCACTCAACTCTTTCCCATTGGTTTATATAATATTAATATGAAATCAATATAATTTTCATAAGTTGCTATGACTTCATTCCTGAAAGTTTAGGGTAACAATGCAATTTGCATCCAGATAACTTTATTCTTTTTGGTGTTCATGAGAACCGTGGTTACCAGTAAACTTACAGGACCCGTCAATACCTACAAACAACAGAATTACGCAGATACAAACCTAAACGAATCAGGTTTGCAGGATGTTTTACATCAACAATCAATCAACTACCTCAAACCAAAAACCTATCGAAATCATCAACGAAACAACAGATCTCAGATAAGCAAAACACATAAACACGATTCACACAATGCAGCAAAATCAACCAACTTTCATCAACAAAACACCTAATTCCACCCAACCCTCACCAAAAACCAATCAATCAACCGTAAAATCACAACAAATTACCCGGTGGGAAGATTATCAACGTAGCTGATAAGCATCTTAAGCTTGCTACCACCTTCTGACGCAAGCCCCGCGTGCATCTCAACAGTCATGGCGTCAGCAATCTGCCTCAATTTCGACAACGGAGTCGCACATTTCTCCTCCAATTCCTTCACGATATCACCCGATTTCACACACCGGTTCGAGCACCGCATCCGGTGGCGCACAACCAACGCCGCGGCGGCGCACACCGCCGCGCCACCGATCACCGCCACTGCCACCGTCACCTTCCCCATCGCGATCGCCGATCTGAAACCCAAATCGATCGAAACAACAACAACAACAAAAACAACGAATAATAATAACAATACGATCAATTGGATGAATTAGATGGATTGATTGGATGTGATTGATGGATGAGAGTAAGGAAACCCTAAGATTGAGGGGGGATTGAATTGATTCCGATGAATGTGGGTGCGATTGCCAGATTGTAGCGAACCACGTGGCTTTTGTATGGGTTCTTGCATCATCTTACATTATACTTGGAGTTTGTTTGTTTGTTTGTGTGTTCTTCTTCGTGGGGCCTTAATCCAACGATACCAACCGTCAATTGCAGGCAAACGGACGAATCTAGGTTAAATTGTTTCATCGTTTTCGATCCAACACAAGTCATAATCAACAGAAACACACAACAGGTAGCTGGTGTTGTTTATGTCTCTAGGATTTTATTTTTTTATCGAACAAACGTTTGAAACCACCACATGTATACTATATTTGACTTAAGCGGAAACACTATTAAAGAGAAAAATCATTGTTGTGAAAAAAACATTTTTATATAAAATTTAAATTTGAAACTTTAAAGATTTTAAGTTCAAACTTTCACGTCATGTATTGAATTAGAAAATATTTGGCTCTAGAATTTATATGAAATCAATTTTTAGGGCTCTTCATAAGCCGACGTGAGCAAAGCTAGTATTGTCTTGTGCTCAGTTTGGTTTGTAAGCAAGTTAAGTTAGGGGCGACTCGTGCTCAGTTTAGTTTGTAAAAGAGTTTACACGGTTGGTTCGGTTTGTCAATGAATTGAGTCGTGCTTGGCTTAGTTTATAAAAGATCCCAACCGAGCTTGTTTGACTCGATAATAAATTAATAATAAAATAATTTGAGCCAAACCAAGCTTGTTTGACTCGATTTGTAAACGATTCAGACTAACCTAGCTCGGCGAGTTATTGTTTAGTTTTTTTTTTTCAGACGAGATTCGAGATTCGAGATTCAAGCTGTTTGAATAGCCCTAATAGCTTTGATAGGAAAGCTAACCCAATGTATATTATTTTAAATATGACATCTTAAATCTTTTGTTATGTTACTTTAAGTATTAACTTTATAAAAAAAAATTCATATTGACATAAGTTTAGTGGCAATTGGACACAACTACATCCAAATTAACGGACTCCCAAGGACTATTCTTGCGGAATGGTTAGAATACGAAAATCGGCTTGATTAACTTCAACTAAAACAATACAAATAGGACCATATTTGAGAATGGTGATCTCCGATTACAAGTTTAAGAACCTCACTTTTGATAAATAAAAACACTAACAAGCTAAAACATTGCAAGAAATCTAATATTTAAACCAAACAAAAACAGTTAAGACTTGGTCTTCTAGCTCCTAAAATCGTGGATCACTCCCCACACATCTCCACAATGCATAATTTTAATGATAATAAAGTTGTACTGACATATTCTTCAGAATCCTCCTTCATAATAGCCTGTTATGCGAGCATGTGAAGGCTTTTATTTACAGGTTCCTATTTGACCAGATTTGTTACTGGACCTTGTGGCTCATCTTGTGGTTCCTTGGTTACATCCGATCGTTTTTCTAGCCAAGCTTCCTTGATCGCTGCAATATCCATATTCAAAGCTACTAGTAAGTCTAACGGGCTGCATTAGTTGCTAATTAATTAGCCACAAAACCTGAATTAGAACTTGTCTTCCAATTCATCTACTCTTTGTTTCCCGGCAATGGAATCATTGTTAGAACACAAAAATCGGCTTGATCAACTTCAACTAAAACAGTACACATAGGGTCCTGTTCGAGAAGGGTGATCTTCGATTATAAGGTTTAAAAACCTCACTTTTAATAAACAAAAACACAGACAACATAAAACATTATAGGAAATCTAATATTTAAACTAAACTAAACTAAACTAGCTCCTTAAATCATGGATCACTCCCCCACACCTCCACAACTTATACTTTTCCCTCAACAAAATTCTCTCGATCTGAATTCCATCCATCCAGCAGCAACGGGGGATCTGACCCAGATTGACCTTGACACAACATTAGGTTCGAATCGGTATATCTCCTAAACTCATGTATGCCTATACATCTCTCAAAATTTTGGTTAGGTGTGTGTGTGGCGCAACTAAGAAAGGAACTTAAGAAGTTAAAAATGAATCGAGTTGGTATTCAATAGATTGAATTATCCCCGATCAAAGACCATCGATAACTTCATATCTTAATTGTTCAAGCACAGGTCAAAATTGAACTCTATCATACGAGAGAAGGGGTGCAAGTCAATGGGTGATTGTTTTAAGTTATAACATGCGTTTTTTGGAAGTATTAGAGCGTGTGAAAGTGCAACTCTATCATAGGAGATGGACTAGTGTTTCATTCGATTCTTTTGGGTATGTGTATGTTTCTCTTTCGTTTGTAGCTTGGCTTCTCGTTGGCTCGTTTTTCTTCTAATAATATCGGTTATTCAAAAAGAAAATTAAAGATGAATCTACAAAGTTAACTTACTTGTGGCTTATCTATGAGTAAAATCTAAACATAATTTTAACTTAGATTGTTGAGATTAGTGTAAATATTAATTTGAAAGCTAAACGGTTGTTCTTTGCTGGAATACATGGTTTTAGCTGCTAGCTAAATCATGTTTTTTTCCCTTTGTTGATGGAAAGTCTTCACTGTTGTAAAATAAAAAAAAATAAAAAATTTAAAAAAAGTTTAGCAAATGAGATTTCAGTGACAAACAACATATGTTAACATTCGATGGTTTTAAATACATCTATGAGTAGGTTGGGTTTTGAAAATTAGTGTTATTAACTTCATCTCATATATTCTTAAAAAATGTATGATGCATTTAAATATCGACATTTTATTAATTAAGTGGTAATTAACCAAAGACGACAAAACTTTGTGATAACATTCAATTCTCAAATATGAAGTTGATACACAATTTATAGTTTATGGTGAGTATTACTAATATTACCATCTTTTCTTTAGGTTTTTAAATTTTAATTATTGTTCTTCTATTTTTATATTCAACAAATAGGTTAATTGATGATTAAGAGGTACTCATTAACTATGTAATGATTCATTTCATTACCTTTACTAGCCAAACATGTTTTTTTTCATTCACACTCAATGGTTTATTTCATTTCGCCCCTCATTTCTGTGTACCAAAGGTTACCTTACATCTAGAAACGGTGGGCCTTATGGCCTTATCCTAGTATCATGTAGCATTAAAAATCAATTTGGACCATCATTGGTGTAATTTACCTCAACCTCATCAAGCTTTATCGGTGTCAACCGTCAAGTATCATGTTGGAAAACAAGTCGAGGAAAGGTATCTAGTGGCACGAGCATTCCGATCAAGGCAATTTTCACAACATTATAGAGTATATGGTGGCTAAGAAGTAAGAACAATGAAGTCTTCAACAATGTGCAGCCCAATATATACAAATTAATTGACGAAAAAAAATACTATGGTTTTCTTTAAATGAAAAATAGAAGCAACAAGCTTGACGTTAGTTGAGAGAATTAGTATAGTTTTATTTGAGACGGGGATAAGTTTGGTTGATTGAGTTAACAGTCGTGTCTTAGCATTGTACGTGTCTATTTTCAGGAAAATTTTTTAAAATTGGGTGTTTTAGGGGGTATTTGTTGACAAGAGGTGTTATTCTCGGGGATATTTCACTTTAGGGGAACCCGCCCATGGCAGGGGCGGGTTCTGTGACATGGTTGTCACATCTTTACAGAACCCGCCCCTGCCATGGGCGGGTTCTCAGTGTGTGTTGCCGTGTGTGTTTCAGTGTGTGTGTTTCAGGCGCAGGCATGTCACATCGAGAAGAACTCGCCCTTGCCAAGGGCGGGTTCCTCCTCTTTTTTTCCACCACAAATTTAACCTACCTTTCACATCGGGGACAGAACACGCCCTTGCCAAGGGCGGGTTCTCCTCAACCTAAATCTCATCCACATATTTAACCTAACCGCTTAACCTTTCCATCCAAAAATTTTGTATATAAAGTATCGAATCTTATTTTTGATACATTCAACACAATTCAAAAAGTATCGAATTTTATTTTTATACATTCAACACATAACTTTTCTGTATTCAAACCACAGTCTCGACCTATTTTTTACAATTATTTTGGGGTGGTGATATTTATTCGAAAATGGAAATATCATGTGTGATATTCTACTAGAAGTTCAACAATTATTCTTCGTAATAGAGTGTTGTATGAAGATTTGTTGATTTAATCTATAATCATATTCAGGTTCAAAAAGAGTATTATAATTTGAAATTAAAATTATATTACTCATACGGTGATTTCTCTCAAAGCTCTGAAATTTTTAATGACTCGAGTCTAGAAGTCTTGTATTATTTGGGAAAATGTTAAAAATTTCCAAGGAAATGTTTACGTTATCATTGAGCCGAGATGTCTGTTCAACAATCCAATTATTTGGATCATCTTGGCGGTTTCTCTGTATCAGAAGCACCCGGTCCGTCAAGCAATTCTCATCATCAAGGCAATGTAAGATCACATGATTATCAAGCGGTCCGTCAACCATTTCTCTCATCAAGTCGACGATGATAACGGAGGTTTTGATAAGTCAGATGATGATATTTCAGACAGTGTGAAGATACTGAACTCATCCCGTCACAAGAGATTCTAGTGATGATGACAACAACAGCTATGGAGTTTCAGACTATTATAATTCTAATATTAATCCAGGATCTTACGGGGTGACAAACTATTCTGAGATCCTCAAGAGTTAAGAGATTATGAAGCTGCTGATTTTGACGATAAAGACCATATGGATATATGGAATGAAGAGTCAAAAGAATCCGTGTTGGGATGAAAGATGAAGTAATGCATGCAGTACGGTATGGAATCTTGCACGTAACAGAGAGGCTGTAGTAGTTGAAAGTAAACGTACAGATGGAGAGCAAAATCTTACAGTACTAGCCCTAATTACAATAATAATCTTGGTAATGGTCTCCATATACCTGGTTGTGTATGCATCCAAGAAACACGATCATCACATGGAGAATTTCAAGATGGGTGAATGCACACAACTGCTTTGGTACTGTTTTGGTAACAACATAGAAGTTTCAAATGCAGAGATATTGTTACCGCATCATCCATTTTATTCGTCAGGATATTGCTTTTCTATCAAGCAATTCAAGCACATTTAAAAGACACGTTGAATGTTGATGTTTCATATAATAAAGCCTGGCGAGCTAGAAAAGCTGCTATGAGAGTATTTACGTAGCTGAGAGAGTAATTTGAGCAGTACCTACATACATCAACGCATTACAAAGAAAAACCATGTTATCGTGAATGGTTACATCATCCGACCGTACATCTGCTTATTATACATTCAAATATATGTTTTGGGCATTCGGTCCAATAATTCCAAGCAGGTCTTTGATAAACTAACTCATCCCATCCATCTATAAATAACATTATGAAAGTTTAATTTTAATAATAATAATAATAATGATAATAATAATAATTAAGTAATCATTATAACAAATAATTAATAAAATAAACCATCATTCTCATCTTTGTCCATCATTTTGGAAGCCACGAGGGTTCGTGTCTTGATGAGCCGGTTGTTGTATACACAACAGTACGCTCTAAATACCACCTCATGTATGCTTCAGAAGCAATTGGCGAATCAGTGTATTTCTCATCACAACGAATATGTCGAGACGCCCATGCTTGAACAAAGATATTATGATGTTGATCCAGTTTTTATTTCTACACCTCTACGAGCAATCGAATGTAGATTTGTGTGTTGCTCCCGGGTAGTAACACACTTGTAGGGATTGATTGAAACATTTCAAACTGTCTAAAACCTACTTGATATGTGAGGCTCAACAATTTCCCAACATATAAGGTATGTGTTACTTCTCCAGCTTTGATATCCACTTGTGCAGATATCACGTAGACGGTGGATGATATTATCATAAGGCCTCCAATTAATTGATATAAAAAATATGAATTAATGTTTTCACAATGTTAATTTATACAAAAAATATTAGATTAATATTAATACCATGGCTTCGCTTAATGAATGCAGCTGAGATCGATAGGCACTCAACAGTGTGGAGTGGTGTTACATAAAAGTTCACCCGTCCATCTGTAATAAAGTTTTCAAATATGCCGGTTAATTAGAAAATTAACATTACTAAAAATAGTATTTATAAGTTTTTTTAACATACATTGCACAATGGTAATCTAAAATCAATCGATCGAGTATTAGGATACATAGAAGGAATCTTTCCCATGCCATAATTGCAACAAGAATAAAGACACACCAACCTCTCGATTAGCGACACTCATTGCCTTACATAATTGCCTATATAAAGATGCTAAAACTGCACTTGCCCAACTAAGTCTACCACAGTTATTTAAATTTCAATATAACTTAAATAATTTATGTGCACCAAGTTGCTAGAAGTGTCAGGAAATAAAGTGGCACCAATCATAAAAATATAATTAATCTAGCTCGTTCGATGCATGAAAATCTGTGGCATTATTAAAATAGTTTTATTATTTCATCTAAATAAATCTTAGGTTTAACTTATACCACTTACAGCACTTGTAGCGAGTGTACAACCGGTTAAATACTCAAACTCATTATAATTTCAGTTGCACTCATAGCATAATCAGTGCCAGAAACAACATCACCTTCAACGCAAACCCCATAAAACTTGTACATCTTGAAGGTTATCGTAGTTTCTCCAACCGGTAAATGAAATGTGTGTGTCTCCGGTCTCCATCTTTCCACCAAGGCCGATAAGAGCACGGTCAAGTTTGCGATAACCACACTCAATCACACCCGCAAAACCAGCCAACCGTTATACCTCATAATATTATCAGGATAGGTTCTTCATCAATATAATCCCAAAAAGCTTTATCCCTCGTAACACGTAAATTCCTTCGTCGTTTTCTGGATCGCGAAAATAATAATCAGCTCTATGTGACCACTTAAAAATAAAAATCGTTATTAGTGGACCTGATGTAATTCTCCAGCTCATTTTTTTTTAATAGAGTATGAAATTACAGAGAAAATTATATTGAAAGATAGTGAGATTGAAAAAAATATCGAAAGAAAGAGAATTTGTAAGTAAGCAGATGGATTGAAATGAAATTTGTGTGATATAATAATCGTCGTGTGTATGCTTAGTAGGTGGATCGTACGGCTGAAAAAAAGGGTCTGAGAACCCGCCCTTCACAAGGGCGAGTTCTTGGTTAATCACATCGGCACCACACTCACACATTCACATTCACATGCATTCACATGCACACATGCATACACACACTGACACCACACACACACACTCACATGCATTCACATGCACACAGACACCATTCACATGTCTACTGTAGCCCGACAGACACTGAGAACCCGCCCCTGCCATGGGCGGGTTCTGTAAAGATGTGACAATCCTCTATTATAGTTTCCCGAGCGTTTGACCGTGCCACAGAACCCGCCCCTGCCATGGGCGGGTTCCCCTGAAGTAAAATACCCCCGAGAATAACACCTCTTGGCAACAAATACTCCCTATAACACCCAATTTTAAAAAAAAAAAAAAAATCCTATTTTCAGCTTCTTTAGTAACCTGAACCATATTGTTAGAATCACGAACAACAAATCATGATCTTCCCCAACCTAAATTCTTGCATCAACACATGAAAATATAAAAAAAAAAAAAAGTGATAAAGAATTAGCGTACCAATAAAAATTGTTAACTAGCGCAAACTAAGGCTAAAAATAAAGCTGATTGCATAAATATATTTATAACCAAACGCACAGAACCTTTTGTTTGTTTTCTATTACTACTTGCAATGAATAACCACCAAGATTAAAAAGAATTAAAGTAGGCAATATTGATGAAATCTCAAATACACCAATGTCTAATCATAATAAGCCTCTATTTCTCCACTCAAGATTTCATCTTCACTAAAAGTTTCCAAACCCATAAAATTTAAACACAACTAAAATCGGGTTTATCTTATTATTGTGCAATCAAAAGAAAATAGAGAAGGCATACCCGCTTTTTTCAATGACTGTCATCTACATCTCTCCACTGTAATGCCCTAGGCTTGAAAACCTAACCCACAAAACCGATAAAACGACAATTGAACGATTCTTGATCTTTCGATGACACCCAATAAGCATCAGGTGAGGGTTTTAACACTTCAATGATTTAGGGTTCGCCTAGCATCGACACGTTTTCACATCAGCGCCTCTTTAAACAAGACACTAGCGCTCGCATAGCCACCCTCTTGAGAACTAACATGTGCCGACAGACTTGCCGCCGCGAAAAAGAGTTGTGCGCCTCTGTTCACTAATATCATATCTCAATGTGTTCAAGTCCAAAACAAAATTAATTTGTTTTTTTAATTTAATACTAATATAGTTAATTTCACACATATTTTGTTTTTCTTTTATAACTCTTAAAATACAACGTTTTAAAAAATTTCAAATATATATTATTGGAACGTACTTATTTCATCTATATATTAACGTAAATTTATTCAAAATGAATTTGAGTTGAATTTACATCGATCGTTAGATATAAATTTAACCCGAATCAAATTTTAAAAAAAATTATGTAAAGATAAAAACAAAATGATCTCAATGATATATTTTAAATTTTATAAATGGTTATATTTTAATAGTTTAAAAAAAAATATGAATAAAATAAATTATTATTAATATTAAATTACAAAAAAAAAAACAAATCAATTTTGCTTTGAAGTAAAATGCATAGAGATGAGTTAAGAGAGGCGAAAGCCTCTTTTTGGAGACATATGACTCCATTTGACGGGTGACGGCTCCATTATGCTGTTATACAGGTCCAGACGTCTGTATTAACCACATGTTTGATTTTTAGTGAGCTCGAGCGCCCACACCTGTCTTTAGAGGCGTTAGAGGCGACTACGCCTTGTCCAAAGAAGATATTTTGAGAAAAAACTATTTGAAATGACATTTAAAAAAAAATGTTAAGAGTTTTTCTATTTTCAATCCTCACCACTCTGCATCTCATATTCTCATTTCAAGAATACATACTAGTATGCAGTTTTAGTTGGTTATTTAGTTTAATGATTTTTATTATTTACTAGTGGGATTAATGAAATTAGTGTGGTTGTCCATAATAATAACATTAAGGTGGATAATAATATGATGCATAGAATGTTAATTGTGATATAATCTATTATGAAAACTGGACACCCAAATTCATACTCCAAGTGCGGTACACTGCATAGCGATCTTATTACAAACATAAACCCAATAAAATCAAACCGAGCAGAGTGCACCAATTAAGCACAACGCCGATACACACTATCTCTGCTTCATTTCCACTTTCATCAAATCAACCACAAATAATAATAATAACATCACTCAAATCGTTCTTCAACAACGCATTATAAAACAAAAATCAACAATCATAACATGATTTAAACGGTTACGAAATCGTTAAAAACTTAGAAATCACGAATAATAAGAGAAATCAGATTGGAGTCAAGGTAATGAACACTTGGAAATCAAAAACATCAATTGATGAATGTTGTAATGATGGCTGATAGAATATATAGAAATGGGGATTAGGGTTTCGTGAGTGGGAACCCTTCGATACGCGAAGTAATGTAATGGGCTAATGATGTTTAAAAGCCGGCCCAATAAAGCGACAGGTATTCTATAAAGTGATACCCTCTTGTTACACATATCTATTAGGGTTTCGTGAGTGGGAACCCTTCGATACGCGAAGTAATGTAATGGGCTAATGATGTTTAAACCGGCCCAATAAAGCGACAGGTATTCTATAAAGTGATACCCTCTTGTTACACATATCTATTATTTACCCACGTTAAAATCAAATATATTAATATATTACGAAGTACATTACAAACTACGTCATTTATTAATATATGAAATTACATGTTACGTCTTTTTATTTTAATAATTACATACAATGTTTTTTTTTTAAACAAATTTGTGCGTATATTATCATTTTACACTAACCACCATTTAAATACGCAGTTAACTCAGTTATGTGATCATCACACGAGTGGTGTTTTTGTCATTTGCTTTTCACATCTAATATAGTAAAAACAATAAAAAAGTTTTTTTTTTAAATAAGCAATTGTTAAACCCGATTGAATGTCCAAAATAAACTACATAATTCGCTACCAAGCGTCAATTCTTGATCAGATGATAATGATTCTCACCCACCACCAAAAATAATAACGAAATGAATTAAGACATCAAAATTACAGTAAACAAAATAAAGATGTAGATTTAACTTAAAAATATGTAAAGGCTTTTAAAAACTTAAAATGGCTTGAATGATGAAGAAGATGTTAAATGATGGTGAAGGCGATGAGTGTTGGAAATCAAAAAAAAAAGAAACACTAAATTTATGTTATCAAGCTTCGAAGAACATGGGTTTTATCGACTTACCAAGGCTCCGATAACAATCTAGTAAAAAATTTCATTTAAAATTATTAATAAACCTTTAAAAATTTTATTATATAAGATGTGAAAAACAAATGACAAAAATACTCATTATGTGAGGAACACATAACTGAGTTAACCGTATATTTAGATGAAAGTTAATATAAAGAACAATATGTGTGCAAATTTATTTAAATAAAAGACATTATATGTAATTATTAAAACATGTAATTTCATATATAAATAAAGAATATAATTTGTAATTTACTCTATATTATGCAATGTCAGATTTTACATCAAGTAACATTTATGAGTTCATTAAAGTCGTTTAAAAGTGAATTTGTTAAACATAAAGAATTGTTATTTGAGTAAGTAGTTTGATATTTCGAATTATAAGATCATAAACAAAGATCCAATACCCGTGACCACTCACAAACCCAAAGTACAGGAAATAATTTTACAGCAAAATCAAACATCATATTTCTCTTTTTCTAATGACATGAATACTAAGTTGAGCTGATCATGCTACATATTTTTTTTCTTGATTGGAAATTATAAGTCGGCAAAGAATTGCAATATCACTTATACTTGTGTTAATGAAAACACACACACACAGCATGCCTAGTATTACAACACGCACCTAACCAAATACCAAAATATCCTCTAAAATAATTGCTATCAGTATCAGATTCACCATAAAGTTTAACGGTAGTTGCGGTATTTGGGGCTGTACATGCAGCTCTCGGCATATGCTACAAGGTTTTCTGGCTGGGGAAGACGGCTTGCCAAACCTGCAAACCCCAAAAAATGAAATTGAATTACTTTGTTTCAAATAAAACGAAAATGTATTGGTTTTGGACCAGGCTGTACTTAACCGGTCCTGGTCCGGTTAAGGATCGATCGTCTGGTTTTAACTGTCAAACCGATTTTTGTACACAAGTGCTAGGAGCAGGATTTTTCAAAAACTCTAAAACAAAAACTGGATTAAATATGTCCATTCTAGTTCGGTTTTTCAGGTTTGTTGGTCCGGACCAATATAGAGAGAGGTTCACCAAGTTCATATGCTTTGGCTGCCACCTTGGCTGCAATATGAGCAGAAATCTTGCGGATGTTGGTGAAGGGTGGGTATATTAGCCCGTTGTCAAAATGCTCCTGTGTGACTTGTTCGGCCAGAGCCTCAGCTGTCACATTTGATCGATAAAATAAATTAAATTACATAATAAAATGTTAAAAATGACAAGAATAAAGTAAATCGTGTGGATAAATTAATGTCACTGTTAAGTGAGCGTCAAACTGGCCAGGTTGGGTTGGGTTGATTCATGAAATCCTTGTCCACTTTTTAAAAAAAATTGAATTAAATTAATGTAAAAAGATTACAAAAACTATAGTGTTAAGATAATAATACAACTATTCAGAATAAAATGATTCAGAAAGTTGTAAAAATTGGGAGACTTTATCCTCGTACCCTACTCTGAGTGGGATATTGCCTACTGGGTAGGTAGGTTTGTGACAATTGGGAGACTATGAACTCATTTGATATGCTTTCTTTGGGAAAGTATCCGGAAACCCTATGAATTTTTAGATAAAATCAAATACTAGTCCCTAGACTTAAAATTTGCATGAATATGGACCTGAACTTCATTTTATATGATTATATCCCTGAATTTTTCATACTTAATGGTAAAGTCCCTGGAATCTTACATTGACAAAAAGTCCCTTCTTACATTATAAAATCCTTCAACCTTTTTTTAGATGATGAACAGGTCCATTATTGCTTGATTAAATCTTTGAAGTAATTATAAAAATAAAGTTTTTATGTTAAGTTTTATGAGTCCCTGGATGTAATCATGCAACAGAATAAATTAATGTCGAAGGGACTAATTTTCAAATATAAGAAAAGTCCACAATGGTTATTTCAAGAATTCACGTTTTCGTTTTAGCAATATTCCCCATTTTACCCAATTGACCAGTTATACCAATCCAAATACAAGTAAATAGTTGAAAGTGCCGCCTAAATGTCATCAATCAATTGGTGACGAGGACATGTGATAAAGATTATCAAGCCCAGACCAAACCCAGGGAAGATATATGCATTGTTGGACTGATATAATAGAGCAAAATAAAAATCAATTATCCCTAATGTTCTATTAAAAATATAGACCGAATTTACATTAAGGCTTAAAAGTAGTAACCTGGCCAGATACATAACTTTTCCCTTATATTCAACAGGAGCGAACGGACTACCACTGGCAAATATTGTACGACCCTGTAATCAACAAAGTAGATAAATTCGTTTTAGCCGATAATTATTTGTAATAAACGAACAGTAGAAGATGGTGTTTACACATGTATATGTGGTTTGAAGATGTCATAATCATATAATTAAACGTTCGACTGTTGACACATAATTAACATGAAAATAAATAGCATGTTTTTTGTTTATTTATATTATAGAAGATGGTGTTTACACGTGTATATGTGGTTTGACGATGTCATAATCATATAATTAAGCATTTGGCTGTTGACACATAATTAACATGAAATTATAATAGCATGTTTATCATTTTTTATAACAGGTGTATTTGTCTTGTACGGTTCGATGTCGAATGTAGGTAGAGGAATAGTGGTTATACCTCACTCCAGGTATAAGCTTGCTCAGCAGTACATTCGGATTGGGAAGTTGGGTTGGAAAGAGCAAGAATAATAGGTTTCTACAAAAAAATTTACCTGGTTAAAAACCATTCACTTTCTAATATTCTTTTATCAAGGCAGCCAAGCAAACTCTTAGGCACAATATACCTCATTAAAAGACGACATAGCTTCAACAACTTCTTTAGTAAAAGTCTGTCCTGCCCCTGATGATCCAATCAACACTGTTGGCTTGATTGCCTGGTAACACAAGCAAGTGAGGTATATTCAGACCTTTATGTGCAAATGGATCAAATTGGATTATATATTACTGTTAGCAGGTATAATTGGTGAGAGTGGGCAAGAGGAGTGGTAGGGTAAGGAGGTCAGATCAAAGGAACCGTCTTTAATAGAGATCAAAGACCACGTCTGGTTGACCCGCTGCAAATGGATCAAATTGGATTATATATTACTGTTAGCAGGTATAATTGGTGAAAGTAGAGGTGGCAAGAGGAGTGGTAGGGTAAGGAGGTCAGATCAAAAGGAACCGTCTTTAATAGAGATCAAAGACCACGTCTGGTTGACCCGCATACGCTTTATGCCCATTTTTTATGAATAATTGAAGCTATTTATGATTAGTTATGATTAAAAGACAATATTATTACATGATAATCTAGATATTGAAATAAAAAGAATTTAGATGGTTGTATTCAATGTACTTTAGGCGACTTCAACCTGATCGACTAGTTTTGGGTTGTTCCCCTTTCAACTAATTTTTGCCCTTTTGAGATAAAGCACAACCCAAATCAATCCATTATAAGTAAAAGGGTCAAAATTACCACTTCTTATTAAAACAAATCTTAAGCTAAGAAAAACCAGTCAAATCATTAGAAGTCACCCAAAATACACTCAAGTGTTCACAACTTCAAACTTTTCATTCAATGGAATGAAAACCTTTATAATCAAGAATGTACTCATATCTGATGTATTAGTTATTTACAAAATTCAAATGTTTAACAAACATAAGCGTTGGTGGGTCAACCTGAGCCAGACCCATTTTACCCAAACATGTTACCCAACCCGCCCATTTTGCTAGCTATACAAGAGAATGAGAGACACAAGAAGAGAGATCCAAAGTTCAAACCTTCACAGCATCCAAGAACTTATAAACAGGTTCATGATCATGGGCCCAAGGCTTCTTAAAATGCTGAAGTGAATCTAGGCGTGATCTAACGATCAAACCCTATAGTAGGAACATAACCGAATAAGAAACAATTATTTGTTACAATAAAAAAAGAATGAAGAAAAACAGATAAAATTTTCATATTCATTACCTTCGAGTCCACAAGCCAAATCTTCTTCCTGGTCTCTTCTAATGGAGCATTGGTCTACATCATTATATAAAGCATCCTTCATATAATCCCCTATTAATCTCCTTTTTTATGGTGGTGTTGTTGAAGGGTGTGTTGGTGTGTGTGTTTTGGGTGGGAGAGCTAAGGGGTTAGATTAGAGATTGCAATATCAACCCATTTTCTTGTACATAGATCGTTTTGTGGGTATGCTTTAACTCAAAAGATCAAATTGGTGAAAACAATACAAACCTAACTTAGGGAACAGGTCAAAGTCACCGAAATCGTGCTTTTGATGCATAAAACTTCTAATTTGCTTTACTCATAAGATGAGGTTATTATTATAGCAAACCCCCCTCCCCAAAAAAAAAAGAAGGCCCAAAATAATTGTCCAGAAAAGGAAATAAAAAACAATTTATAATACTTATATTTATTATTTAAGTAAAATGATGCATTTAAGATATCAATTGAGTTGGAAACCTCCCATACTAACGTCATAAGAACTACTAAGGGTAAAATGGGAAAAATAGTAATAACCATAAATTTTTCAAACTGGATGGTTACTTTAAGTCGTCTAAAAGTATAAATGTGGACAACACTTTTGCGACAGAGGGAGTAGTTACACAGCACTAAAATTATCCGTTTCGACCTGTTACACAGAACACAAATCTTCCCATTTCTAGTCTAGAACCTAGATGTTTCTAACCTGTTTTGATATCTCGAGAGCTATGAGTTCAGCAATGCCTGTACCAGCCTGCAAAACAAGAGCTAAAACTGAGACAAAAAAATTAAAATAAAACAAGTTAAGTAGAAGATAAGATAAGTAGGATCTTCCAACCTCTCCAGCTCCAAGGAAAAGAAACTTATGATCTGCCAACGATCCACCGACTAATTTTAGTGCAGAAATAAGCCCTGCAAGCACCACCGATGCTGTCCCCTAAAATGAAATAAGAAGACCTTTAACTAAAGGTGGCAATGGTGGCAATATTTAAATATATAGTATAAAAGGTAATGGATTGCGAGATGCCTAAAGTCTATTTTTAATTCATATCACTTTGTAAATTGCTATATTTAAATATACAGTATAAAAGTGAAATAAAATTTTGTTGTAATCATAACTAAAAGTGACTAGTTTCAATCCAAACCCATCTAGACACATTATCCAGCCCACCTGACTCGCCCATCTTGCCACCTCTGCCTTTAATTATTGACACCAAGATGCCATAGAACATATTGAATAACTCAAATATTAGGGTCTGGTTGGATGGAATGACAAAGTAATGGAATGGATAGGGTAATGGAATGAACCATTGCATTCTTTTATCATGTTTGGTGTTTTGTGATGTATATTCTTGTAGAGCTTTTGTCATTCTCCCATTCAAATTACCATTTGACATGACATGCTTAGAAAGACGGGTAATATAATCATTTTTTAAATACTTAAATGTAAAATTAATTCTTCATATTATATATCAATCATGAAGTATGCTAATTCTAGTTCATACATAATTCAACTAAAAGAAAAAACATTTTATATTTGACATCCAAAAAATGATGGTAAATGCTTAAAGATAATGTCACATTAAATTTAATTAAAAAGAGATTTATTTTTAGAAAAAATGAAACTTATTTTAAATTTAGTTTATAAGTTTTTGATGAATCAATGCTACTATATAATTATACTTTATTGAAGAAACAAATAGATTACATTGTAATGGGAAAAAACACCCCTCCCCCAAAGGAACAAAAATCATTAAAATAGAAGCAACCGCATTTCTTATGGAATGGTCCCTTTTCATTCCTTCAATTTATATAAACATGTTTTCTTCATTCGTTAGAAGGGCCCACTCCATTCAGCCTTACATTCCTGAATAACAAATACTACCTTACTACTCTATAGTACCTGTATATCATCGTTAAAGACAAGATGGGTGGTTCTATACTTTTCAAGAAGATCAAAGGCATTGTGGTTTGCAAAATCTTCAAACTGAAAGATGAAATTAACAGAAGTGATGAAATACCATATCTCATGAACCAGAAAGAAACAAGATAAAGGAAAAAGAAAGATAAAAGTTGCAAACCTGAATGAGGACCTTTTCCCCATAGTTCTGCTTGACAGCAGACATGAACTCGTTCATAAGTTCGGCATACTCCTAGCAAATAGAAAAAAGTAATTAGAAACCATTAATCTCAAAAGGATATAGCCTAGATGTTGCGACTTTGACCCTTTACTAAGTGGGTCAATACGGGTTATCTTCATTCTCCAACAGGTTGAACGTTAAAATAAATAGAAGGTATAAGAAAACAGGCCGAACGGGTCAAAAGTAGCCAAAGGTGTGTACTTTAGTGCATAAAACAAATCATTTAAATTAAAAAATAGAGCATTTTTGAATTAATATAACTTTGGTGATCCATAATCGTACTTGACATGCTAATTGTTTATAGTAATGTAAGGATTTTAGACAGAAAAATATGTTTTGGCCAACTCAGCTTGAACAAAATTTACCCGTTTTGACCAACTAGGCAACTACTCACAACCTGGCTGGCCAGCCCATTTCAGAATTTAAGCTTGGGAAATTAACGAACCTTCCCACTCGCCCTCCTTTGCCTAAGACCAATGTAGAATTCATCGTTCAACATCTTCTCATTATTGGTCCCGACATCAATGGTTATTGGCAAGCACTGCATACATTTAACCACAAGATATTAATATTATTTTCTAATGCTTTTTTTGCAGAAGTATAAAAAGAAGTAAAATAAAAATGAAAAGATGGTAACTTGAAGTTTGAAAAAGAAGTTAGGTGTCTCTTTTTCGTTGGTTCCTATCAGACAGTCTGGATGAATCTCGTCCAAATTTGAAATGGTAGCATGCAAGCATACATAATATTTGAGGTGGTCATTTTGACCCATTTACTTATAAATATGTTGACTTCGTTTATGTTTTATCTCTAACAAGTCAAGAGAGTAAAATAAGGAAAAAAACATAGCTTTTAAGGAAACATGTAATGTGGGTCAGACCGTCAGACTGGTTTGAAAGTCACTTAAAGCGTCTTTTCATTGCATAAACCGTTGTAACATGTATTAAAAAAACTGTAATATTAAATCATTTCATTCTTTGTATCATCTAAAAACACTAAAAAGTTTTGTACAGAACATGTTCGGGTCAACCCAACCTGGCTTGACCTGTTTTAACAGACACCAAAAAAACTACCCTTTTTCACCCACTGCCTGAGCCTCCGTTATGCCACCTCTTATACATATGTCACAAGATGATTTGGTAAAAGTAATTAGAAAATGATCCACATATATTAATGTTGCCTCAATCAGCGAAATTCACAAGAAAGCTTATAATAGTCCTGCTATTCAAGTTAATACTTACAGCTGAAGGACGAATTCCTCCAAGAGCTGTGTAAAGAGAGAGTTTGCCCACAGGTATGCCCATTCCCTGTAAAGTATTAGCATGAAAGAAAATTAATAATCATAATCAGTTAAGTAGATGTAATAAAATGGGTTGTAAGAGATCGTGTCTAGATTTGATTTTTGCTTTTAGTGTGATAATATGATAATCACATGTTTAAGTCTTTGACAGATTCTGACAGTTTAAATAATAAATGTAAATGGTGCAACATGTACACTTTTATAGTAAAGAGAAATTTAAACTGAATTTGAGTGGGGTCTAATAATTTTTTACTTTACCTTAAATAATCAGCTGTAATATCAATAAAAAACTGACTATTTGACACTCAAATAATCATATAACCAAATTTAAAAGTGAAAAATGAGTATTGAATAATCAGTTTCACAACCCAAATTTAAATACCCTCTATATAAAGCATCACTAAGACCAGTGCCTTTTACTAACAAGTGTACAGTCACATCTGACTGCAAAAGGGCAAGGTACACTTGGTGTCTTGGTATTAGCTCTTTTACAAAAAAACAAGGTATAAGAGACGAAACGAACAAATAAATAAAAAAAAACCATTACCTGGCAGCCAAGGTCTCCTAGGCCTAAGATTCGCTCACCATCAGTACCAACTATAACTTGGATTTTTTTTCTGAGGCCAATTCTTCAATATCTCAAGGACTTTCCCCCTGTTAAAATACTTATATTTAATCAGATTAGTAGAATATCAAAAAGAACTCCCATAAATACATGAAACAACAATGGTGGTGGGAACTTGCTTGTCTTTTTGCAACAAGAAAATGTGAAAATAGAATATAATTCACAAAGCTGTAAAAAACCGGCGTCTTACAAGACGATATCAATAGAACCTTTATACACTCATAAATAGCAATAAATCTAATTTTAAAGTAGCAAGATGGTTGGGTTGGGTAACAGGTTCAGGTTAAAACAGTTTTTTTAGTACAGTTGAACAAACAAGGCTGGTGGAAGGGGTTACGCACTAACACTTTCTGTCC
Organism: Flaveria sonorensis; assembly: GCA_025506505.1. Taxonomy (NCBI): domain Eukaryota; kingdom Viridiplantae; phylum Streptophyta; class Magnoliopsida; order Asterales; family Asteraceae; genus Flaveria; species Flaveria sonorensis. Next base: position 11,952,832 of record CM046436.1, read on the forward strand.
ATCTTTGAAGTTCTACAAATACGACTGTGTTAAATATTATTACAATTATACTCTGAATATTTAAATATGATTTAGAAGTTGCATGCACTGAATTTAGAATAACCCAAATCCCTTCTTCTTGTTGCTAATGTTTTTGCTTTGACCCATTTAAGATAAACATTAAGCGCAACTCAAATCAGCCCATTCGTGAGTAAATGGATCAAAATGCCACCTCCATATAACCGGCAAGGTTTACCTGAAGATCCATCATGGCTTGGTATCTTTGTAGTGGTACTTCATATTGACGGATATTATGCATCATCTTTTTCACCTGGTTATTGACAGCACTACAGATATAAAATTTTCTCCATATATCCACATGTTTTTAGAAACTCTGAAAATAGAAGCTGAGACAGGTGCAAAAAAATATTAAAACCTGAAGATCATGATTGACAACAACTGGAGGAAGAAGACCACGTAAATAGTGAGCATCTCTCTCTTTCTCGGTAAAGGCCAGACCTTTGTTGTGGTGTGGGTCCCGCAACAACGAATAGCCACTGCAATAAAAAAGAGAATATTCATAAAATTATTAATTAACTATAACTAAAATCATGTTATACTAAAAATACAAGTGAAAATTCATGTCGTTGATACCATGAACTGCAAAATTCTCAAATTTTCAGTAATAACAGATTGGCTACAAAAAAAGCTCTCAATATGTCAAAACCATGATTTCAGAAATTTGTTCATTGAATAGAGCCAATAAACAACCTGGACAGTTGAAACATACAGTTTGTTTTATTCAAACAAATGGTCCTCCTTTTCATTTTCAAATTCCCATGCATAACCTTATCTGAACTATTAAATCAAATTTGTTGTAGGGCAGTGATGGGTGTAGATGGCACTAGACACCTTTTGCCATTCACGATGTGTATATAAATTTTAGTAAAAAACACATAAAATGGATCTGCAAACACACAAAACCTACGCTTGGATTTTTTTATTTTTTTTTTAACTAACTCTTGAATTATAAAAACAAGCAGGAATCGTTTACCATAATCTTGTTACAAAAATTGGATGTATTTTATTAGTTTTTCTTCTAAGGATGTAGAACCTATATCAAAATGAAATATTGAAACCACATTCTGCTTTTGTGTTTGTATTTTAATGAGCCACACTTTTACATACAGATATATATATACAAAAGAGCTTTGGTAAGGAATGTTCTTAAGAGAGAGAAACATGCATAAATTATCGTAGTATAGCCACTTATCATCAACCACCTTCAGGTGCAGGGTGCTTATATTCAAAGTACAATAATTCATGTCATTAGCTCCTAAACTTAGCCCTTAAAACTCATATAAAAGGAAGGAAAATACAAAACATGATTTGAAGTGCATGAAATTGACAGGTAAAAAGAGCATAGGAATCATCGACCAAATATAAACCAGTAGATTAAGATATCATCAAAATCGGAATCAGAATCACGGTCAGGATCTTACCTAGCAACAGAAACGGACCACGGAGTGATGAAATGATCCTCAGTAGCGCTATCCTCTCCGTACACATCTTCAACACCACCACCAACAACCGCAGTCGGCTTTGTACTCTCAGAATCCGCCACTTCAACAGCCACCGGAGCATTCACATCCTTCACAGCGCCATCCACCGAAACTCCAACGCTTCTCTCAGGCCTACCATTAGAATTCACCATAGCCACCACCATAGGACGCCTCACCGATAACCTCAACGACTGCGATTGCGTCCTTGAAACCCCCGAAATCGAGCTCTTCTACAAAACCACACCAAAATCAAAATTACAAACTCATCCACACCAAATGCTGATCTAATCTTCCAAACTAGTGTTCAAAACTGCTTGAACGTAACTAAAATCGAACAAATTAACAAACAATTGCGATCATTATCAAACTACAAACAATCGATTGCGATCAAAGCATATTTCAATCAATTGATCAACATCAAGTGCTGATCTACGTTTTAAAACCTAGCATGCTCAAATTAACCGATTGGAGTACAGAAATTTGCATGTGCGTAATCGTAACTGAAGCAAAAATCGATGAAACTGATAAAGGATTAAGAGATTACCACAACAGATGAGCTGCTTAACGACATCATAGCGAGAGATTAGAGTGTGTATTAGGGCAAAATCACTCTCTCTATCTCTCTCACTCAATGACACAATGTGTAGGTGAGTGTATTGTATGTGTGATTTATGTGAGGGTTTTGTGTGTGAAATTTGCGAAGCAAATATTTGTCGAGATTGTGACTGCAACTTGTAATTCTCCGCACCTTCCCCCAACAAACAACCAACAACACTACACTTCATAATTCTCGTGGAATTAGTATTTTTTTTATTTTATTTAGCCTTTTATTCCTTTTTTATTATGGTGCTTTTATATCGTACCTTTTATTCCATTATCATTTTACTTTTTATCATTTTAGTAGAGACATAAGTCACCTACTGTTTGGACTTTAAGGACACGGTACGTGTAACATTTTACATCATATGATATGTTTTATTATTATACAGGTCGTGTGACAAAAAGTTATATGAGATGTATAGTTTTTTTACAGATATATAAACGGCTAATGTGGGGTGTTCATCACAAGCATAAGCTGTACGGGCTTATAATATTTTTTTACCGTTTGTATGATGACATTATTTTGTGCATCTATAATAGGGCCTTGCTTTTTTTAAGTTGGTTCACTAGTATATTTTTAATTTATTTATTGAATTATTATTTTATTATGGTTGTGTCTTCATGTTATAATACACTAACCCTGTTAGTGTTAACAAATGAGCTTTCAAATTCAGCCCGGGTGATTAAGCTTATCATTTTAGTGGTTCACCGGTTGAACTGATTTGACCGTTGTAAAAACATGATGATGTTATAATTAATTTAAAATGTTTTAAAATTATGATTTATTTCATAACAAAATACAGTTTAATTATATTACAATTTGAACTGTAATTATAGTCTTCGCTTGAACCGAAGAGCTTTAACTATACGTATTGAGACTAGTATTTTAAGTTTTCTAATATAAAGAAACAGGGGCTTTAGTATTTTTTTACATCGATATAAATCACTTTCAAAAAGCTTACTAATGAGAGAGATTATTTTTTATTTAAGGTTATGATGTTTATTAAAAAAATATATACAGTGTTATGATATCTCATTTGTTACTCTCTAAACAATATGTATTCATTAATTAAAATTACAGCTCTTCAAGATCAAGGAGAAAATATAGATACGTGTGAGCGTAATTCCTAGTTTTTTACTATGTGGCTTCTTTAGGTAAAGTTTAATACATTGTCTCATCGTCAAGAAGGATTTTGTTTTCTTTAGTATTTAATCAAATTATTTTTAGTTTTTAAAATATATTATTTATATTTATGTTTAAATTTTAAGGTACTTGCATAGAGAAGGCCGAGTACATAGAATATTCTCCAATCAATTTATCGGCATACCACAATATACTTTTATGTTTACGATATCACACAATTCATGAGAACCTTCGATCGGATCTAATCGAGCATTTGAAGCATTTATATAAATTGAATCGAATGAACCGCTAGTTTTATTTTATTAGTAAAATGTTATCTTGTACCTTTATTTTTAAGTATTTTTGTTTCTTAATTAGTATTTTTTTTTTTATATCTGTTTTAATTTAATCATAAAATTTAAAATACAAATACAAATTTAAAATTAAATTAATTTGATACAAATGAAAAAAAACTGGGATGACACCACGCAAAATAGGCAAAATGTATAACCGGGGGAATGGAAATAGCTAAAGTGACACTAATGTGTCACCCGAAAAAACTAAGAAAAACGGGAAAACTTTCTCTCTTAATATATTTTAGTTAAGTTTTATTCAAGTCCCTACCCATATTATTGAAAATTTATTTATTTTAATGTATGTGGCCTGTGAATTTAAAGCAGAAAGCCTCACACCCTCAAAATCTAACCATATACATGTAAAACGAAAAAAAAAAAAGAACAATAATAAAAACAAGTATGCTAACACAATTATGCTATAAAACATTACAAATAAAAGGATAAGAGTATATATATTTGACATAGTACGGTTATTAGTAAATTCAAACCAAAACATTAACAAAAATAAGTGTCATAGAATATATTTAAAATTTTAAAAACATTATATTTAAACTAGTGTAAAAGCTGATATGAAAAAATCAAAATAAAAAATTAAAATAAAGACCTAAAGCTAAAGTATGAATATGACTGCACGAACAAAAAAATGTAATGCATTATTCATTTCGTGCAAAAACAACTTGCACTTTCATGATGCTTAAATAGGTTGCATGAATTGGACCCACTCTGCACCTTCATGATGCTTAAATAAGATGCACTAATTTGAGTATTTGACCCGAAATATGATTTACTTCACTTCAAACTTAGTGTGTGTATTATATAACGAAGTTGCGACAGTTCCGTTATAAATTTAAAAACAATAACATATTTTGCATGCTGCGTTTTAATATTAAAAATATAAAAAGTTCAAATGAAAAAAAGTAAGAACGTAAAATAGAAAAAACAAATAAACCAAAAAAATTGCACCTTGTAGGATCGAAACTGTTTGACTTGGCTCAAAGGAGAGAGCTTTAAGCAGCTCCATCACCACTTGCTTTGTTATATCGTTTAAAAACATATGTTTTATAAACATTTAAAAGACATCATCGACATTTGTTTATGGGATATATCTTTTTCTCATTGTTTAATATTTTACACGATAATATAAAATTATTACCTTTTTAATGGTTGTATGAACGTAGTTTAGGTCACACGTGGTGGGTTTCTTTTATATTATCATCTTTCACTCCAACTTAATGTCACATTGTTTCACTTCATCTTTCACCTAATGTAATGATCACCACTCACTTATATTTTATTTTTTACATTAAATAAGAAAACAAAAAGTAAATAAATTGTCTGTATCCGTGTGTGAGTTGTGAGCTCCTCAATGACATTATAGTTAGAGAAAGGGTCATACGTTGCCTTTTGGTTGATCGGACCAAGTTTGACATTAGTCTCCAGCTCCACGTCACTTTGATAAGAGCATCCTAATAATAACAATGATCATGTTCATTTGAAAGTAGACTCCATTGAATCCCCATCCATCGGTGGTTGAACGTTTGGAGCCCAAAAGGCAAACTCCCTTATGAAAACCTTGTAACCAACATCCTACTTGCACATAGACCAATACCATTATTGATCTTATGAGACAAGTAAGAACACACGCCCTCCTCAAATCAGCCGGTTCATCTTTATCATCATCTATGAAAACACAATCACCCCGTTCAAACATGATACTCTTCACGCAACCTAAATCCCATGCAAGCAGTGATAACCCTTGATTTCATTCCATACAATCCTATCAACTTGTAAAACCTTACATTCCATACAATCCTATCGTCTTGTAAAACCGTAGTGTTTTGAAACATGGTATATTAACTGTTCCAAGTTCTGAAAGTTATGCGAAGAAACATAATGTTTGTCCTTCCTGTAACCATATATGCACATCGTTGACTCTCCTATATCTTTGGTTAGTATACGGATTAGTACTCATGTATCTTCCAAAACCTACGACAATTTCCCTGGATTGGACGTCGGCCATCCATGGCGATGAAGTAACCCTACTACTAAACTGGAGAGAAATAAATTAAATTATTATAAAAATTTTGATTTAAAGAAATATTATAAACTTAAGTATATGATAAGAATATCATGAATTAAATTATAGAACTAAATGAGATAATTATAGAACTTGGAAAAATGAGATAATTATAGAACCTGGATAATAAAACCATCATTAAACTGTCTTATTGTTATTTGACGTGTAAATAGATACCAAAATGACTTTTTTGAACAAGTCAACAAAAGACTATTTATAAAAACATCATCTAAAAAAAACTAAAGGACTAAAAATATAGGCAAGAATAGGCAAGACTTCTAAGATTGACACAATATTAACCAATAAGTAAGAATAAGTTCGATGATGTATTTTGTAATACCAGTGGGAATGCACATGCCTTGCGTCGGTACGAATGTTGCGCGATTTTTTAGAAATTCGATTTTAGTCAGTATCGGCTCGATGCTTTACGACGTAAATTAAAAAATCAAAATATAATTATTGAAAAAATTGAATGAGATAAAACAGTTACGTATATTACAAAAGTATTTAAGACAACTATATTATCCCAACAAGATTAGTGAAAGCATGGGTGGCATTTGAGGTCGGAAAGCACTTCTTACCTATATTTTAGGGGGTTTCGTTTTTATGAATGTAGGTTAGAGTTTTATGATAATCGGAAACAGCTTTCGATGATGATTTGCATAGACCGAAGAAAGTTAATGGAAAAATTGTTACCCAAAATTACTATTTTGATTGTTATTGAGTTGTTAACAATCGGCAAGGGAAAGGGGAAGAGGGATTATTGCTCAATCGCATTGAATGAACGACATTGAAAGTAAATGACGATTTTGTTTAGCCACGTGTATATGTTTTAGCATTTGTATTATAAGTATCATATGTTATACTTTATTTAATAGTATAAGTGGAATAAAATGATTAATTTTTAAAAATTTAAGCATGACTTTTCATATGAGTACTGTCTTAATTCATATGTAAAATTATCATTCTATCCTCATTTTACTTTTATTATAAAAGATATAAATAAATATTAAAATTATTAAACTCACAATATGCCCTTAGAAAAATATTAGTATTATAGTTATTATAAATATAAAGATTTATATATAAGTTAATACTTAATTTAAATAGTATTTAGTTATAAAATGTAATTAGTAAATATAAATTGAAATGTCAATTAATATTATTATAAATAAATAAAATTTAATGAAGCGAATTAAATAATATCACTTATTAAATAATTTATTAATAATGTGTATTAAATAATACATAATTAAAAGAAATTAATTAAATGGGGGCAAAAGTATAAATATTACATAAAACATTTGTATATATGTTTAAAATGTTGTATAAATATCTTACACTTTGAATAAATTATCATTTTATTATTCTAATACGTATTATATAGTAGTATAGATATAAATGTATTGATAAATATACCATTTTGAATCTCAATCGTACCCTTGAAAGCACACCAACCCTTTTATTTCCACTAAAAAAGCTAAGTTTCACAATTTTCAAACGACTCCAATCCAATTCTCTTTTGCCACCGGGGCACTACGAGTGGTTGTGCTAAGCTTCACATTTATGATATGTCCTATCATTAAAAAACGATATTTGAATATTTCTTAATTTACTAGTGCACGTCTAGTAAAACTTAAGTGTTTTGAAACATGATATATTAACTTTTACATAATATAAATTAATCTAAAATTAAATGTAAATATTTAAAAATGTAAGCATGTTACCTTATACTTTAATTCTTTGTAAGATCCCACGCAACTCCAGGATTAATAATTCTAGTTAAAAGTGATATATTTATGAGCAACACTTATATTATGGAAAAATTTTCAAGCATGATCAATAGTCAAAAGTTATGTATTCAAGATCAACTTCTTAAATTTTGATTAACATGAAACATGTCGCGTGTTATTTACTAGTTCAAGTATTTTGTTACTTTGCAATAATGATTTTGTGAGGTGATGTTATAAAGTTGGTGGTAGTTCAGGTCATCTGTAGAACTAAAATCTTCCTTAATCATCATATGATTTATCACATAAAGTAAAATAAATGACATTTTATTTTATGAACACTAATCTCGAAGGTCTAATTCACATTTATCCTACAAAAGTTGTTTTCTAACAAGGTAAACAACTTCTATGGTAAGAGTTTTGAGGCAACGAACCTTTTTTACTCTAGTTACATAATTGATTTTGATAACTCGATGTTTCTAGCAACCTTGTCAGTTAATTACTAAAACGTTATTTTTTATACTAACTTGTTGCTGCATGAACTTATTTTCTTAGTTTTTTTATCCTGACTTCTATTGTTTACTTTTTTAGCTCACGTTTTTTTTCCAATCAAGTGTAGTTTTAGACGTGCCTTATTTGATTAGTTGGTATGACTTATGTTATGTCATAGATCAACTGCTTCATACCGACTAATACAGACTTGCCTTATTTGATTAGTTGGTATGATTATATTATGTCATGATTCAACTGCTTCACACCAACTAATACAGTAAATATTATGTAATTATGAATGATAATTTTTTTACTGATTTAGTAATAATAATTAAATGAGAATATGAATATTAACTAAAGTCCGAAAAGATGGGGCTGATATTTTTACAGATAATATTAGAGCTAATATAAATATTAATAAAAGGGCAAATATGAATGTTATAGATAGATTCGTGGAGGAGATTACATCTGATACTTTCTATGGCTGAAAAATAGGGCTATTATTAGAGCATTAACTTGGCAACACTACTGTAATTTTTACCTTCTCCTAGTATCCTTTGTGTAGTTTATATTGTTTAGGTTTTGATCTTAACATTTGCATATACTATACGTAGTGGGTATTTTAAGGGTTTCGAATATGATAATATGGATACAAGTGAGGCTTCAAACTTTATTACAGGCTAATTACAAAGAGTTTTAAATTCATAGGGTTCGAAGCTCTTAACAGACAACTAACACAGTTTTTACCAAATATAGAGATGAATATTGTTTTACAAAATATAGAGATAAACAGTAACATATTTTCTATCCTCCACTGACAACCACTTATAACTATTTTTTATAATATAGAAAACGCACTTACAGAAATATAAAAAATAAACTGTGAATACTCTTAGTTAATCACCATCTTTGATTTTAAAATAACTTTGCTGTTTCAAAAACAAAAATTTAAATTCAAAACAATCAATAACGCAATTTATAATTTTTAAGTGAGATTTATGGGAATCAAATCAAATGGCTACTTCATAGTTCATGGTATGAGTGGGCCACCCAACCTTGGCCACAAATTTTAATAGGTACCTACTTTTGTAGCCTAAGACCTCCTCCATTAAAATATTTCATGTCCCATTAAAATTAAAATACACAAATATATAAATGATTCATAGGTGGTTACTAGATACCAATATATACCGAGAACGTAACCGGTAATACTTTTGACTTTTATTTTCGTTTTGCAAAGACACTCCTATTAACATAGTCATTATATGTATATACATGATTTTGCTTAAAAAGATGATTTTGAGTGAGACAAAAAAACATGATTTTTTGATAAACGAAATCAGATGTAAGTTTAGAAAACATGCTAGTGGGATTACTCTACAAAATGAAAGTTGATAGGTCAAAGTATCATTGAATTATTGTTGTTCAATAAGTTATCATTTGGATTATTAAAATGTATTTGATGTTGTAATAAGTTACACTAAATTGAGCATGTCTAGTTACAAAACATATACACTACGTTCACATAATTTTTCTTTTTTTATTTTCATCAACTATCAAAATTGTCTTGAAGTATACAAAAGTCTCACTTCTTGTAAACTAACGCTGATATGTGAAAAAACATATATGTGAACAAAGGTTTGACTTGTTTGGGTATATGTAGTGGGCTGATATCCGCATGTCTAGTTACAAAACATATACACTACGTTCACATATATATGAAAAAACATGATGGCGATTACAGTGATGACAATGATGAGAATAAATAAGTGTATTTTTTTCTTGGTATGTAATTTTTATACTGATAATTTTAATTTTGATTTTGTTTTATAATTAATATTTGTATTTTAATAAAAACAAAACATTAAAATAAATAGAAATGATTAGCAAATGATTGAAAAATAATTATGTTTTAGTTAAACCATTATATGATTTTGATGGTTTAGTGAATGAGAACCTCGATCATTGTCTACGCGACAACGACAGTAACATGTTAATCACTTTTTTACCTTTCAGTTAAATTACTACACATAGACTATCCAAACTTAAAGTTGATATATAAAAGAGTCAATGTGTACAATAATTATAGAGGTAAAAATCTATCTTAATGAAACACCAAATAATTATTATTATAGTTTAATTGTATAAACTATAAACAATTGACACACACGCTATCGGAGGATAGTGGGGGCGGGGGGTCGTCGCCCCCCTCTTTTATTAGTCGGTAGTGTTAAATTTTTGTCCCGATAGTGTAAATTTTTATATAAATATCGAGTCCGCCCCCCTTAGAAAAAATAATTTCGCATCCGCCCCCCTACGGGAATATTCAAGCTCCGCCACTGAACACACACATATATATGTGTGTGTGTTTTTAAACCCGAGTGGGATCTTTATCTTAATGTAAGAATAACAATTTAAACGGACCACGTAGCAATATGAATATTCACATAATTAAAGTGAAGTTGTGAACCAAAATGACCAATGGACCAAAGCCACTAAGGAGCTGTTTGATAATTTTTAAATGATTAAGTACTGAATCAATAAGTGGTCTGAACCATCAAGTGCTGAACCATTAAGAGGTCTGAACCATTAAGAGCTAGTATATCGTTTAATTATTCAAAGACAAATGTCTGATCAATTCAGATAAGAGGTCTTAACCATTCAGCATTAGTATAATGCTTAACCATTCAGAATCAAATGTCTGAATCATTCAGACGTTTGCTCACGAAACAAACAGTCTAAACCATTAAGTGCTGAATCATTTAGAAATCCGAACCATTCAGAAATCTAAAACATTAAAAGGTTGATTCAGATGCTGCCAAACATGCCTTAAAAAGAGTATGCCAATATATTACATTACGACCCGATATAAAAAAAGGTAGGGGTCAATAGTCAATTTGCGAGACCTAATATTTTAAAGAAATTATATACATGTTACATCTTGGCTATTAGTGAACAACTGTTAATCAGGATGGGTGAGGTTATTCTACAAAGTGTATTTTTGCTACAAAGTGTGACTAGACATAATGAGGCTAAAAAAGTCACAAAAAAAAATTATATCTCACAATCTAAATCAAATTTCAAAAAATTACTTCGGAGTCTCTGTTCCTCTTGTCGTCATCTTTCAGAAAAAAATAAAAAAAAATTTCATTGTGTCTTTTATTACACAATGACGTCATTGTGTCTTTCATAAATGACACAATAAAAAAATATTAATTTTTTTTTTCGTTTATTTTTTTCTTAGTGAGTGTAACATCCCGAACGTTTGGGTCATATCTAATAGTTAAAATAAAAGAAATATGAACTTTACGTTTTGTATATTGTTAAACGAGTAACTAATGAGTGAAATGACTATTCTAAATTTAAAGTTTTAGACGAGTTTTAGTGTCGTAAGAGACCGTTTAAATATATATAAATATAATAATATATTATATTTAAACGTGCTCCGTTTTTAACGAAACTTAGGTGGACTCGTAGAGAAAAATAAGCTCGTCTCAACGGCATATTTGAAATTTTATAAGACGTTATATTTAAAAAGTCATAAGAGAAAAACGAAGTAAGCAGCTGAATTAATTATAATAATATAATCATAATATTATTAATAAACTTCATATCCTCCTACAGAAGAAAGAAGCAAGCACACAAGCACGTCAATTTCATCCCACATCATTGCAGAAGTAGTTCACCTGCCTGCTTGCTTTCCTTATATATAGAAACCTTAAGGTTGAGTTTAGATTATAAGTTTTTTTGGGAACGCTCTATTATAAAAAAAATTCCAGGTAATCGATACCCCATTGTGTATTGTTATTAGTCGTTCTTTGAGCTCGGGTAGGAGCGCGAGTAGGGAGACTCTACATCAAATTGCCGTAATTAGTTTTAAGGTATGTGTTCGTTTAAATTTATGTCAAGTTAATTATTATTTATTTTAGATTATTATTAGTATTAGAAGTGGTTTTAGTATTATTAGTATTATTATTTTTAGGTGTTATGGTTACTGTTAGGAGTGGCTATTGGGTAGCCTAGCCTTAGTTAGGCATGGACTGATCACTCATGCTTAAACAAGGTAGCGTAAACCAATATCCAATCATTACAATAACTAGTTAGTTGTACCATTACCTAACCTAGGATTACTTAAACTGTGTCAGGACCTGGAGATATTACCAGATTGTACTAGAAAAGATTATCAACTGTTGGACAACTGCTAAACAGGTGAGTTCCTCTGAACTGTTTTATAAAACGGGATGTGATGTTTTGATAACTGGTAATAATTGAAGAATTGACTATCAATAGCATCTGTGATATGTGGCAATGCTTGATAGGATGCTTGAGGGCTGCTTGTATGATTCTGTTTTAGCCAGTAGAGTTTGTATACATAGCCTGGTTATGTGAATTTATACTGTGCTTACTCTGTTCCTATCTGTTTGCCATGATTGTATCTGCTTGATACAATAGTCAATATTAATATGTTTTGAATTTTGAAGAATACTATGTTCATGAACTCACAAACTTTATGCTGAGTCTCAATATTTTTATTTTATGGACACACATCCTAGGTGCCAGGTGATTACAAGATAAGAGATTATGGACTAAGCTCATGAGGAAATAAAGGACTAAAGTGTTGCTGAGGATTTGGATCTATTCTATAGTTAAGTTGATGTAATATTAGTATTGTATTAGAAGTCAGATGTATAATATGTTAAAATTTATAATTATAGTTTGACTTTTGCTATGTATTCTCTGATTACTATGTGTTCTTTATATCCGATGCGTAACGCTCCTTAGAGTGTGCCCTGGGAGGCGGGTGTTACAAGTTGGTATCAGAGCCATAGTTTAAGTGAACTAGGTACAAAGATACTATCTAGACTTAAACTAGGGAAGATGCTTTGAGATAAATAGATTAACTACTTAGGTACTGGGTAATAGGTTTTGGTAAAACATGGAGGATAATGGCTAGAACATTATAAGTACAATAGATAAGCAATGACACCTGGCCACTATTATTTCTTGTCTATCAGTACTATTATATTATGTAGTGGATCATAATCCATCATGTTAATACTAATTCCCTGCTCCCTCATATAGGTTTTCACTATGACAAGAAGAGGAAGTACTCATGGTAGGGGTCGTGGTAGACCTCCTAGTAGTAGAAGGCAAATCATGTCATCTGCGAATGATGATCATGAAAATATTCGTAATATTGAATCCGAGGCGCAACAATTTGCTGGATCGCAATTCCAAGCGGTTGTAGCTAGTGTAATTAAAGATGCTTTGCCAACCATTATTGACGAGGTTATGAATGCCTCTAGGGGGTATATAAGCAATGATAGTAATGGATAAGATGATCATATCTATAACACCAATGGTAATGGAGATGCTCCTATGAGAACTAAACCTAAGCAAGGTTGTTCTTACAAAGCTTTCAAGGGATGTGAACCTCTAATATTTGATGGAAAAAGAGATGCCATGGCTACCTTTCAGTGGATCCATGAGATGGAAGCTGTTATTGAAATTAGTGGATGCCCAGCCACACAAGCTGTCATGTATGCCACTCACTCATTCAGGTCTGAGGCATTGTTTTGGTGGGACAATGTTAAACAAGCTAAAAGACCTGGAATTGTTATCGCTTTGACCTGGAATGAACTAAAGGAGCTTGTGATGGAAAAGTTTTGTCCTGAAGTTGAAAGGGACAAAATTGAAAGAGAATTCTTACAACTACAGGCCAGGACGATGACACATTGTTAGTACACGACCAAGTTTGATGAGATGGCTCGACTGCTTCCTGAGCATGTAACACCTGAAGTAAAGCGCGTAAAAAGATACGTGCAAGGGTTACCTCCTCATATTCGACAGTTAGTTAAGATGTCTGCCCCCAAAACCTATGAATCTGCAATTGCATTAAGTGCCATTGCATACGAAGAAGAAGGCATAATGACTGAAAACAACCAAAGAAAGAGAAATGATGATGGAAACCAGATGCCAAGAAAGGACAGAAAGATCACACGAAATGAAGAGAACCGTATCAACAAACCATGGAGGAATGATAAAAGTGAGTCTTGGAGAAAGTATCAAGATTCCAAATGCCTTAAATGTCCAATGGGTGATCTTTCATGAAAGAACTGCCCAAAAATTAGATGTTTCAATTGTTGGAGTATGGACATTTCCGAAGTGATTGCAAGAACCCTCCAAAAGCACAACCTGTGGAGAATCAAAACAACTCCAAGGGCTGAGTGAATGTGTTAAAAGAAGCTGGGGATGAAACTATAGCTGGTATGTTTCTCATTAACAACATATATGCTAGAGTTTTATTTGATACTGGCGCAAATAGAAGTTTCATTTCAATTGCCTTAGTACCTTATTTGAACTTAGTATCACAAACTCTAGATTGTGCATATATTGTAGAAACTGCCAGTGGTGAGCAAGATAAGATAAGTAAGATTTTTATGGATTGTGCTATTACCCTAGTTAACACTAAATTCTCTGTAAATTTAATGCCGACCATTCTAAGTGAATATGATATCATTCTTGGGATGGATTGGTTGAATAAATATTGTGCTCGTCTCGACTGTGAACATAAGACGATGACGGTACGTAAGCCAAATGGGGAAAAGCTACTAGTTCATGGAAGTGATGGAAATCCCAAGACCAATATCATCACAGCAGTGAAGGCAATGAAATGTATTCAGAAAGGATGCATAGCCTTACTTTTGTGCATGATAGATGCTAAAAAGGAAATACAAATCAATGAAATCTCTGTGGTGTGCAACTTCCCAGACGTGTTTCCGGAAGATTTACCAAGACTTCTACCTGATCGTCAGATAGAATTTCATATTGATTTAGTACCTGGTGCTAAACCAATCGTGAAGGCACCTTATCGTCTAGCCCCTTCGGAGATGAAAGAACTTACGAAGCAAATTGACGAACTCTTAGAAAAAGGGTTTATTAGACCGAGTTCCTTACCTTGGGGAGCGCCAATATTGTTCGTCAAAAAGAAAGATGGTTCAATACGTATGTGCATTGATTATCGAGAATTAAACAAGTTAACTGTCTAGAACAAGTATCCTTTACCAAGAATACATTATTTATTTGACCAACTTCAAGGAGCCAAAATCTTTTCAAAAATTGATCTTCGATCAGGTTATCATTAGTTGAAAGTACGCAAGGAAGACATTCCCAAGACCGCATTCAGGACGCGTTATGGACGTTACGAATTTTTGGTTATGTCTTTTGGACTAACCAATGCCCCTGTAGCATTTATGGATCTGATGAATAGAGTTTGCAAACCATACTTGGATAAGTTTGTCATTGTCTTTATCGATGACATACTTATTTATTCTAAGAACCAAGATGATCATGCCAGACATTTGAAAATGGTTCTAGAAACCCTTCGACAAGAAACACTTTATGCAAAATTCTCTAAATGTGACTTCTGGAAAAGAGAAGTTCAATTCCTCGGTCACGTGATAAATGAGAAGGGAATACAAGTAGATACAACCAAGATAGAAGCTGTGATGAAATGGGAATCCCCGAAGAATCCCAGTGAGATTAGGAGCTTTTTGGGATTAGCAGGATACTACCAAAGGTTTATTCAAGACTTTTCCAAGATCTACCCCTTTAACCTCTTTGACTCGAAAGAATGTAAAGTTTGACTGGGGACCAAAGAAAGAAGAAGCTTTCAACCTTCTAAACCAAAAGCTTAGCAGTGCTCCTATACTTGCATTACCAGATGGTAATAAAGACTTTGCAATATACTGTGATGCCTCATATAATGGTTTAGGTTGTGTGTTGAGGCAAAGAAATAAGGTTGTAGCCTATGCATCACGACAACTAAAAGTTCATGAAAAGAACTATACTACGCACGACCTTGAATTGGGTGCCATCGTGTTTGCCTTAAAGATTTGGCGACACTACTTGTATGGTACTAAGTGTGTAATTTACTCAGACCATAAGAGCTTACAACACATCTTTAATCAAAAGATGTTAAACATGAGACAAAGAAGGTGGATGGTACTTCTCAGTGATTACGATTATGAAATCAAGTACCATCCAGGAAAGGCTGATGTAGTTGCGGATGCTCTCAGTCAGAAAGAAAAAGTTAAACCAATTAGGGTAAAAGCATTAAAGATAGATGTTAAGCTTGATTGGAAAGACCAAATCAAGAATGCTCAAACTAAAGCGTTGAAAGATAAGAATATTCAGGCTGAAAGAATGATGGGTAACCAAAAATTACTGACTCAAGGAACGGATGGAATCCTACGATTTGGTCAGAGATTTTGGATCCCAAAATTTGGGGGTATTCAGGGCAAAGTATTGGATGAAGCCCATAAGTCCAAATACACAATGCATTCCGGAGCAAGCAAAATGTATAAAGATATTCGAAATCACTACTGGTGGCCTAATATGAAAAGATCTATAGCCCAATACGTTGAGAAATGCTTAACATGTCTGCAAGTTAAGATTGAACATCAAAAACCAGCCGGCCAGTTACAACAATTGGAGTTGCCAGTATGGAAATGGGATAGAGTGACGATGGATTTTGTCACGAAACTTCCAAGAACACGAAAAGGATATAATGCTATATGGGTCGTGGTTGACAGACGAACCAAGTCAGCATATTTTCTACCCATAAGTGAGAGCTATCCAATAGAAAAACTGGCCAAGATATATATTGATGAAATAGTAAGTAAACATGGAGTGCCTTTATCCATTATCTCTGATAGGGATAGTCGATTTACATCCAGATTCTGGACAAGTTTCTAAAAGGAACTAGGAACTGCAGGACCGTTAAAGGGTACTTAAGCTTGCACTTAGTTAACACACTTAGGAGGATCTTAAGATCACTTAACAATTCAAATAAGGGAACTGTGAACCTTTACTGAAGATACAAGATAAACACAAGTAAAACAAGAACAAGAGCACAAAAGTTTTCAAGGAAGTTATATATTGCTTCTCTAGTTCTATTACAAGTATTGTACAAGTATATTTTAAATACAAGAACCGAAGACTACTTATACTACATCCTACAACCATCAATAAGCAAAAAGACAGTTGGAAGTGACTAATCTAGACAATAAGATCAGCCTAAAGTCAAAAGGCAGATTGCCTTTCGACTAGTGACTATAACAAGCCATAGCTCACTGACTTTCCTATTACAAAAAGCCAAGAAGGAACAAAAACATAAACTTGCAGGCGAAGACCTTATCTACTTTATCATAAAGTATGGGAGTTTCACCAACTAGTGATAGCAGGTGAACTACCAGAGCATACAGCAGAAATTAGGTTGCTTTATGATAAAGTTGATGGAAAATGTATCTTTTCTCTCTCTTCAGAGGAAAATCAGTCTTGTCTTTAAACAGCTTTGGAAGACTTTGTCTTGAGAGCTTCGGAAGACTTCATCTTTTACCTTTGGAAGAGTTGAGTCTTTGGCTTCGGAAGACTTTATACTTGGAATATTTTCCAAGTTCAGTGTAAAGCTTCCGCAGCAGTTTCTTCTGAACTTTGGCTTCAGAAGATTTTACACTTAGCATTTTTCTTAAGTGTGTAAAACTTCCAAAGCTAGTTCACATTTGTTCCAAAGTGCATGTTGGAAGACTTGGTTGTTTTGGTATCTTTTGGTTGCATCAGCCTCTTAACTTCAGAGGTTCCTACAAACTCCCCCTAGGCTGATGCTACCAAAACAGAGAGGTTCTTCAGACTGGGATAGTCCACATGAGGATCTTCAGAATTCTTTCTTCATCAGTAGATCTGGATTCTTCAGACTCATGAAGTACCTTCTCATGTCATAGAGATCATGCAGAGGGAGTTCAAGCATGTCACTTGTGAAGTAGACATGTTGTTCTCCCTGATCTCTAGTGACATACCATCTGTCTGGATCTTCAGCAAAAGTCCAGGACAGAATTTGTCTTCCAACAGAGAGAGGCTCTACTATGATAGGAGTTGGTTGAGAGTCCTCTTCATGCACTTCCTCAGGATGTTCTGACTCATCCTGAGGTTGGGAGGAGGATGCCTTTCTTTTTTCTTCTTTGAAGATGATCTTCTTTTGGCCATCCTCTTTTTCCTCCCTGATGATTTTAACTGAGAGGGTTGGTCTTCAGTACCAGGTTCTTCAGTGGATTCCCTCTCAGTTGGGATCTCCTCTCTCCCAGTTTCAGAAGGAGAGGGAGGAGAACCCTGCTGTGGGTTAGAAGATGAAGTTGGCTGTTGTGCAGCTTCAGGTGCAGGTGGTGTTGTCTCTGTAGGTTCCACCTTTACCTCAACTTCAGGTTGAGCTTGACTTGATGATGAATGAAGGTCCACAAGCTCTCCCCTTTTTATCTTCTGCTTGATCACCCTTATGTGCTCATCCATTGTGGATAGAGACATGGGACCAAGCCTCCTTTCCGAAGAACCCATACAGCTTCAAGAAGCTCATCATCCTCTGCCTATCTGCAGACTTTTTTGACTTTTCTGGATGATGGCTCTTGATTTTGCAGCTTCTTCCCTTTGCCTCTTCTTTGCAGCTTGCCTTTCTTTCTTGGCTTGCTCTTCCAGCTGCTTATTGTATTCAAATAATATATAATCATAAGGCAAGGGAAGGAGTGCAGGTGCCTGATAGAGACCTGTGGCACTCAGGTAGTTGATCATTTTTAATCTTTCTTCTTCATCAACTACCTGAGGTTGTTCAGCAGCCACAGTCTCTGACTCAGGACTTTCTTGAACTGGGGAGAGGACAGGAATGTTCTTGTAAAGCCTTTTTCTCCTCATTTCTTCCTTGTGTTTGAGGGTCAAGGCTGCATCCTCTGCTTCCTTCCTCTCCTTTGACAATTCAATGTCAGCCAGTTCATTTAACTCCTCTAAGGGGAGAGAGATGAGTTCATCTATGTTGTAGTTCCTGGTCCCCAGATAGTTGAGCCTGGCTGCCCTTAATTCATCTTCTTGAGTGTTTGGTACAGGGGCAGCCAGAATTGCAGTTTGCATGAATCCTGGGGAACCACTTGAACTCTCTCCCCTCAGCTTCCTCTTCCTCTCTCTCTTTTCTTCTTCAATCTCTTCAGGAGTCATCTTCCTTTTGCCTTTGTCAATTGCAGATCTTGATGACTCAGTCTGAGGAGAGCTTTGGCCTTCATTGCTTGATTCAGCAGTCAAGCTCTGGCCAGAGAGAGGTTGTGAAGCACCATCACCAGCTGGTGCCTCACTGAGGGTATGGGGTGCTGGAGGAGATCTTGTCTTAAGGTTCACAGTCTCAGCCTCTGGGCCTTCAGTCAAGGCTTTCCCTTTGAAGCTAATCTTGGGGTCTACCTCAACATCCAGTTGACCAAAGGCTTCAACTGCTAGCCTCTGTCTATATAATGCAGTTCTCCTTTTGAATTCTGCCAGCACCCAGTCTTGAATTTGATTGGCTAATCTGACAGCTTGTCTGTTATTGCTTGGGTTGACAAGTGCCAGATCTACCAAGTTTATACTCTCATAGAAACTCAGGGTGGAGATGTTGAGAATTTCTTGTTGACCCTGAGCTCTAGAGATCACAAGAGCTTTCCTATCATTGTCATACCCCCAACCCCAGATTGGGTTCTCAGATGGGGCAGACATTGCTCTTGGTACTCCTCCTCAAACAGTTGTTGAATGAGCAGTTCCAGATCACTGTCTAGAGGAGGTTGCTGAGCATGGACAACTGCAAGATAGGATGGTGAGTCCTGTATGTCCATACTTGAGGAAGAACTCCCAGGTTCTGTGGCTGTCAGAACTTCCTCCCCCTTTTTGGTAGCATCACCCTCATGCATAGGTGAGCTGGGGAAGTGATCCATAACATCCACAGGTTCTTGTGGACCTGGATGAGTTTGTCCTATAGGTCTCTCAGCTAACTGGCCCTTGAGATCGGTGATCTCAAGTTGCTGGTCATGGACCCTCCTTTGCAAGATAGTCACCTGTGATTCAAGGTGAGCTATCTGTGAAACCAGTTGGGTGCAGATGTCTTCGAGTTGGTGCACCCTGAGTTTCAGACTCCCCTCATCTTCAGTTGAAGAATCATTGGGGGATGAAGGAGGTGAACCGAGGTCTGCTCCTTCACCACCAGCATGGGGTTCTTGGCTGCTGGATTTCCCCTGCCCAATGACAGTGTCAAGAGGCTGGGTTGTCGTGGTTGAGGTCTTAAAGATGTAATCACTGGCAACAGTGAGAGCCTCTTCCACATGGATCTCCTGGACAATCACAGGAAGATCCACCTCAGTTTGGGGTGTCTGATGTGGGCTAGACAGGGGTGAAGCAGGAGTACTCATCTCCCCTTGAGTGTGGGTAGAGAGGGGAGAGTCATGATACTCACTGAAACCCAAATCTTCATCAAAGTAGAAGTCAAGGCTGGGTATGGGGTGTTGAGATCAAGAGGCTGGGGATGGTAGTTATCCCCTGAAGGTTGATCACTAGAGTGTTGAGACTCAGAGTGATGGCTTAAGGCTGTTTGTGGAGTTGTGAGCTCATCAGGCTGAGCATGAGGAACCTCAGCACTGATTGTTTGAAAGATGGGAGTGGTCTGCTCCTCAGGGGAAGTGGGAGCTCGAGATTCCACTTCCTCATGTATGGGTTGTGATATGGGGGCCTGCACATGCTCAGTAGCAAGTGTAGGGGTTCGCTTGGATTTTCCTTGGTAGGTGAATTTGATGGTGGGTTGTATTTGAGGTGGGTGAGAAGTAGAGGGTGTTGGTTCACCACTAGCTGGGGCTGCTAGGGTGTCACCTTGAGCAATGAGCTCAAACATTTTCGGGACAAGGGCTGTTTCTACCCTTGAGAACCCAACAGTTGGCTTTTTCAATATCTTGAAAATGCCGGGCCTCATATGTGCAAGTTTAAGAACATTACCTGTTCCCCTCAACTGTGGTCCCAATTCACAGTTGAGAATATGTTGAACATACTGGGGGAACATGTAATATTCTAAGGAATTCAAATTCGCTAGTAAATTTGTAAATACAAACTGAGAGTACCTGAATTTGACCCCTTGAACTATCCTATGGACAATGAAGGAGAGGTCTTCTGGAATCTGGTCCCATCCTCTATGTTTGTTGGATAGGCTATGTATGACGACATGGATGAGGTATTTCCATTGGAATGAGACCTTCTCCTTCCTGAAGGTTTTGACCGAAAAGTCACCTTCGTAGCCCATCTGTAGAAAGGATTGGTTGACAGCAACTTTTGGAAAGGACAGCTCACCTGCTTCATCATCCAGCTGCAAATGGGTGTTTATAATGGCTGGAGTGATGAAAACCGTCCTCCCCTGCACTGTGGCAGACAGTTCCTTCTCCCCATCTATGGTGACCTCTTGACAGGTCCGCCAAAACTCAAGCAACTGATCCTCATAGAGAGGAGGATCGATCGTAAGGGAGGTGAAGTAGTGAGACAAAGAAAGATACCTACACACGTCTGAGAAGCTTGGATCCTTCTCAGAGTTTAACAGAGCAACTTGATTGTGTTGCCTGTGTAGGTGCATGGTGAAATCAGGGTCTTTACGACGATCAAGATTGGTCATTTGAAGAAGCTTTGTAGTGAAGGAAAGAAGAAGAAGATGAAATTTGGGGGTAATTTTAGGTTAAGGAACAATGAGAGAAGTGAGATGAAATAGAACCGTTTGGAAAGATATACTCTGGATTTGAGACAAAGTTATGACAAAAAGATAAACTTTGAAATCCGCAAGTGGGTCCTACTTCTGAAAAAGGCGCCCAAAAAGTTAGTTTTCTTGGAAGTAGAAAAAGCTTCCGAAGGCAATTTTGGTTTCGGAAGCTTTGCAATCAAAGCTTCCGAAAGCAATTTTGCTTCGGAAGATACTTCAAAGAGTTTTGAAAATTTTGGCTTCGGAAGAAATAAATGAGTCTTCCGAGACTAAATTGCTTTCGGAAGAAATTTGTTCCTAAAATGCATTTAAGTACTTATACCAAAATTTAAGCTTCGGAAGATACTTCAAGAATTTCTTCCGAAGGTAAATCTCAGATAAGCTGTTTAAACGATTTAGACATGAATTTCTTCCGAAGGTAAATTTTCATCATTCTAAGAGATATCATTTTAAAAATTCGTTTTTCTTCCAAAGAGAACTGGGCTTATGAAGTGATCTCATAGACAACCTAGGACACATAGTTTTAAGAAATAATATTGATTAAGTTATTAAGAAAAATCTACTCAAAGTTAATCATCCCAATAGCTGATACAAGATATTTAAATCTCTGTTTATCAAACGCTTTTGTGAACAGATCGACATATTGTTCATTTGTGTTAACTTTGATTAGTTTTATCAATTCCTTTTTAAAATTATCCCTAATCAGATGATACCTGATGTTGATGTGTTTGGTCCTTGAGTGTTGCACATGATTCTCTGTAGGAGTCTCTTTGAATTTGAACCCATAGTCTAGCATCTGATTCTGAATCCAAAGTACTTGAGCACAGCAGCTGGCAGCAGTGATGTATTCAGCTTCAGCAGTTGATGCAGACACACAGGATTGCTTCTTGTATTGCCAAGAGACTATCCTTCCACCCAGGAACTGACGCCCACCAGATGTGGACTTTGCAGTCATGTTGCAGCCACCATAATCACTATTTGTATAAGCATACAGATTGAAGTCTGAATTCTTTGGATACCAAAGGCCTAGATTTGGAGCACCTTTGAGATATCTAAGGATCCTTTTTACAGTGATTAGGTGTGACATCTTGGGCTTGGCTTGATATCTTGCACATATGCATGTGGCAAACATGATACCAGGCCTGCTAGCAGTAAGATACATAAGTGACCCAATCATAGCCCTGTAGAGATGTTCATCAACACACTCCCCCTCAAGATCAGGACCAAGGGAGTGGTTTCTGGCTATGGGTGTCTTTGCAACCTTACAGTCAGTCATCTTGAATCTTGTAAGTATGTCCTGTACATACTTTGACTGATTGATAAAGATGCCATCTTCAACCTGCTTCACTTGAATTCCTAGAAAGAAATTGAGTTCCCCCATGGCACTCATTTCAAATCTATTCTTCATCAGCATCTCAAAGTCTTTGCAGAGCTTTGGATTAGTTGAACCAAAGATGATGTCATCCACATATATCTGAACTAGCAATGTGTCATTTCCTGTTTCTTTGATGAAGAGAGTCCCATCAATAGTACCTCTTTTGTATCCATGTTGACAGAGGTATGTTGATAGTGTCTCATACCACTTTCTTGGAGCTTGATGCAGTCCATAAAGGGCTTTATCAAGCTTGCAGACATAATCAGGATGATCTGGGTCTGCAAAGCCAGGTGGTTGTTTAATATAAACTTCTTCATCAATCACCCCATAGAGAAAAGCACACTTCACATCAAGCTGGTAGACCTTGAAATCCTTGGATGCAGCATAAGCCAGAAATATTCTTACAGCTTCAAGTCTTGCAACTAGAGCAAAGACATCAGTGTAATCAATTCCTTCTTCTTGAGTGTATCCTTGGACAACCAGTCTAGCCTTGTTCTTGATGATGATCCCTCTATCATCTTTCTTGTTCCTGAATACCCATTTGGTTCCTATGACACTCTTCCCTTGAGGAAGAGGACATAAGTTCCAAACCTTCTGTCTTTGATTTGAAGCAGCTCATCTTGCATAGCTTCAATCCAGCTTCCATCCTTCAAAGCCTCATCAACCTTCTTCGGCTCTATCTGGGATAAGAAACAAGAATGTAGACAAACATGGCTGTCATGAGCTTGTCCTCTTGTTCTTACCCCTGAGTCAACATTTTCAATGATGTTTGTGGAGGGATGTGACTTGTGGATCCGAAGTTGAGGGATCACAGCAAGTTGGTTAGACAGATCTAAATTTGAGAAATTTTGATCTGGCAATGAGGTGTCTCCCACCACATCAGCACACTTATCAAGAGAGACTTGATCCAATGAGTGTGTGACATCATTCATGTTGTCTTCAATGGAGTGGTTTTCAGCATCAAGAAATTCTTGATCACTGTCACCACCTCCAGTTCCTCCTCCTGCATTTGAAGTTCCTTCTCCTGAATTCTGAGCCTCTGAGCTGGAATTTGAAGGCAATTCATTTGAATCAGCAGTATTTGTCATGCTAGTGCTGATGGGAGCTTCAATTGCAGGGTTAGTCACCACTGGAGCTGAAGTAGTATTCTTGTTTGGTCTTCTCAGCTCAAATCTTGGATCAGGATCTTCTGTTGACCTGTTATCTGTAGATCCTGAAACATTCTCACAAGATTTGTTAAAACAGTTGGTAACTAAGTCAAGATCAAACAGCCAATCCGGACCAGAACCTTTTACACAGGGTGTGTGTTCATTGAAAGTCACATTGGCTGACTCCTCAATGATTCTAGTTCTGAGATTGTATACTCTATAAGCCTTAGCTTGAGAAGAGTACCCAACAAAGTGTCCATCATCTGATTTCTCAGCAAACTTGGCTATTTGATCTTTGGTATTCAAGATGGTGCAAGGACATCCAAATGTTCTGAGAAAACCAATGAATGGTCTTCTTTTGTGCCACAGTTCATAAGGAGTCTTACCATGTGTCTTAACTACCAAAACTCTGTTTTGCACATAGCAGGCTGTGTTGACAGCCTCTGCCCAGAAGGTGATGGGCAGCTTAGAGTCAGACAACATGGTTCTTGCAGCTTCAATAAGTGTCCTGTTTCTCCTCTCAGCAACACCATTTTGCTGAGGAGTCCTGGGAGCACTGTATTGTCTTGAAATACCCTTTTCATCACAAAATGTATCAAGGATTTGGTTTTTGAATTCGGTTCCTTGATCACATCTTATGATTTTGACCTTGTGATCAGATTGATTCTCAATTTTCAGAATGAAATTCTTTAAGATTTCAGGAGTTTCATCCTTAGTTCTAAGGAAAAACACCCAAGTAAATCTTGTGAAGTCATCTGTGATCACCAAACAGTATGAGGTCCTTCCTAAACTCATTACACTGGTGGGGCCAAACAGATCCATATGTAACAAGTGTAGGGGAGTAGTGATAGAGTTCATTTCCTTTGGCTTGTGAGACACTTTGTGTTGCTTCCCCTTCAGGCATGCAACACAGTGGTCATCACTTGTAAACTCTTTCTTTGGCATTCCAGTTACCAAATCATTCTTAATCAGTTTATTCATGTTCTTAAAGTTTACATGGCACATTCTTTTATGCCAAAGGAAAGACTCATCACTATTTGCTTTAGATAGAAAGCAAGAAATTTCTCCAGAGGGAGATGTTTCCTGCAAGTCCATCTTGTACATGTTCCCTTTCCTGGGGGCTCTGAGCAAAATATGCTCTTGAGGAATGTCAACCCCGGGCTTGAGAACAATGCACTCATGCTCAGTAAAGAGCATGTGATGTTTTTGGTCACAAAATTGGGACACACTCAAAAGATTGTATCCAAGCTCCTTGACAAAGTTTACCTTCTCAATGCTGAGCTTACCATTTGAGACCATGCCCCTACCAGTAATGTAACCTCCTGCATCTCCTCCAAAAGCAACTGGTCCTCCATCAATTCTTTCAAAGTTTTGAAGTAGGGACTCATTGCCTGTCATGTGCCTGGAGCAGCCACTATCAATGATCCACACATTTCTGTTTGCCTTTGGCTGTCCCTGCACAAAAGAGATGATTTAGTTACATTTGGAAACCCAAGCCTCATTGGTCTTGGGCTTATAAAGTTCAGATGAAGGCAATGAAACAGTAAGTGATCCTATGTTTAGGCTTTGAGGATCATTTGCTGTTGCTGAAGAGGAGCTTTCAGTCTCAAGGTCTTCCTTCATCTTCCACACCACCTTTGGAAGATTGGGCTTGACCTTCACTACTTCGAAAGCTTTTGTAGCTTCGGAAGCTTTAGAGACGGATCCTTCGGAAGATCTTGCCTTCACTGCAGCAAGCTTCAGTGCTTCAGAAGCATTCCTTTCTTTCGAGACCAACTTTTCTTCCGAAGGCAATTTCCTACTTGCCTTCTTCTTCATTTTGGAGCTTCCGAAGGAAACAGATTTTCCTTCCGAAGTAGTATGTTTCTTCTTCTTCTCAGAAGTTTTCTTCTTGATCATGTGGATAGTACTCTTGGGATTGTATTGACAATCCTTAGCCAGATGTGAAGTACTACCACACATAACACAATCCAATTCTTTCCTTCTGAGAGTCTTCTTTCCAAAGAAGACTGAGCTTGAACACTTTCCTCTTCTTTCTCCACCTTTTCAGATGATGCAGCAGGCTTCTTAGGGTGAAGCTTGCTCTTTGAAATGGATGGTTCAGGCTGTGTAGCAGTGACACACAGCTGATCAGTCTTCTTGTTGTTGCTGGAGTGAGTTGAAGCTGAAGTAGAACTCTTGGTACTAGAATTCTTGACAGGATCTTTAGCTTTCATCACCTTGAACCCTGCAGAGATAAATACTTGTTTCTGTTTGGGATCAAAGGTGGTCTTGATCTCTTGAGCTTTTCTGGATCTTCTCTTTGCTCTTCTGATCAAGTTTTTTTCTTGGTTTTGCTCACACCAGCTTCTTTTTCCTCCTTAGGAGCATGGTGACCCTTTTTGGATTGACTCTCTTCACTCATCTCAGAGTCATCCCTCACCTTCTCCTCTTCATCCTCTTCATCACTGGGGTTTATGGATGGCAGCTCATCTTGACCAGTTCCACACCTAGGAGATCTGACTGATAGTTGAGTGTGTGGATGAGCTATCTCACTAGATCCCAGTACTTGCTTATTCTGATAACACACTTTTGCATGCAGAGATGAGGATATCATGTTCTTGAAGGTCTCTTCTTCAAGAACACATGTTTCTGCCCTGGCTTTGCTGATCACAAGCTTAGCCTGGCATTCAGTCAACTTGGTAATGAGATCCTTAATTTGAGTCTTGTAGTTTGTCTGCTCATGTTTAAGAGTTGAAACTGTTTTCTCTAGATCTTCTATCTTAAGTTTATAGACATTTTCAGCTCTTTTAAAATCAGCTTTTAAAATATTTAAAGACTCAATATCAGATCTCATTTCCAAGTTGTAGGACCTGTATCTATTTACTTTAGCAATACATTCAGGAGAGCAAAGATGTTCAAGTACCTTGGCTTCATCATGATCAGCCATGAGTGCTTGGTTTGGAGATGCATCTTCAGCTTGAAAGCTCCAGTCAAAGCCTCCTTCTTCAACAGCAACTGCAGCTTGCTGTCTTGGCTCTCATTCTGGTTCCCTCCTTCAGTGTAGTTTGGCCTGGATGAAGCTTGGCCACCATTTGACTTAGGTGCCTTGCATTCTCTAGCAAAGTGTCCCATCTGGTTACAGTTGTAACACTTGACTTTGCTCTTGTCCAGCCCAAAACTTGCCACTGGCAGCATTGCTAGGAAACCTTCTTCCAGTCCTCTTGTAGAACTTCTGGGCTCTGTGAGTGAGAAGAGCCATTTGTTGGACTATCTCCATGTACTCCAGATCATCTGGATGGATACAGTCCAGGTCTTCAAGAGTGAAAAGAAAGTTGCCTGTACTTTCATCAGTGGAAACAAAAGCTTGAGAAGAACTTGTCTCTTGGAAGGGACTTCCTTGGATGTAGCTCTCTCTGGGTGTCTCTGGGAAGGTGATGAAAGGACCCTTTTATGAGTTTTAGGGTAGCAGATGAGATGATGCTGTGGTTCTCTGCTATCCCTTTCAAACACATGAAGGGCTGAACTCTGGTGAGTGTTGGAGTTACCAGATGAATTTTGCATGTTCATCTCCATCTGGTATCCACTGAGTATCCCATACAACTCAGTGAGAGTAAGGGTCTTGAGGTTTTCAGTCCTCTTAATGACCACACAGTAGTGTGTCCATTGTCTGGGAAGAGAGGACATGAACTTCCTTACAATATCCCTGTTCTCAATAGTTACCCCAACATCAGCCAGAGTATCCATAATCTCAACATACCTGAAGTATTGTTGAGTCATGGTCTCACCTGTCTTGAAGGTGAAGTTTTCAAACTGCTGCTTCAGGAGATCCTTCTTGTTCTCCTTGGCTTCATTTGAACCCTCATACATCAGTTTCAGTGCATCCCATAGCTGTTTAGCGGTCTTGCACTTCTTGAAACCTCTGTAGATGGAGTTTGGAAGAGCAGTTTGGAGAGCTGTCATGGCTTTCTGATCAACATCAATTCTTTTAGTCTTCATCAGAAAAGTCAGCCCTCTCCTTTGGTATCATGCCACCACCAGCAGCACTGAAGAGGTGCATGGTACATGAGGTCCATTGACAACAGACTCCCACATCCTGGAATCTTGAGACTTGATAAAGCCTTCCATTCTTTGACACCAAGTGTCAAAATCCTCAGGAGTGATCAGTGGGACTTTGTCATGGTTCCAGTTTCCATATCAGCTTTGGAGATAGCTGCCATTTGAAGAGTTAAGTGATGTGTGTAACTAAGAGGATTTGAAGATTATGAGATCTTACAATCAAGAGCCTGGAATGCTCTGATACCAAATGCAGGACCGTTAAAGGGTACTTAAGCTTGCACTTAGTTAACACACTTAGGAGGATCTTAAGATCACTTAACAATTCAAATAGGGAACTGTGAACCTTTACTGAAGATACAAGATAAACACAAGTAAAACAAGAACAAGAGCACAAGATAAAGTTTTCAAGGAAGTTGTATATTGCTTCTCTAGTTCTATTACAAGTGTTGTACAAGTATATTTTAAATACAAGAACCGGAGACTACTTATACTACATCCTACAACCGTCAATATGGAAAAAGACAGTTGGAAGTTACTAATCTAGACAACAAGATCAGCCTAAAGTCAAAAAGCAGATTGCCTTTTGACTAGTGACTATGACAAGCCATAGCTCACTGACTTTCCTATTACAAAAAGCCAAGAAGGAACAAAAACAAAAACTTGCAGGCAAAGACCTTATCTACTTTATCATAAAGTATGAAAGTTTCACCAACTAGTGATAGCAGGTGAACTACCAGAGCATGCAGCGGAAAGTAAGTTGCTTTATGATAAAGTTGATGGAAAATGTATCTTTTCTCTCTCTTCGGAGGAAAATCAGTCTTGTCTTTAAACAGCTTCGGAAGAGTTTGTCTTGAGAGCTTCGGAAGACTTCATCTTTTACCTTCGAAAGAGTTGAGTCTTTGGCTTCGAAAGACTTTATACTTGGAATATTTTCCAAGTTCAGTGTAAAGCTTCCGCAGCAGTTTCTTCTGAACTTTGGCTTCGGAAGATTTTACACTTAGCATTTTTCTTGAGTGTGTAAAACTTTCGAATCTAGTTCACATTTTTTCCGAAGTGCATGTTGGAAGACTTGGTTGTTTTGGTATCTTTTGGTTGCATCAGCCTCTTAACTTCAGAGGTTCCTACAGGAACCAAAATCAGTTTAAGCACTGCATATCATCCTCAAACTGATGGTCAGAGCGAGCGAACAATTCAAACCCTGGAAGACATGTTGCGTGCTTGCGTGATTGATTTTGGAGGTAATTGGGAAGATCATTTGCCTTTGATCGAATTTTCTTATAACAACAGCTACCATTCTAGCATTAAAGTTGCACCGTTTGAAGCCTTATATGGAAGAAAGTGTAGAACTCCCATTTGTTGGACAGAAATAGGGGATGATCAGTTGACCAAAACCGAAATTATTCTTGAGACAACTGAGAAAATCCAACAAATAAGACAACAACTAAAGGCTGCTCAAGATAGACAAAAGAGTTATGCTGATAACAGAAGGAGGCCTTTAGAATTTCAAGAAGGAGACTATGTAATGCTAAAAGTCTCACCATGGAAAGAAGTGATGAGATTTGCTAAACGGAGAAAGTTAAGTCCCAGATATATTGGACCGTTCAAAATCATCGCAAAAATCGGTACAGTTGCATACAGGCTATAATTACCAGAAACCTTAAGAGGTATTCACGATACATTTAATATATCAAACCTAAGGAAATGTTTGGCAGATCCAACACAAGCAGTGTCATTGGAGGACGTGCAACTAGACGAGAAACTAAACTTCACAGAAAAACCGTTAAAGATTCTCGATTTTCAAGAGCGTAAACTAAGAAAGAAGGTAATTCCACTAGTATTAGTTCAGTGGCAAGGTCACTTGGGAATTAGCAGAAGAAATGAAAGCCAAATATTCTAAATTATTTGAGTAGCCTTCGAATTTCGAGGACGGAATTCCTTTAAGAGGAGGAGAATGTAACATCCCGAGCGTTTGGGTCATATGTAATAGTTAAAATAAAAGAAATATAAACTTTACATTTTGTATATTGTTAAACGAGTAACTAATGAGTGAAATACTATTCTAAATTTAAAGTTTTAGACGAGTTTTAGTGTCATAAGAGACCGTTTAAATATATATAAATATAATAATATATTATATTTAAACGTGTTCCGTTTTTAACGAAACTTAGGTGGACTCGTAGAGAAAAATAAGCTCGTCTCAACGGCATATTTGAAATTTTATAAGACGTTATATTTAAAAAATTATAAGAGAAAAACGAAGTAAGCAGCTGAATTAATTAAAATAATATAATAATAATATTATTAATAAACTTCATGTGAAGAAAGAAGCAAGCACACAAGCACGTCATTTTCATCCCACGTCGTTGCAGAAGTAGTTCACCTGCCTGCTTGTTTTCCTTATATATAAAAACCTTAAGGTTGAGTTTAGATTAAAAGTTTTTTTGGAACGCTCTATTATAAAGAGAATTCCAGGTAATCGATACCCTATTGGGTATTGTTATTAGTCGTTTTTGGAGCTCGGGTAGGAGCGCGAGTAGGGAGACTCTACATCAAATTGCCGTAGATAGTTTTAAGGTATGTGTTCTAAATTTATGTCAAGTTAATTATTATTTATTTTAGATTATTATTAGTATTAGAAGTGGTTTTAGTATTATTAGTATTATTATTTTTAGATGTTAGGGTTACTGTTAGGAGTGACTATTGGGTAGCCTAGCCTTAGTTAGGCATGGACTGATCACCCATGCTTAAACAAGATAGCGTAAACCAATATCCAATCATTACAATAACTAGTTAGTTGTACCATTACCTAACCTAGGATTACTTAAACTGTATCAGGACCTAGAGATATTACCAGATTGTACTAGAAAAGGTTATCAACTGTTGGACAACTGCTAAACATGTGAGTTCCTCTGAACTGTTTTATAAAACGGGATGTGATGTTTTGATAACTGGTAATAATTGAAGAATTGACTATTAATAGCATCTGTGATATGTGACAATGCTTGATAGGATGCTTGAGGACTGCTTGTATGATTCCGCTTTAGCCAGTGGAGTTTGTATACATAGCCTGGTTATGTGAATTTATACTGTGCTTACTACGTTCCTATCTGTTTGCCATGGTTGTATCTGCTTGATACAATAGTCAATATTAATATGTTTTGAATTTTAAAGAATACTATGTTCATGAACTCACAAACTTTATGCTGAGTCCCAAATGTTTTTATTTTATGAACACACATCCTAGGTGTCAGGCGATTACAAGAATAAGAGATTATGGACTAAGCTCATGAGAAAATAAAGGACTAAAGTGTTGCTGAGGATTTGGATCTATTCTATAGTTAAGTTGATGTAATATTAGTATTGTATTAGAAGTCAGATGTATAATATGTTAAAATTTATAATTATAGTTTGACTTCCGCTATGTATTCTCTGATTACTATGTGTTCTGTATATCCGATGCGTAACGCTCCCTAGAGTGTGCCCTGGGAGGCGGGCGTTACAGTGAGGACGGCTAGAGGATCAAAAGCTCGGAATTATTTTTTTGAAATTCGATTTAGATTGTGAGATATAATTTTTTTGTGACTTTTTTTGACTTATTGTGTCTTTTCACACTTTATAGCAAAAATACACTTTGTATTTGAACATCTTTCAATCAGGATTGTCGGTTTTTGTTGGTTTTCTCACGTAGCATGGTTTGATTGAGCCAAAAGTTTGTTTTTTTGTTATTATTATTATTACCTTTTTGCTTCTCACAAATTTATTTACTATATACTAACACAAATGGCCAACAAAAAACATAAAAAAAGGCTATAGCCAAGCATCCCTTTTCCACCCGGGTTCGACATTGGGAAGCCCCTGCCTTTATTCTGTTCTTTTTATTTATTTTGTGTTGTTTTTTCTAGCTTTTAATCTATTTTTCTTTTCTTTTATCTACTGAATTTATGTTTTCACCCCTAGTTTGATTCCTATTTCTTTTTCATTGCTTTTTTTGTCTCTTTAGATTTTTTTTGTTACATTATATGTACTATTAAAGAAGGTTGTCGGTTGCTATAGTGTTTGGGTTGGATATTCTTTAGTTTTTTCCCCTAAGTTAAATACAATATGTTCTGGAATATGAACAAAATTTTGCTTTGCTCTAGTGGCTTCCAAGCTTCTTCTCTTTACACAAAGTCTGGGTTCGAGCCCTCTTCCCTTTCTTTTAAACAGAGTTTTAGTTAAAAAAAATTTATCAGATAATATAATATTAAATCCATTTAAATATTAATTATCAAACTTGTCTTTTTGTTTTTTATTTTAGTTAGTTTCTTATTTCAGTCAAGTAGACTAATTCAGTAAGTCTTACTAAGTAATTACATAACTTTTTAAATCATTTACTTTTCTAATTAATTATGATATTTTAACAAACTTATTATTATCTGTTACATATAGATAAGCAATAAGTTTATGACGTAACATTCTCATGATTTCTAACTATACTAATAAGCAATAGGTTTACGATCTATCTTTTTCGTGACTCCCAAACTTACTATCAAGGTGTGTTTTTTATTATCTATGTTCAGTTCTCAAAGACGATTTACATAAGTTTACAATCTAGCTTTTTTCGTAACTCCCAAACACACTATCACGGTGTGTTTTTTGTTATCTACGTTCGGTTTCAAAGACGATCCGCAGCAACATGTGGTATATCATGCTAGTTTTGTTTAATATGCAATGACATTTAGTTTTTTTATTTTGTTTTATAATTAATATTTGTATTTTAAACAAAATATTTGAATTAATAACAAAATATTTTAAACAAAATATTTGAATTAATATCATACTGGTTAAGGTGAGATACTCATGACATATAAATATTAGAAGGTCATGGGTTCAAGTCTCATTCTGAACAAAATGCTCAAAGTTGAGCCAGGGTGTTTTCTCAGCAACGGGTTTCCTCCTGAGGTGGTTGAGGATGCGGTTTCGGCTGGGAAACGAATAGGTGGACATGATTAAGATAACACATAATAGGATCGCACATTTGTCGTTAAAAAAATAAATTAAAAACAATGATTAGCAAACGATTGAAAAATAAGAATGATTTAATCAAACAATTACATAATTTTGAGATTTTAATTAATGCGAGCCTCAATGCCTACGTGATAGTGACGTGACAACACTTTTTAATTAAACCACTACACATACTCTTATTACAAACATAAAGTTGATATATGAAATAATTTATGTGTACAATAACCGTAGAGGTAAGAATCTATCTTAACTAGACACCAAATTACATTCATATTTTTGTTATAGTTTGTTTGTATAATCAATAAATCATTGACTTATATGTTGAAATCTGAGTGGGGTCCTTGTCTTTATGTAACAATAACAATTTAAACAGCCCACGTAGCAAAATCCCATTATTAAAGTGAACCAAAATGATTAATGGTCCAAGGCCACTAAGAAGAGTAATTAAGCCAGCATATTACAATAACTAGGGTCAGTAGTCAATTTGGCAGAGTCATCCGTTCGAGACCGATTTTTTAGAGAACTTACATACATGTTTAGAAATTTGTTTTGTTTTTCTTATCGCTTCTCACCAATTTATTTATTGCATATTATATATACACTCATTTAGCAATGTCGGTAGGGTTTGAAGTTGTATAACAAATGCCTTCTTTTGTTTTTTATTTTATTTGTTTTATGTTATTTTTTTTCTAGTTTTTCAATCTATTTTCCACTTTTATCTGCTTGATTTTTGTTTTCACCCCTTCCTTAGTTTGATTTTTGATTTTTTTTTAATTTGTCTCTGTTACTTTTTTCCCTTCAGAATTTTAAGTTACGTTTTCTTTTATTATACAATGACATTTAGTTTTTTTTACTTTAACATTATAAATTTTAACATCATCGTTTCATTAACGTTCTGACATGCACAACAACCATTTACTTTTATATGTATAAAAAAAATGTTATCACCGCTGCATAGGTGCGCATCAAATGTTAGTTATTTTTGTGTTGATTTGCTTTTCTTTTTAACATTCTACTAATGATATTGACTATATTATGTGTTACTTATTTTGTCTTGTACCACTAAATGGTGGTTCCACTCTACATGTTTTATTAATTTTCTCTAAGGTAGCCAAGCTTTTATATAAGTTGTCTAAAACATATGTGCGTTAAAATAAATGAGCCTTTTGAAGGAATTTGAAACTTTTGAAATAATTGAAGTGTAGAGAATTTGTATCTGGAATTTGGATTTGTAAATGGGTTTGAATTTTGAAGTAAATTAGTTTTATTACCCGCGCTACGCAACGTGCTACTTTTTTTCCCCGTAGTTATAGTTGTAATTCGCAGTTATGTATTTTACGATGTTGATAGAACAGAGTGTTATAATTTGTAATGTAAAAATACGAGAAACTAATAAAAATGTCAAACAAGTAATGAGAAAATAAGTTTTGTTTTTCTTGATTAGAGAAAGAGAGGTTGAT
Organism: Flaveria sonorensis; assembly: GCA_025506505.1. Taxonomy (NCBI): domain Eukaryota; kingdom Viridiplantae; phylum Streptophyta; class Magnoliopsida; order Asterales; family Asteraceae; genus Flaveria; species Flaveria sonorensis. The sequence continues at coordinate 11,987,352 of CM046436.1, forward strand.
GAGAGAAAGAGGGTATCTGTTTCATATGTTTGTGAAACACGTTTTAGGTAAGGAGAGTGAAAACATGATGCGTGGATAAAGTTGTACTGTATGCTTGCAGGTTTGTAACATGCACATGGATTTCAGTCACCCACAGGCCACAAGTCAGATTAAAATGTGCAGAAAACCCTTGTACACTAACGTATAGCAGTTGTGAGTTACTGTATTTCCTGTTGTGGATTGTATGTATGTATAATGAAGCCTAACAAATGAATTTGATTTTATGAGCGTTTAGGTGTCAAAATTACTATATATTGGATTGGAATGTATCACAACTTCCGTCGCCCACCGACTCGTTGTAGCCGACCATTGTCCACTGGGCACCGTTGTCATCGTGTTTTACCATTAATTTTGTACATGACATTTTTAGTTACTCATGGTTGTTAGATCAACAACGGATTAATAATCCCCAGTTTGATGCTTTTTAAAATTACAACTTGTGTTAATAAGTTGCAAATTGATAATAAACATACATCACATACATATCTGTAAACATTTTTGTGAATCATCAAGCATTAAGATCAAAACCAATAGACACGTACAACAATAATGATCAAGCTCACAAGTGCAAAACCGACCACAAGCATGCAAGGATTGAACTAACAACGCAAATATGTTGGGAATACGAGAGATCCTAGAAAATGGTTTTTCTTAATAATATACTTAACTTGTTAAAATGATGTTTTTACAAACTAATAAGTTTTTCAAAGAACACTTTATATAACGATGAGGTAAGTTTTTATAAGAGATGCAATATAAACAGATTAAATAAATATTTTAAGGTTTCGAAATTTGAAATGAATATAACTAAATGAGACTTGCTGAAAAACATTTGCTGAAGTTTAAATAAATAACAAGCCTTTTGGTATCGGAAAACATATAGACTAACTTATTATAAAGAGAAAACACATATGAAAAACATGAAATATATTTTTACAAATTATAAAATTAAATGTTTCAATTTCATGATAAATTAACCCACCCTTTTTAAACAACTCTGAACTTATTTTTCTTGAGACCTAAATTCTGAAACAAATGTGCCAATATGAGTTTAAAATATTAGATCTAACAACACCCAACATTTATAACGTAAAAGACAGGAAAAACACCATCTAGCATTGTATGGTCGCTATAGTGGACCTTTTTTTTTCCCTCTTTTGTGTTGATCTTCCCAACATTTGCAGACCATCTCTTTTGCTTTAAAATATTTCGTGTGAGAGAATTCAAGATCAAAGATAAAGAGTACAAATAAAAAGTTATTCAATTTTCAATCATTTCATTCTTATTTTTGTGTTTTATTTGTTTGGTGAGTTATCATCATTCTAATTTGAGTTTTACAGGAGGCATAACTAAGGCAATAGTGAGTTATGAGAGAGGTGGTCACCACCTCTACAAATCAATGAGACGTAAAAGGTGGTCATTTCATTTAGTAAGCGAGACATTTGTATAATGTGATCATTTTGTTTACAAAAGTAAAACGTTGGTGTAGCAGTGACCTCTTTCGTTTTTAAGATACGACAAGTGGAGTAAACTTGCGAGTGAAAATCAGATAAATAATATAGTGTTAATAAATTAACATCCACTTAAATCTTTATAAATCTGTTTTATTTTTTATACTCTAAACCTTTTACATGTACTTATATTATTGTTTAGCTTGGCTATTAACATTAACATTAAACATAAGTTTATGTTTCAAACACGAGTTTCAGCTAATAAAATAATATAAAAACCTACTCACCCTTTTTAATTATCTACAATAGGAGAAATATATATGTCAAGACCATGCTTAAAATAAAGATAAAAGACATTTAATTTCATGATGTAATTTATTTAAAAAATAATAGTTACGTATAAATAACTACAAACATTAAGCTTAATTTATTTGCTCTTCTTATTTACCCCCCTTCCTCGATATGCCACCCTTGTGACGTGTTAATCTCTCATCCATTGTTTTTTATGAACTAGTGAGTCATAGAGTTTTTTCTAGTTTAAAAACTTATTTACCAAAATGGTGTAGTTGGTAAAATATTTACCAAAATGGTGTAGTTTAAAAAAAAAATTATTTCTCGCTTTTATATTATTGGCTACTTATTTAAATGTTATTTTATACTTATAGGATAATATTTTCAAATTTTAAAAATTGTTTTTTATTTAAATTGAACTTTTTTTTATAATTTTCCAGAAATTTTTTTAAGTTTTTTTTTTCTAAAACTATAAGAAAATAATCCAAATGTTAGATTATTGTATTAATATAAAAATGTATTTTATTTCATGCAACATTTTAACTGGAGATGTAATATAATTTTATTTAAGTTTCGTTTGCTTTTTATCGTTTCTATTATACTCTTTTTCCAGAATTTTTTTCATTCGTGTAACAATATAGAAAACATTCTTATAGATATTATACTTTGCACATAATCTAACATTTCTAAATTAATACTCTAATATAACATTTTAGAAAAGGTTCTTAGAGTTTTAGAAAAACTCAAAAAGAACTTCAGGAAGACCATAAAAAAATTAATTTAAAAAAAACTATTTTTAAAATTTAAAGATATTATCCTATAAGTATTAAATAATATTTAATAAGTAGCCAATAATAATAGGAGTGAGAAACAAAAAAAAAATCAAAACTACACTATTTTGATAAATATTTTACCAACTACATCATTTTGATAAATAAAATTACCAACTACATCATTTTGGGAAAAAACTCGTGAGTCATATCACTTTTTACGTTTTTCAAGGTTTTTCCTCTTTATAGTTTATCCTCACATACACACATCAAGTAGGAACAAAATAACTTAAGTAATTATTGTTATTTTCTTAAAGTTGGAATAAAATTTTTTAAACGGGCGAACCACACCCTAAACGGGACAGAAAACCGATGAACCGTCCACGTTGAGTGTTGACCGTCATGAATAAATGGAATTATCAAATTGTGGTAGGTCTGAAGATACATTTAGTTAAAAATCCCAGACAATGATGTAATATAGATTAATTTAAGAGTAGAGTATTATAGCATTCACAATCAATCATTCATTTTTATTTTTAAAATTACATTAAAAATCTCTATTTTTTCTTTCTTTTTTTCTATAAATACTATTTTTTCATATTTTTATCATTATATTTTCTCTTTTATACACTCACAATCACTTTTAAAAATATTAAAAAAATTACGAGGATTGTATCATGATTTCTCATATTTGTGGAATCACGATACAATCCTCATAAATTTTCTTTCTTTTTCACTCACAGTCACTCACAACCATTATTTATAACATGAAACACCCACTCACATCAAAATAAGAAACAAGCTCTGAACGTTCTTAGTTGGATTGGTTTGTCATTAAAAATAAAATTTTAAAAAACTAAAAAGGAATACCATACCATTTTAACGATTACATATATAGATAGCATAAGGTTGGTGAAACCATCACTATCAGTATCACTGAGCCCTAACTCGAACTGAAGGTGGAATCCAACTCAAAATCAACGTCAATCAGAGGCGATCAACGACGACGACGACGGAGACAAAAGCCGATGAACAAAGCTCACGGTTAATTCGTAAATTCGTCACCAAAATCGTCGTTTATAGTTAAATTCATCACCACTTGACACCAACGACGATGGCAATCGAACCGATGGAGACTACAGAAACAGAGAATGCTTCCGAATTTACACTCTCAGAGGTACATTTTTCATACATGAATTGGATAAATATTAAGCTATTTTGTCACCGGAAAGTTTCATTTTAACTCGTTTGTGCTTTTTTGGGAAAAGTGTGAGGTATCCGTCATTTGTTGGTTCATAGATGTTTCAGAATTTATATAAGTTGATGTGGTGGTACGCTTTATGCTTTTGCATGTGTTTATCTAAATTGGTAACTTCTAATCGTGATGGTTTTGGTTCAAGCACACTTTCTCCTGAATTGTTGTGGTAAATCGTATTATTTGATGTCACTTTATTAAAAACAAGACACACTTTGACTTCAAGACAAAGTTATATTACATTATTATGAACAACTATAATGAGATGACTTAGTTTTTAGGGGAGATCACCATAGCCCCATTTTCAGGCCATTGGGTGCATTTTCAGATAAGTTCCGGCCGAATTCCGGCCAAAAATCATCTCATAGATTTGAAACAATTACACTAGCCCTAAGTCTGGAATTAACCTAAACTAGCCCAAAATAAGCTTAAAGATGTATGAAACCTATTTAATGATATTTTTATACTATGCTCCTTGCTTTTGAAGTGCCTTGTGCCAAGGCCCAACCTTTTGTGCCTTGAGTGCTTACTGCCTTTGACAAGTATGTTAGATGCACAAGGAAAGGACTTTCTATGTTAATTAGGCTTATTGTAACAATGTTAGCCTTATAATTGATAATGGAGCGTAAAGTTTCATGTGGAAAAAAATTCACACAACCATATTAAACTTTAGGGATGATGTATGTCGTGGCCATCCCATATTCAACTGTTTTTCGTCTTGCAACCAATAAACTGAAACTACTTCATAGCCTTATGTCTGGTTTAGTTTATACCAATTCCCTCTAAAAACATGCTGATTGATAAAATGCCCTTGTTAGATTTAGTAGTTTGAAAAATTAAGGACACCTATATATTGGAACTAAACAGGCCAAAAACATGCCGCATGATGACAATGCCCCTTACATGGTGATACTTCTTAAATGATTTTTCGTGTTCTCCAAAAAATTTAAGGGCATTTTCATCACGTGACTTAGTTTTTGTTGGAATCGGTATAAATGTAAGAAGATGCATGCTATGGTGGCCTATAAAGTAGTTCAATGAGCGGGCTTTATGAAAAAAGTTGAATACTTGGGGCGACCACCACATTAGTTATCACTAACCTTTATAGCACATTTACAGTTGATAGTTGGATTGGTGTTAAGTTTATGACAATATTTAAACAAGATTTGATCCCAAGGGTTATCTTTACACCTATTATATAGTTTTATCATTTATGTATAATGTACTTATGGAGCACTAACACTTTGCAAACTATTGCCTTAAATCATAATTTACGTAGAACACCTTGGATGTGCTTTAGCAGGCATTATTAATGTTCTATCAATATTAATAAATGTTTTTGGTAGGTCCTAGAAATGGAACACTTACACAGGAAGCAGGGTAAAGAGGTAAAAAAGCAGGAGTTTTGTGAAGAACTCGCAAGCAAATTCAGGTAAATTTTTTCTTAAAATGCAAGCCCTTGCTAGGTGAAAGGTTTTCTTTGCCTAATGATAGTTTCTTGAGAACTAGTTTTTCTTTTAACCATTTATCTTTATTGCAGTGGTTCAGCTACTAGAAATGGAAAATCTATCATAACATGGGACCAGGTTTGTTGCATGTTTAACATATGCTTTTACTTTCTTTTGGGAGTGTTTAGTTTGAGGGTATGTGTGGCCATGCAGGGCCTCTTTGAGTTTTTGGAGGCCATATGCAAAAATAATTGTAGTTACTAAAAATAAAGTCTAAATAAAAGGTGTCTTAGTGTCATCCTACTAGATGTTATTATTGAAAAGTGCCATCTTTTTAGCATTCTTTGTTGCAAAAATGTTCAATCAAATCTTTGAAGTTAATTTTCTCCAAAATATGAATTTCAGTGGATGATATTGCTCATCCATTAAGCCTGTAAAATGTAAACAGAATCCTAGCAACTTCTATTTCTGCTATAGCAACAGACATAAGAGTAGCCAATAAGATTCTACATGCAATCACTACATTGTGTAAACAATCTGAATGTTTAATGAACTAAAAAAATTGGCAAGTCCTATATTTTCATCAGGCATATATTGGTAGCAAATTTTGAGGTCCCAAAAATTTGAGGCACTGTGCGGACGCACAACCACAAAGATGACCTTGGGTATTGGTTTGAGAAGATTTGGAGGAGTGCTAATAAAACCTGTAATATCAGGAATCCTTCATACCCACCTAATAAAAATACAAGCCCATTTCTATTCACCCTAATATCAAGTCCATAGCCATACTGCCATAGTGATTCCCGACTACAAACCAAACAACACCTTGATCTGTGTTTGTTTCTCTTGTGTAGGTACACACCTGGTTCCTCGATAGACAACTATTTTCTGCAGCTAAGAGTAAAAGCTCTGTTGTTGAATCAAATTTAGTGAAAAATAAGCTTGCAGTTCTAAACTCTTCACCAACTGCTCTAAAAAATCTTGTTGCCTTGTCGAAAGCACAGGCTGTATCTGAAAAACCTACGAAGCCCAAAGGTGTTATATATTAATTAAATGAATAAATAGAAGTTCTTTCTTATCTAGCATGAAAACTTAAATTATAATGTTTATAGATTAACATTTTATGAATTTCTGTAACATGTATGATTTTGTGCTTATTTTTTTTATTATTTTTTAAAATTTTTTTTGTGTGCTTAGTAATGTTCATCCTTTTAAGCTTCTTGAAGAGAATTATTTTTTATCTGAGAATTTCCAATCCGTGCACCAAACATGTGCACCATTTTGGTGTAGAGTGAGCAGATTCTTGGAATATGCTTACAAGAAAAATAATTCAAATTTAATGTATGCACCAAATTCTTGCTGCAATTTTTTTTTTAAAACAGAAAAAGAAATCTATAAATCTGTATCTATATAAATTTATTTTATGAATTAGTTTAGTTATCTTATTAATAACAAATATAACTGAATAGTAAAACAATCAAACTTTACTTCAGATTTTTATCTGTAAAACAAAAAAAATGTGATTTTACAAATTTTATATTTCCACAAATCTATCTAATGAATTAATTATTTTATTATCTTAGTAATAATAAATATAAGTGAATAATAAAAAATAATATGACACCCGTCTCAAATGTCTCAATGTGAATGGTGTAGTATTTATATATTAACTTTTACTATTTTGTGTTGAATTCATAAATAATATATGAATTATGAAATCTTGAATTCATAATAAATATATGAATTAAGAAATTTTTGTATGTTGAATAATGTTGCATCAAAATTCTACAACATTTTGATGTTTTAGTGAATACAATAGAGATAATCTTATCTAACCCTTATTACAATCCTTGCTATAGAATTTCTTTCTACAACTCATCTTTTTGAATTTTTTGGACCAAATCTTAGCCTTGACTTATATTCTTGAAAGCATATCTATGTTTGATTGTCAATAATCATGCACTTTGTTTGTTGAACCAATTATAACTCTTAGTGGAGGACACTAAGCAGCTTGCATTTCACCATTTTTATTCTACAGCTCAAAGAGTTAAAGAAACCGCAGATTTGACTTTTGAAGCTTTGTCAGCAAAGGATTATGCTTGGTCAGTAACTTTAAATACATGTCATGATTTTGAGATATATATATATATATACACACACACACACACACACACACACACACACACACACACACACACACACACACTAGTAAAGTGCCCGCGCGATGTGGCGCATGCAACACTTTTTATTATGGTATTTTTCTCTGGGTAGTTTTATATTTAAAAAACTGAATTCCTTCTTTTAAGCATATTGTAACAAACTTGGAAAAAATTGTATATAATTAAAGATACGAGGGTCTAAGTATAAATAAGTTTAAAGTTTCACTTTTTTAGTAGCGTTAGAAAGACATAATTACCCTTGTTAAATTGATTTTTTAGGTTGTACCTTGTGCTTAAAATTTACAAATCTCTTAACTTTGGCCGGAATCCTTCCTTCGTGCATTATAATATAGTGTGTGTGTGTGTGTGTATATATATATATATATATATATATATATATATATATATATATATATATATATATATTTGTGAGACTTAAAAGGGATAATGTAATTTGGTTGCTCAAGTGTAACATTTTTTTTCATAGGGCAATGATATTTTGAAACTAACTTATACGCGACCCACACATCCAATTTCGTCTATACCAAATATCCCTCAAAACATGCCTGAATATTGTAAAATGACAACACCACCTAATATTTCACATTAAATTGTTGGGTCATTACTTTTGATGGATCGATAGAAAGTTTCTTTGTCATAAAGCCTGTTTTTATCTACATTTGTTATATTAAACAAACTCATATACATACTTGGGTGGCTGTAAAATAGTTTCAAATACACGAGTGACCTTACTGAGAAGAGCTGAATACATGGGTGGCCTCCGCTTATATAATAGACTTTGAACCATCAGCTATGTAATAATCTCATCCACTAATTTTCCAGGTATGACGTTGCTACATTCCTTAATTTCAGAGTTATGTACACTGGCGAGCTTGTAAGACTTTGTTATCACAACTGCATATATCACACTATGGTTTTATGTAGAGGTGGCAAAACGGGTGGCTCTCTCTGGTTTTAGTGGGTCAAAATGGGTAATTTTAGTATGAGTGAACAGGTGAGGTTGGGTTGGGGATGATCCGGAATGATTCTCGTCCAACTTTTAAATTTATTTTCTTGTGTGTCAAAAAAGAATAAAAGATTAAAAATGATCATATTATTTCAATTATAATCTAACTATAAACAAACTATTTAGGAGGTCGCACGCTTTAAAAAACACCCTGTTTGACTTTCGCCCTGGTTTGTGACCCATTTTTATGACCTAAACATAATAGAATCAACCCATTAGTAAATACTAACTAAATGCACAATCTGACCCTTTTTAGCTAGTTTTTTTTCAATCGATCTGTCTTTATTGAACACATGTTTAAATGTGTGTGTGTGTGTGCGCACACAAACCCATTCGTTCTGATCTGTTTCTTAAGTGACTGCTTATGGAGGAAACTTGCACCTTCCATCAAAAAGACATCGACTAGAGGGATTTCATTTATCCTTATACTAGAGGTGTCAAGGGAATCAACATGGGTACGGGTTAAAACGTGTCTTTTTTTTTAGTATGTGTTGGAATGGGCCAATTCTGGTTGGATTGACCCAAAAACACTTTTTTTGTGTGCTTTTACTATTTATAAATAAGTTACCGTGTTAATTATTATTGCAGAAAATAATATTACTTTAAATGAAAGGGTTGAGTTGGTATGCATCAAAGAATCACATGTATGTTTCTTTTTTTTTTTTTAACAGGAAGTGCGTGTGAGATTTTCTGGTTTTAGTCATGATCAAGATGAGTGGGTAAATGTCAGAAACGCGATACGTGAGCGGTCAATCCCTTTAGAGGCTTCAGAATGTCACAAAGTCAAAGTTGGTGATCTTTTGCTATGCTTCAGGGTATGATTTGCATTTTATTTATTTTCTTTTATTGCTATTCTAGTTGTCTTTCTCTATATTAAGCTGGAGTCCCTTTTAAGTTTTTAAGAGAGAACTTGATTACCGAATTACTACAAGGGCAATTATCAATAAAAAATTTGGATATGGATTTTCACCGAATTGCATTAAGTCTCTAAACTTTAGCTTTTCAGGGCCATTGTTGAAAAAGACGTTATGGACTTTTGCTATATTTGCATCTAACCTTGGATCTTATTTTTTAATGATAAATCCCTAGACTTTTGAAACTTAACGAAAAGATCCTTTTCTTTAAGTTCAGTTACTTAAATGATATTAAAAATACCTTTTTGTTATTGTTTAAGAAGTTAATTGGATTTAATCTTGCACAAAAGGAAAGTATTTAGATGAATTTGATCATGCAAAGATAAAGTCTAGGAACTCATATACAAAGAAATAATGGAAGTCCATGGATTTTGTTTTGACAATTGCCCTATAATTGCAATGATTAAATCACCGGACAATAAAACCTTAATGAAAATGGCCTTTATATGAAGTTTAGGATCATGCGAAAAATGACCTCTTCTTGTTGTATTTTGAAAACTTAACGGATTTTATCATACAAGAATCAGGCATAGCGTTGCTAAAAATAAGGGATAATGTATGTGGAGGCCACTCAAGTATTTAACTTTTTTCACTAAGGCCACCCATATATTGGAACTACTTAATAATTCCTCGAAGAATGCATCTAGTTTCATTTATACTGTTCCGGCACAAAAACATGCCGGATGAAGAAATTGCCCCTAAATGAAAAGATAACAATTTTAACGTGTAAGATGTTAACACCTCAGATGCAATATATAAGTTGACATATTGATGAAACTTGAATATATGGGCGGCTTACACCCACGCACTTATACTATCCCTAAAAGTTAAGGGATTAATTATGTAATATCTTTGGATTCAGCAAAAGACCATATTTAATTTTTACTTTATCGTGAACTTTAGAGGTGTTTACACTAATAAAGGGATCGTTTTCGTTTAGAAATACATAAAACGTGTGCCATCTCTACATTGCTAACTAGTCCTCTGTATATTAATTATGATCACAAGAACAATTAAAACTTTTGACTCTCTTGTTCTTTTTTTTGCTTACATTTTTTTGCCTTACCTGTTTGACCAGTTATTGATAATTTAGAACCCAAATTGATACATTGTCATGTAAATAGGCTGAATTAACCATCTCTAGGTGAACTGATAAATTAATTAACAAGTGGTGTGTATGCATCAGTATGCCTCTGTTTGTTAAAAACAAAATTTCACAAAAGATGACCCTCATGCACGGAGGTTGCATACTGGGTGGGTCGGGTAGTGAGTCGAAATGTGTAGCTTGTAGCTTTAATGTGGTTTAAAATGGTTCAAGTCCGGATACACCGACCCACTAACACTATTCTGCCCTTTTTTAGAAGTTTGTAAATAATTAATTCATCAAATATGACAAGACACCAAAAGTTAATTATAAATCAATCAGATTTCTATAAAGAGAACGAGTTAGAACATCACAAGCATTTGAACACAGTAACATGAGATGAATGTTAACCCATTTAACTTGTTTCATTTTTAGCTAACACTTTTTAGTATTTTATCCTTTACCAATAAAACACAGCCCAATCTATTTGCTGCAAAACTCATCTTTCTTTGTATTATAAATAGGGTATATTGTTTGTTCAGTTTGTGATTATCTATTCATGTTTTTGTTAATATTATCAGGCAAATGAAGACCATGCACTTTATTCTGATGCACATCTTGTAAGGGTTGAAAGACAGTTGCATGATAAAGAAAATTGCACCTGTACCTTCGTGGTTCGGTTCGAGTATGATAATGCTGAGGTAACTAAAATTATTGAAATTTCATCTCATCTTTCTTCGTGTTATGTAAAAGGCATTTTACACGTCGTAATAAAAGTAGGATATCATTCACTTTATTTCTCATTTTTTTGAACTTCTACTAAAATTAGAGGCTGCAACATGAGTGAGTTGAGTTATCAGTCAAAACAGGTAAATTTTGATATGGTTCAAAATGGGACACTTTTTGTCCATTTTTTATATTTTATTTTTATGGACATTTAGTTCGTCAAATGTGATTACAAAGTTATCGAAGATATTGAATAAAATGAATTAGGGTTTTATACAGTAAAAACACTACCTTGGGTGTATTTTGACATGTTTCTCCATCAATAACTTTCTTTGTGGCAGGCCTGAGTACTAGGCTTGCAGTTGGCTTGAATAGTCAAATTAGATGTGGCTCATTGCCTCTTAACGGGTTGATTTGGGTTGTATTTGATCTCCTGTGGCCAAACTGGTTACGCTAATGGGTTTAACCAACCACAAAACTGGTCAAATACTCAAAGGTGCCGAGCGTAAAAGATATCTAAAGTATACTTAAATGCATAAAGATATTCATAAATCACTTTCTCTGCAATCATATTTTGCAAGGCAATTATTTTTTGAACTTAAATGGACGCACAAGCGTTTGCAGGTTAACCCAACCCGACTCCACCCACATTAAAAGATTCAACATTTTGACCTCTTAACCAATTCGTCCAACGAATCCAATTTGTCTGCTCTTCTTTTTTTTTTTTTTTTTTTTTTGGGGTGGGGGTGGGGGGGTGGTGGTTTGGGATTGCTAAACTAAAACCACATAATAATTAAGAACAACTTACTTTACCCACAGATAATTTTGACAAACCATTCTTAGAACAACTATTGTTTTTTCAAAGTTCAAAACACAATAAGTAGTTTTAGTAAATCCCAAACACCCCCTTGATGGTCTTACTACATTGTTGATTTTTTTGCTTTTGATTCGATAGGTGGGGCTTAGTTGCACCGAGATATGTTGCAGGCCATCTTGAAGTTTCTACAACTGGTTTCCCTTTTGTATCTGAAGACCCTGGAGATGTTTAACAATTTATGTTGTAAGTTGTATTAACGTGGAGATGATATTTATGCTAGCGATTCGGAAGTCTAAAGTGCACTTGATAATTATGTAATAATGATTTAACGAAAGGTTGAACATTCCATGGGTGATTTTGGTCTAGTAGATAAAGTTTCTTTTGCTATATTTGAGATCTGATTAGAAAAATGGTCTTTGAATCAAGGTTTTCCAGCATGTTGGATTTTACCACCATGTTGATTTGATTCGTATGCTATGGACCATCAAAGGTTGAACCTGTTATATATTTGTTTTCCCAGTTAAACGTGCAAACTACGAACAAGATCGCTTTTTTTGTTTTGCTTTTGAATTAACTTGAAGTGAACCAATGATCACTTGGATTAAGCTATGGAGCTTGTTTCATTTTAATGTTTGAAGTTTGAACTTTGTAATTGTTGATATTTGGATGATTACTGCTAGGTAATCATAAATCTTCAACTTAGTTTTCTAGGGCTTGCATAATCTCATTCAACTCTTTCTCTTTCCTTCAAAATCTCTCTATTGCTAATGTTCTGAGCATTAGCATTCTTGAATTACGATCTATCCATTTTCTGTCAAAAGAGGTAACAATTCGTTCATCCTATGCAGCCTATTTTTTCACTAGGTATAGAAATCAGGTACTGTAATTGCTTTCTTTCTAATTTGTGTTTTTGATAAGGCTTGGTTTATTGCTGGAATATGTTGTTGGTGTGTTGCAAGGGGGTTGTGGTTTGTGACCACCCCTTTTTACATCCATGTCAATATGTGGTGTGCTGCAAGGGGCTGTTGCTTGTGATTATTAATGTTTCCTTCTCCAAAGACCCAATAGAATTGTGTTTCAAAACCATCAAATCCTTTCTAGTTCATAGTGGATTATCTAATTGCATCGTAAAAATATCGACAATTTGTTTGTTGAACTGAACATTCATTTTATGATGCCCCTCATTTAAGTTTTCTAATTGTATGAAATAAAAACGTTTTGTTTTTCATCTCAAAACCAACTGGATTATCTGCAATTAATATGTGATTGGAGTTTGCCAACATATGCTTTTTGATTGGAAATCTGTTTTGATTTATTCATCTTATAGCTTTATTTTTTTTTATGGTACAACGAATATGAATTGTTGGGACTTTAGTATGCTACTTTTTCATGACCATTTCAAGCTCCCATCAGTAGTTGCATTTCATCTAGTTTGTTCAATGGAATATAATTGGAATGTTATTCTCAGTAATATAGCATCAATAAAAAGAGTTTGCTGGCTTTTTTATTGCTTTTGTTTGCACATATATTCATGTATTTGCAAGTTTTATTAGATTGCAATGGCTAAAGGGTATGTAGGATTAGGAGGTGTTAGATGTTGGTAAAGCAATAAGCTTTTCTATGGTGTTTGGGAGTGATTTAGCAATCCAATAGCAACTAGATGGACAATTTTTGACCCGAATCCATCCTAACCCAAACCAATATACTAATGCCTTTTCTGTTATTGATCCATCTACGGTCTACCCAAGCCAAAATGATCTTTTTTTTAGATGGACCCATCTTGATCCAAACCCGGATTAACCTGAATCCATTTTACGCAAAACGACCCATAAGTTTGTTAGTCGAGCTTTTATAAAAGTTTATTAAAATTCAATTTTAGAAGTAAGTGATAATAAGACAAAATAGTTTATAGTTAAGATTGTAGATGAAAGAAAGAGAAAAAATAATAAAAAAAAGAATATAGACATAAAGATAAGGAATGAAATATGGAAGGTTTTTTAAAGTAAGATATCGATTGTAATTTTTAGTTAAATTATAAGTATATGGATAAAGAATAGGTTGTGAATGCTCTAACAGTGATACAAGTTCGAATCCGTAAAGTTTATAAAGAATAAAAAAGTCTATTTTAAAATATATAAAAACTCGAAATACGTAACGGTTATATATAATTTTTTGTTTTTATGCGTCCAAAGTAATGGCTTTTGTTATATATGTATTTAAACGTTTTAAAGCAAGACAGCAAGCCCGTCTAGCTCAGTTGGTAGAGCGCAAGGCTCTTAACCTTGTGGTCGTGGGTTCGAGCCCCACGGTGGGCGCTTTTAATTTTTTGAACATGTTCAAACCGTGCGTTGCTAAGCCCAAGCTTCTAACAAGACGAAACCAAGTTTCAACCATGGTTACTTTTTTAAATAAAACCACACTAAATTTGAACATGAGCCCAAGGTTAAAGCCCAACAAATTCAAAATGCAACTATGCAAGTATAAACCATGGTTTTATATAAAAGACCATTCCAATTTCCAGATGTAAATTTAGGCCTAGGTTAAGTCCAAACCTCTGACCAAACCAAACCAAACCAAAATGCATAAACAAAGGGTTTTTAACGGTTTAGTCTAACACTGTCCAGATGATTAAAATGATATCCATTTTTAAAAGGTCAAGGGTTTAAGTCCCCGGATTAAAGGGTGAATCCAAGGGTTTAAGTCCCCGGCTTAAAAGGTGGCTCCAAGGGTTTAATGTGCTAAAGAATGATGTGAAATTAGAAGTAGATTTGATTGCTAAAAAACATATTTATTGTGAAACACGATTTTCAAACTTATTAGAAAAATGATTCCAGTTTTAAAAAATTAATGAAGATAGGGATATTTAGTAGATATAAATTTTTTTTTAATAGATAATAGAATCATGAGTTTCTTAAACCAAACAAATGTGAAAATCTAACACAACGTAAATATAGTGAACATTAAAGATCAAAGGCGTAAATCTTCAACTTTGAGACCAAAAGTTGAGTATGGGCATACCACAATAACGATTAGTGTAATTTTTCTTTCATATTATTTTCAGTAGACTGTAGAATCTTGAACCTTTTGATAAGAGAATACGAGTAAACAAATATTTTCAACAATAACCGTACACAACTTTAAATACAATTATTTTTTAGTTTCAATCAATCGCAACTTCATCTATTTTCACAAACTAAGAGAGACTAATTTTATTCATCATGTATATCAATATGGATCTAAAGAATATCAATCGTTTAAGCGCAATACACTATCACGTCATACATTTATACTGTTTACGAAAACAACCAATCTTAGTAGTTAATGTAAATTAATTTTCTGTCAAAGATTCCCGCTCTAACAGATAAAAAGAAAACGTTTAGGGGTGGCCTACATAGTCACGTGACCAATCAACACGTGTGAACTTAATTATTTATATGTTATATGGTATTTCATATTTTTATGCTGTATTACATGTATCTGCATTTGAGTGAAAAAACTTATTGAATTATCTAAAACGTGACACCAGTAAAAAGAATCGTGAGTGTTTATTGTTTGGAATAAATATATATTTGCAAACGACAAGTTACAAATAATTTGAACAAAACATAAAAGACAATATAAGCCGTAGTACTTCCCCATTACGACCTCTTTACACATCTTCCCACACACCACCATCTTTAACGTTTTCTTTTCGAATTAATAATATAATAATTTATCTTTATGTTCGGTTCTTTGTCGTTTTCAAAAGCCTGAACATGACACTTTTGTACCAACATTGATTTTTGTGAAACTTAGTCAGCAATTAATGGCATCATGTGTTTGTTTAAAGGTTGCATGTTTTAAAAACTTTCTTAAGTGCACTTTAAAGGATGCTAGAAAAATATCAACTTTATTCGAGTTTGTTTATTGACTAAGCTCAAACTTAAACCAGACCTCGGTCTCTTTAAGTTTGGCTAGACACAAACTTATAGGGAGCCGGTATTTAGTAGCTCATAAGTGGATTGTATCATTCACACACCCCTAGTCTTTTTTGACATGTGGAATTTATTAACTAAGCTCAAATTTAAGCCTAAGCTCGGTCTCTTATAAGTTTGATTAGAATCAAACTTTTAGGAAGCTGATTTTTAGTTGCTCATGAGTCGCCTGTATCGTTCACACACCCGTAAATTTGTTTGATGGCTGAAAATTTATATATTACTGTTTAGCAACACACTAGAAATAAAAAATAATAAACGCTTACAATGTGAATAATGAGTTTCACATTTAATTAACCTTTAGTGTTAGCCTTCATATTCCTGTTAACAATATCCTTAAATATGCTTCCTCGGGATTTGTAGCTAGCGTTTTGAAAAACACACACGTTCACACCCTTATATTAATATAAAAGTAAATTACTATTTGCATCCCTGACCTTTTTCAAAAATAACTAGTTGCATTCCTAAAGTTTAAAAACGTCACTATGTCCCCTGACTTTTCATTTTTTAATCAATTTGCATCCCGAATACTAACACCGTTGGTATCTCTGTTAGATTATTTTTTGAATAAACTAAACTACCGTCATATAAAAACAAAACTTATCCACTCATCTCTACAAAGACTCTCTCTCTCATCTTACACACACACACACACACACCCATTCTTTTTCTTTCTTCTCTCCCCTCCATAATCTCAATCACCACCACCACTACCATCACAAGCTCCGGTCACTACCACCACAAGCTCCAGTCACTGCCACTGCAACCTCCTCTATCACCACCAGCGTAGCCCGCCAAAGCCACCACAACAGTCCCCATCGGAACCACCACAACCCCCTATCACTGCCGCCACAGAGCCCCATCGCTGCCGCTGCCATAGTCCCCCAATCGCCACCGCCACCGCCCCCGCCCCCGCCCCATTGACGCCACCGCCCCCGCCCCATCGACGCCACCACAGCCCCATCGACGCCACCACCGCTGCCCTCATCGCAACAACCATAACTCCCTACCGAAACCACCACAACCCCCTATCACCGCCGCCACCACAGACCCATTGCCGCCACCATAGACATGTGAGTGTATGGGAGAGAGCAAGAGAAAGAGAGAGAGAGAGTGATAGCAATCGGTTGGTAAAGGTTTTAAATTGGAGCTCCAAACCACGTTCTCCACCACTATTAATATTTATCATATTTATATTATTTTGTTTTCATTGTGACTATTTTTGTTTAGTCATGCTTTTGTTAATTGTTCCTCATGTTTAGTAAGTTGCACATAGTTTCTAATGTCCCTAGATTATAGGTGGTAGGTTAGTGGTAAACTTCTTTATGTACGGTCAGTTTTTGTATTATGGGGGTGGTGAGTTTATGAGTATTTTCTTGTATTGGTTTATCTCTTGTGTGAGAGTTAGATTGATATTTGTCTATGCTAGTTCAACATTGACAAGTTGGATGGTGTTCTTAGACACGATTGTTTAAGCGGAGTGGTGTATCTGTATCTTCGGTTGACATCGTTGCCCTATCGTTTGTTTCGGTGGTGAATCTGTATCCGAAACAAGCCTTAGATCTATCCGTTCTTTTGATCGTTACGTTTGAATCAGAGTTGTTCGGGCTTACTCCTATCAGAGAGTGTGTGTGTGTGTGTTTTTGGTGGTGGATGTTGTGGAGATGGTGGTACCTGTGGTGACGATGGCGGTTCCGATGGTGGTGATGGCTATTTCGGTGGTGGTAATGGTTGAGTGTGGTAGTGGTGGTGATGGAGAGTTGAGAGAGAAAGTGGGTGTGTGTGTGTTTGGTGGGGGGTATTTGGTGAAGATAAAGATGAAGAATGTGTTTATGGTTAAAATATGTTGGGTGGGTCTTATAAATTTTCTTTTATTTTCTAAAATTTGAAGGATAGTTTTGTTTTTTCATAAATTATTGAACAGAAAATCTAACAGTGTTAGTATTCAGGATGCAAATAGATGAAAAAAATGAAAAGTTAGAGGACATAATGACGTTTTTACACTTTAGGGATGCAACTAGTTATTTTTGGAAAAAGTTAGGGATGTAATAGTAATTTACTTTATTAATAATTATACTTAAACGTCGGTAATCAATAGGAAATGAGCCACATGACTTCATTAGTATATAATATACATAGTTTGACAAGTTAGCTTAAGTTTTTGTCTAGATCAAGTGGTAAGCGTCGTTTATCGTCTGTAGTTCGAAACTTACAAGCCACACTTTATGTTTCTATCTCTTTTCCTCAAGCCTGTGAAATGACAAAGTTAACTAAAGTTTTTGTTTGATCATGTCTCCATTTTCATTTCCATAATTTTACTAATTTTCATTTACAATATTTGATTATAGTATTATTTAATTTGTAGCAAGGTGCATTTTGTTCGGAAAATAAGTCGGGTCGATTATTAAACGTTTTCGTTAAAGATTCGATTGGTTCGTGGTTTAGTGTAACAAAATATGTTCCTTGTTTATGTTATATTATTGTAACACACTAACACAATTTTCCAGTTTAATACAAAATATAATCCTTCTTTATGTTATACTAGGTTAGTATCTCGTGTATTATACGAATTGGATAAATAAAATATTAAATAATTATCAATAAAATTAATGAATTATAAAACGATCTTTTGATATAAAATGTGGTTTACATTACGTACGAGTGATAAATGACGATATTATTTTTTTAACTTTTGTTTAATTTTCTTTTTGTTTTTTTCAAAAAAAGTTGGTTTTTAAACAAATTGTTTCAAAACAAACCGTTTTTAAAAAAATGTCATTTTTAATAATTTTTTTATTATGACTTTGAAATTTAATTATTTCTGTTTTATGAGAATTTTATTTTTTAAAAGCCACATGTTTTAAAATATATTGTGTTTTTTGAAAGTTTGATATTTTTTCTGGAAAAATTTCTTATTTTATAAAAAAATTATTTATTTACAAATTGTATTTGTAGAAAGATCTCTTTTTTAATGTAATAAAAAATATTTTTAATATGAAAAAAATTAAATAATATCATTTGTAGTTAACGTGATATTTATTACGAGAGAAAAACGAGAAAATAAAATTTAAAAGCTATAGAATTGTGACAAGTGACCTATAAAAATATTCTTTTATTAGTATACATAGATTATTCTAAAACACTAACACAAATTTCCGATTTAATACATTGCGTTATTAGCAAATTAAAATGGAATAAAGTTGTGATCCATAAATGTCGCAAAGTGACATGCAGTTGTTATATGTATCAAAACTTTGAGTCGTAGTCCTTCCAGTTACGACCATCTTTAAACATCTTTCCAGTTCCTCTCTTTAACGTCATTTCTAATAAATCATTGCTTTTCGCATTCGCTTTACGTCTTTTTCAAAAGTCGAGACGTGACATTGTGCACCAGTTTTGATTATTTGATTGTCGTTATCATTCTTGAACGCATGCGAATCCACGTGGTCTTAAAATATTTAGGCTCTCAAAATTTACTCCAAAATTGTATAAGAATGATGGTAACAGATTCAAAAGTTTTTTCTATCGCCGGCGTCACTGTTTTTGGTCTTCAGATGTTCGAGAATACTTTTTACCGTGCAAGTACATGTCACTAAAATTGAGCAGTATTCCACTATTAGTGTTAACTTTTGAGACATGACATTGTGCACCAGTTTTGATTATTTGATTGTCGTTACCATTCCTGAACGCATGCGCGTTGCCTTAAAATATTTAGGCTCTCAAATTTACCCCAAAATTATAACAGAAAGATGGTAAAAATCCAAAAGTTTTTTCTATCGCCGGTGTCAGTGTTTTTGGTCTTCAGATGTTCAAGAATACTTTTTATCACGCCGGTACATCACTAAAATTGACCAGTATTCCACCATTAGTGTTAACTTTAGGATCTTGAAATACATATTATGATAATCACCTAAGAAATACATATTATGATAATCACATAACCATCATGATTCAATTCATGCTAAAAGTCTAAACGTCAAAATCACTCCATTTCTTTTATCTTTTAGGCCTACAGTGTCATTCTTAAAAGGAAATACAGTGTCATCGTTCAAAATACGTACTATGTTTATTGAAAAACATATACGATACATAAAGTGGATGTGTGGAAATATATGCATATTTGGATTCTTTTTCCAAGTAATTTATATATTATTATACGAATAAACATGTAAAATTTTATCTCACATATATAAACACTATTGTCTATGTATATATGCCTAAAAGTAAACTCATTTATAGCCATCTTAGAAAATAGTTAAATCACATAACGTGAGATATTATTTTTTTTATAAAAAAACAAATATAAAAGAAAAAAAAAATAATTTTAATAATACAAACTATAATAATAATTCATACTATTAATATAACTGATAACACTCTCAAGTTTTATTTTTATTATCAGTAACAATCCTATTAGCATTATTATATATATCATGTATTCACATTTGATTCGCATTTATTTTCCACTCAGCTTCGTATGTATGCTTTTTTCATTCCGTTCATGATCATTATTGTAAGTGTTATTGAGACCGTTATCGGTAATAAAATTAAAACTGTAAGTGTCTTCAGTCAATTTATTAGTGTAAATTAAATTAGAGTAAATTATAAATTTTGTTCTTTAAGTATACTCAAAATTTTGGATTTTATCTTTGAACTTTAATAACTACACCAGATGTCTTTTATTTAAAAACTTGTCATGTAGTTGTCTTTTTCACTAACAACAATTATATGTTTCAGTTATTTTCACTTTTCTGTAAATAACTATTTTATCATTGCCCTTTAAAGGACAAAATATATAATTTTCACTTATCTTGTATTTTTTTTGTGTTTATTTTATTTACTTCGCTTTGCTTTCTCTCTCTTTTTAATCATTTATTTTATAAAGTTATCTTAAAGATGATTAATTAATTAAGTTTAATATTTATAATATAAATGTAACTTTATTTACAGATTTCTAATTGAATATACTTTTTTTTTTGTTTGTTCCATATAGTTATTTACTTTTTATATTGACCGAAAAAAATTAGAGAGCTTATAACTTATTTTTTATTAAGTTATAAAAATTAATTTAGTAATAGGTCTTGTTTTACTGTTAGTTTTTAACCTTTTTGGTATAATAATTATCAACTATATCAAATACTTTGACTTACAGTTTATCTTAGAAATTTATTAAAGATTGTATGATTTTGGGTAGTGACTTTTTATATTTTATTTGGTTATAATTATTCAATGCTAGACTATACATATGATTAGGCTTTCCTTAATACATGAATTCTTTAACTATTTTTACTGCAATTGCTCAATAAGCTCAAAGAGTAAAGCCAAAGCAAAACAAAACCCTTAGTAATTGTTTGCCCGGTCTGTTTTAATTTTTAGTGGTTTAGTTTTGTTTGAAATAATAAAAACCCGTTATTAACAATTAATTAAAATTAAAGTTACCCACGCTCATACTATATTTATATTCAAAAAATAAATCATTTGATCGAACATAAAAAATTACATACAAAGCATAAACCAAATCGTACAGTCTCCAATTGGTTTCGAATATACACGTAAACCAAACCGTTTGAAATGATTAAAAAGCCTTGTACTCAAAAAGTTTAAACAAAGTTGTCTAATATTTATTGGTATTATTAAAAGATAAATGCGTAAAGTGAATAAAAATAAATAAATTTACAAAAAAATTAAAATTTACAAATAAAATTATAATAAAAAGATTAAAATTAATTAATAATATTTAAGATAATTTTTTAAAATAAGAATGGTTAAAAGCAAAGAAATAAATAAAAGTAAATAAATATATAAATAAATAACCAAAAGAAAGAAAATAAAAGATTAATACAAATTACACATTGCGTCCTTTTAAAAGATGAGGTAAAATGGTAAGTTTTGAAAAATTAGCTGAAAATGTTAACTTTTGTTAATAAAAAGGAAAAAATCATGAAAGGGTCTCAAATAAAAAGCATTTAATGTATTTACTAAAATTAAATGACAAGATTAATAATTTCAAATATACTTAAAAGATAAAATTTATAATTTAGTCTATAGACTATTAACGTCTAATAGATTATAATTTTGAATCATTAATATATTTTTGTAATATGTCAAAATGTTAAAATGATGAAGAAAAAACTAAATATGAAAGAAAAAGTTCTTTGGTCCCTCAAAGTTGATTGGTTTCTCAAAACGCCGCACCGCATCCACTACCTAATCTCCATGTCCCATAATATGGTTAGTTTAATTTATCTATCTTATTTTAATACGGCTATTACTTTAATCTATTATTTATTAGGTTAGTATCCCGTGTATTACATGGGTTAAATAAATAAAATATTAAATAGTTATTAATAAAAATTAATAAATTATAAAACGATCTTTTTATATAATATATGATTAACATTACGTACGAGTGATAAAAAGACGATATTATTTTTTAAACTTTTATTTGTTTTTTTCAAAAAAAGTTGGTTTTTAAACAATTTGTTTCAAAACAAACCATTTTTAAAAAAAGTGTCATTTTTAATAATTTCTTTATTATAACTTTGAAATTTAATTATTCTTGTTTCATAAGATTTTTATTTTTTAAAAGCCACAAATTTTAAAATATATTATGTTTTTAAAAGTTTGATATTTTTTTAAAAAAAATTCTTATTTTATAAAAAAGTATTTCTTTACAAATTGCATTTAAAGAAAGATCTTTTTTTAATTTAATAAAAAATATTTTTAATATGAAAAGAATTAAATAATACTATTTGTAGTTAATGTGATATTTATTAGGAGAGAAAAGCAAGAAAATAAAATCTAGGAGCTCTAGAATTGTAACAAATGGTTTATAAAAACCTTCTTTTATTAGTATAGATAAATTAATTGGAATCTAAATACTTACTTCTACTATATAGATAAAATACATCTTACTATATATTTTAACCGTCTAGTGAGAACATTTAATTATATATATCTACTTACTAGGTTTATACCCCGAGTATTACACATGTTGAATAAATAAAATATTAAATACTTTTTTATCAAAAATTAATAAATTATAAAACAAACTTTTGATATAAGATATGATTGACATAGGTTTATAACTTTTGAATTTTAAATATTTTTGTTTCAAAAGATATTCATTTTTTTAAAAAACATAGGTCTTAAAATATATTTTGTTTTTTAAAAAGTTTGATATTTAAAAAACTTATTTTATAAAAAAATTATTTATTTAGAAATTACATTTATAGAAAGATCACTTTTTTAATTTAATAAAAAAATATTTATATACTAAAAAGAATTAAATAATATAAATAATAGTTAATGTGATATTTATTAAAAAAATAAGCAGGAAAATAAATTTTAAGAGGCATAGAATTGTGCCATATGACCTCCAAATATTTTTTGTTAATATAGATAGATTGTTAATCAAAATCAATTTGAAATTATCTTTATAATTACTTTTAGCATATACCATTGATATCTATACTAATAAATGATTACATTGGGTGAACACGTGTTATCATCGTATTAATTCTACCATTTATATTTTCGCCCTAGTCATTTATTAATTTTTAAAAAATCAAAATAACTAATTTTTCTAAATTCTCTCTCTCTCTCTCTTAAACATTCTAAATTTTTCTAAAATCAATATGTTTATAAAACATAGTTTTAATTATTTAAAAACTAAATATTTTTGATTAAAAATACATTTTTTTGAAAAAAAGATTTAAGAAGCTATAAACACTTTTAAACATTGTATCTTTTCACGCATATACGATATTCTAAAACTGATCTTTTTTTAAATAATATTTTTATATAAAACCATTTTTCTAAAAAAATTTAAAGAAATAACCAAAACCCTGAGTATTTAAACAATGAGATATTTATTATTGGGTTCAACAATTGAATAAACTGAAGCTTACCAAATGATAATCACAGCCGACTAAAGATCCCATTGTATAAGTTTAGAGACCAAGTTGATCACAATAAAAACAACAATACAAGACAATTTAACTATGACAAAGTCAACATCAAAACAAAAAGAAAAGTCAAAATTAGGTCATAATGTAACAATAGTATAAATAGATCCACTAGTGTATTTTTGCAAGTGTGATTCTTGTGTGTGTGTTTCTAATGGTGTGAACCACCACCCAAGGAGAATTCCTCATTTGAGTGGGTTTGATTCAATCTTTCATTTATGATTCTCATTATATATGTTTATCAACATCAATGAAATCATAATATTATACATTATCAGTCTCTTTGTTCGTTGATTCACACACATCCACTCATCTTAATTTTGATTTCTAGGTTATGAATATGATGAATTCTAATATTCAAGCTCAATGAATCTGAAATTTTAATTAAGCATTTATAAAAATGATATTTTGTCAAAATAAACTTTTATTAAATACAAAAATTGTTTATAAAACAAAAATAAGTAATAATCAGAGTTATAAATTAATGAGATTTTTATGAAAAATTACATTTTTCAAAAACAATATTCTTAGAATGAAATGTTTCTTAACATATTTCTAAAACGAGAGTTTAAAAAAAATACTTTTTGAAATGAAAGTTTTAAAAAATAATAAAAATATTTTACTAACTAATTAAAGTTCTTACTTACACGTAATTTTAATTATATCTTATATCACAAATAGTATTTTATATTTTCTAAATTTTTTTAATATTTTTTATTTAATCCATATAATACATGAGAACATAACCTAGTTATATATAAGTAGATAGTTAAATGATAAGAATCAAATACTGTTCAATTACTATCCAGATTAAAAATCAATTAGGTGCGGTTTAGGTGGACCCACACTAGTTAGTCCATTCCACATGTTATATTATGTATTTTTCTATTGTGAAAATTTTATACAATAATAATCAAATTTCTTAACAATTTCACTAAAGTCATTTAAAGGTTTGCATCGTCTCTTTAGAGTCATTCAATTTTCACCTAATTTCAATCGTATGTAATATTTTTATAAATGTTATAAAACTTTTAAAATTAATTAAAAAGCCAATAAACCATCTTAATGAAAAAATGTTAATAAAAGAAACTGGTTTTTACCGGTCGCATGTTGCGGCAACATTGTACACACGTGATAAAGTATAGACTTACCCGACTTGTCTCCGCACTAATTTCACATCGAAACATAAAGTAACTGAAAGTTATACCATTAAATGAAACGTATTGTACTTGATCTGCTTTTTTTTTTCCAAACAAAACTATGTCCAAACATAGATCAAGTGAAAACATACATGAAAAATCACATAGACTACAATTATCTCAACTCATTTCCGAACTAAATTTACGTTGAAACATAGAGTAGAAAAAAATTGTATATTTGACCAGACTTAATTTTGAACAAAACATACGTCAAAACGTAGGCGCACATAGAAATGTAGATAATTTCAAAGCGTATAAAAATATGCACAACAATGTTTTATATTTAACCTACTTGTACTGACACATAAATTAGTTTTTTTAAAGTAAAAGTTGTATCTAGTTAAACCCGAAACTTTAGAAACTTAAAATGATTAAAGTGACGTGTCAAAAAATAAAATAAACAATATATATCAATAAGCAAATATTATATTATATTATATTATTATTATTATTATTATTATTATTATTATTATTATTATTATTATTATTATTATTATTATCATATAATTCAATAAATAAATATATTTTTATTACATAATTATTATTTTATCTATTCATTTCTTTTTCGTCTAACATAGGAGTAAAATAATTAATTTAGCAAAAAAATGTAGAATACACATAGGAAGAGATCTGAACCAGGGGTGTGTATGTGTTGGTTAATTTGATTTATATCAAAAACTAATGTTTTGGTTTTTGAGTTTTTAAAATCGTTAGATTTTGGTGTTTTGGGTTTTTGATTCGGAATCTATTTTTTTGGGTTTCACTTAGATATTGTTTTTCACTTTGGATTTAGTTTGTGTTAAAACCGATACTCTGTTAATCTTTAAAAATAATGTATATATTTTATAAAAATTACTTGATATTTAAATAAAGCATAATCCATAAATGTAATATAACATATAATATGTTTAATATATCATATATAAGCAGTTTGGTCAGCTTTGGGTTAGTGTTTTTGGTTTTGGTTTGGTTTGGTTAGGGGTTCAGTTTGATTTGGATGTAGTACGGTTATGTTTGTTTCTTTTTTGTTTTAGTAAGAACCAAAACTGAAATTTGGTTTTTGAAAAAAAAAACCTTAAACCAAACCATTAGTTTTTGTTTGGGTTAGGTTTTTTTGGTTCGATTGTATCGGTTGTTCTGGTTACGGTTTGTTGTTTCAGTTTTATGCACACGTACACCTAATTTGAACTTGAGTGTAAAGTGTAGATGGGAGGGATGGGTGGTTGGATGTAGTGGTAATTAGGTAGCAGTAAAAGTGGTGTGTTCACCTCAACCAAATGTTGTGGGTTCATGTTTTGTTGAAGACAACTTTTAGATTATCTAAGTGTTGCTTATTATATTTTAAATATTCTGTGAGTTGCTGTTAAAAAAATGTAGACGAGAGAGAGCCGGACCAATAGGGCAAGCATTCCACTAGATAATTCATGGCTGCTAACATGTATTTAAGAAAATTAATGATTTAGTTTTCAAGTTGTAAGTTATACAAACTAGGAATGAAACCCCGCGCGTTGCCGCGGGGTCCTCTTGGAACGCCGTGGTAACTGGTAACCATATTAGTATAAAATAGCAAGATATTTATTTTATAACAGGACCGGTCAACGAACCGAATATTTTACTGGTTCACTGGTTGCACCGGTCAAACGGGATTCATAAACTGGGCAATATTATTAGCGATCCTAAAACAAAATATTAAAGAAAGAATTAGAGGAAAAAAGAATATAAACCTTTGTATAATGTAAAGTTGATTAGACCTAAAAACAATTAAATATATGTTGTATTAAAATATAAGCACTTAATCTCATAAACTATAACATAAGTAAATTATGTGAATATAAAGTGTCACACCCTCAAAATCCGCGTGCGGGGTTTTACCGCGAGGCGCGTGACATACCAGGATCTCAGTCATACCAAGAACGACTCTATATGATTAATAAACAAAACCAGAGTTAACGTTTAAAATACTGCGAAAGCGTTTTTAAAACAGAAAACCCAAAACAAGTAGTATGTAAAGAGAATGCGCAAAACATACGCGCCCCAAACACAAATGTTTAATAGGAAAAATAAACCCAAATGTGTAAACAAACAATGTAGACAACTCAACGATGCTGGTGTGCGTGCTCCTAGGCAACTGGCAACCTTAACCTGAGAATAGCATACTAAACAAGTCAACATATGGTTGGTGAGTTCAAGAGTTTGCGTTAAAATATAAACCAATCAACAGTTTCCAGAGCATAAGTAGTGTATTGCAATAGATAGCTAGTCTATTAACATAAAAATATTAATCATAGTGATTTCGCGATCGAAGCTGACTGTGTTACGTTTGTTGCCTCCCGTCACGACTTACCGTATCGTGACGAATATGTGTTGGGACAAAATTGCACCCGTTTGACCTCGAGTCGCACAGGTGGGGCTCGTCAGACCCAGTAGTACTACCCAAAATTTCCCCGCTATTCAATATTAACAATCCGAAAGTGTGAGGACTTTCCATGGTAAACAACACTATATCAATATTATACACACTCATATATAAAAGCGTTTGTGATCAACAGTATGCTATCTCCCCCAAAAGAGATTATGTAAAATAAGTGGGGCAAGAACTCACCTGATGCGCGCAAGAATTAACTTAGAGCTTAACTTGAAAGAAAGAGGGAAAGACAACCTTCAAAGGTCACCTAAAACACAAGAGTACATAAGTACGTGTACACAGAATCAATATGAAACCCTAAGTGCTCTACAAACCAAAGAACTCAAGGTTTTTAGAAAGACAAGACACATTTGACCCAGTTGACCCGTTTGACCCGTTGGTGACATTATAGGTGATAATTCGTTAATACTAACACAACAGTATGTCATACATGATCAACATACAACTTGATTACATATAGCACATCATTAACCACATGTACTACCTAGATCATCATACAACCAATTATCATACAAGTCATGCGAATCACAACAGGCCAAAACAGGTAACAAACCAAACCACCATCCATATAACCTAAACAACACATTTAATCACCTTAGAAACCATCCATGAACACACTAGCATGATCCTAATATCCCAAACATGCTCAAATCAACCAATTCAAGGATTTGCACAATTAAAGTTTCCCTTTTGGGAAAGTTCATCCCAACTTCATCAAACTCACACAACAATCATGAATTCATCAATTATATATCAATTCAAGTCCATGACAACATCTAAACATGATCAACAACACCTAATCATCATGATTCATCAACTTTCATACCCAAAAGTTACTATTTTTAGCAATGTATGAACTACAACATGCATTCTTGAATTCCTAACATTCATATCAACCATCTAGCATCTAATCATCATCACAAACACATCCATAACATTCATACATCAACCAATCATCAATTCATGCAAAATAAAGTTACTATTATTAGTAACCTATGAACAATGTATCAAAATCATAGCTTTCTTGCATAATCGACGTTAACTAGCATATATACAATCCAACTAACATAATAACACTAACCAACATCAACAAATCGATCCCCAATTGCAAGTTTCGAATTAGGGTTTCGGCCCTAATGTAATTTCCATAAAAACTTGTAAAAATCCAACCTTTATTGCATACTTGACGTTAATTAACATGTAATCTATCTAGTAAACACATTAACAAAACAAACAAGCATCAATCGACCATCAATTGCAGAATTCGCATGGAACTTTCGGCCAATCATGAACAATCATCAAATCATACAAAAATCTAACCTTTAGATGTGTAATAGTTTGCAATTGAAGGTTCTAACTTGTTGTATGCCTTGAAATCGATCCAAATTCGAATGTGAATGCTTGTTCTTGGCTGAATTCGCGATGGTGAGGGTGAGGGGATGCAAGTCGCGGCCGAATGGGTTAGGGGATTAGGGTTTGTTTTTGATTTTGTAACTTAATTAATCATATTTACCCTTTTAACCCTTATAATTTGTATTTTATAAAAATTAGGCTTTTTGAATAGTTTTTAAATAGTTTTTAACTACTAAACACAATTATTATTAATCACTAATAACAATCATGCATAATTCCCATTTATCACAAAACACACGAAATAAATATGCACGTTTTCACGTTACGCGATAAAATTACAGTTAACATTTAAATCACATAAGCATAACTTAATAATCACATTGTTAACTTAATTATCATCAATTTAACATTACTGATTATTGTTAAGTCACCAACGTTCAACGACAACTATGTGTGTGCACGACACGTGTATGCAAGACTTAACGGAACAAACGGAGTTTGGTAACGGAAAATTACCGGATGTCACATTATCCCATGTTGAAAGAATTTTCGTCCCGAAAATTGCGTTACATGGTGAGTGTTCCATCACTGGTCTACTGCATTGGCACAAGGAAATCGAAATCGTGTGAGTTTTGGATGAGTTGTCACATCATCCCCATGTTGAAAGAAATTTCGTCCCGAAATTTAATTAGTACCTTCGCCGGCTGGCATCGTCCTTTCGAATAGCTGAGGGTACTTCAGCTTCATTTGGTCTTCACGTTCCCACGTGAATTCTGGTCCACGTCTCGAGTTCCAACGAACTTTGACGATGGGTATTTTGCTTTGCTTAAGCGTTTTCACCTCACGATCCATCACCTCGACCGGTTCCTCAATGAAGCGTAGTTGTTCATCTACTTGAACTTCTTCCAGTGGTACGACCATCGTTTCATCCGTTAAACATTTCTTTAGGTTTGAAACATGGAATACATCATGGATTCCACTCAATGAATCAGGTAAGGCTAGTCGATAAGCCACTGGACCAATTCTTTCCACTATCTCAAATGGTCCAACGTATCTCGGATTTAGCTTTCCTCGCTTACCAAACCGAACTACGCCTTTCCACGGTGAGACTTTCAACAAAACTTTGTCACCTGTCTGAAATTCCAAAGGTTTTCGTCGTTTGTCAGCATAGCTTTTCTGTCTGTCTCGCGCTGCGGCCATGCGGTTTCTTATCTGAACAATCTTCTCAGTTGTCTCGTGTACTAACTCGGGACCCGTAATTGACTATCACCAATTTCAGCCCAGCAAACTGGCGATCTACACTTTCTCCCATATAAAGCTTCAAAAGGTGCTGCCTTTATACTAGTGTGATAACTATTATTGTAAGAAAATTCCACCAATGGTAGGTGAACTTCCCAGTTATTCCCAAAGTCAATCACACAAGCACGTAACATGTCCTCCAAAGTCTGTATAGTACGCTCGCTTTGACCATCAGTCTGTGGATGATAAGCAGTACTCATATCCAATCGTGTACCTAGAGCTTTCTGCAACGACTGCCAGAAGTGTGATGTGAAACGAGAATCGCGATAAGAAATGATTGAGATCGGTACTCCATGCCTCGAAACGATCTCCTTCAGATAAAGTCGGGTTAATTTCTCCATCTTATCTGTTTCCTTTATCGCTAGGAAATGAGCAAATTTTGTCAATCGGTCCACGATAACCCATATTGTATCACAACCCGTAGAAGTACGAGGTAACTTAGTAATAAAATCCATTGATATTTGATCCCACTTCCACATAGGGATCTCGGGTTGTTGTAGTAGACCAGATGGTTTCTGATACTCCACTTTCACCTTCGAGCAGGTCAGACACTTACTCACATAAGTAGCTACATCTGCTTTCATGTTAGGCCACCAATAGTGCGCCTTCAAATCGTGGTACATCTTGTCAGATCCAGGATGTATAGAATACTTGGACTTGTGAGCCTCACTCATGACCAAATCTCTCAGATTTCCATGTAGAGGTACCCATAGTCTATCCATGAAGTAACGAATCCTATCCGCTTTTACTTCTAATTGCTTTTCCATTCCTCGTAACCTTTCTAAACTCATGTTTTCTACCTTCAGGCTTCAGTTTGAGCATCACGGATTTGTTCAGGTAATTGCGTACTAATCGTTAGTAGCAGAGCTCGCACACGTCGAGGTTTAGCAGTCTCTTTTCTACTCAACGCATCAGCAACTACATTTGCTTTCCCCGAGTGGTACTTAATAGCACAATCATAGTCGTTTAACAATTCCACCCAGCGTCTTTGCCTCATGTTCAACTCCTTTTGCTCAAAGATGTGCTGAAGACTCTTGTGATCGGTGTAGATGGTGCATTTGGTACCGTACAAGTAATGTCTCCAGATTTTTAAGGCAAAAACTACCGCACCCAGTTCCAAGTCATGGGTGGTATAGTTCTTCTCATGAATCTTCAATTGTCTAGAGGCGTAAGCTATCACTTTATCCCGCTGCATCAAGACACATCCAAGTCCTTGAATAGACGCATCGCAGTAGACTACAAAGTCATCACTACCATCCGGTAACGCTAATATTGGTGCGCTACACAATTTATGTTTCAGCAACTGAAAAGCAGATTCCTGACTCTCACCCCATTTGTATGTGGTTCCTTTGTGAGTCAAGGCTGTGAGAGGTTGTGCAATCTTAGAGAATCCTTCAATGAATCGCCGATAATATCCCGCTAATCCAAGGAATTGTCGTATCTCACTTGGGGTCTTAGGAACAGACCAATTCTTTATCGCTTCAATCTTAGCAGGATCAACATGTATTCCCTTCTCGTTGACAATATGACCCAAGAATTGTACCTCACGTATCCAGTAATCACACTTAGAAAACTTTGCGTACAGTTGTTCCTTTCTAAGTAATTCTAAGATTAAACGTAAGTGCTTCTCATGTTCTTCCTCGGTCCTTGAGTATATCAGTATGTCATCAATAAAGACGATAACAAACTGATCAAGATAGGGTTTGCACACGCGATTCATGAGGTCCATGAATACTGCTGGTGCATTCATCAACCCAAATGGCATGACCAAAAATTCATAGTGACCATATCGTGTATGGAAAGCAGTCTTCGAGATGTCCTCTTCTCGAACTCTCAGCTGATGATACCCAAACCTCAGATCAATCTTAGAGTAATAGCTTGATCCTTGTAGTTGATCAAACAAATCATCGATACGAGGTAACGGATATCTATTCTTGATAGTAACCTTATTCAGTTCCCTATAGTCAATGCACATTCGAAATGTACCATCCTTCTTCTTCACAAATAGAACTGGGGCTCCCCAGGGCGACGAACTCGGTCGGATGAACCCTTTATCCAACAACTCTTGTAGTTGAGCGGATAATTCCTGCAGTTCGTTCGGAGCTAATCGGTACGGTGCTCTCGCAATTGGAGCGGCTCCTGGAGTCAACTCAATCTGAAATTCAACTTGACGATGAGGCGGTAATCCAGGAAGGTCTTCCGGAAACACCTCGAGAAACTCACGAACTACGGGGATATCCTCTATCTTCTTTTCCTCAGTCTGTTTATCTGTGACGAGTGCTAATATGGCTAGTCGACCCTTTCGTAACAACTTTTGTGCCTTCATAAACGAGATGATGCCTATCACCGCACCACTCCTATCACCTCTGACCGTAAGGACTTCTTCACCAATGGGAATCCGTATGATCTTCTCGTGGCATATGACTTCTGCTTGTTTATCGGAATGCCAATCCATGCCTACTACCACGTCAAAGCTTCCTAACGTAACAGGCATGAGATCTATGGTGAATGTATGACCAGCAAGCTCTATCTTGCAGTCTCTAAGAATATGCGTTACGTGAATCTGTGTGCCGTTAGCTAACTCCACGGTGTATTTAGATTCTAAGGCTGAGGGCATATCACTTAAAAGACTACAGAACCTAGTGGACACGAAACTTCTATCGGCTCCGGTATCGAATAATACAGTAGCAAAACAACCATTAACCGAAAATTTACCAGTTACTGTTGTAGGATCGTTTAGAGCCTCACCTGAGCCAATGACGAAGGCTCTTCCTTTGGCTCCATTGTTGTTTCCACCATTGTTGTTGCCATTACCATTGTTGTTGTTGTTGTTGCCATTGTTATTATTGTTGTTGTTCCCATTGTTGTTGTTACCATTACCATTCCTCTTAAGCTGGGGACAGTTGCGTCTGTAATGGCCTTCTTTTCCACACTCAAAACAACCTTTCGGAGTTTCTTGTGATTGTTGTGGCTTCTTCATCAGTTCACCCCGACAGTCTTTGGCTGCATGACCAATCTTCCCACATCGTTGACACTTGTAGTTATCACATCGACCCACATGGTGGTAGTTACACCGGTTGCACTTCGGCAGTCTTCCACCATACCCACCGGGCCCTTGATTTGAGTGAGTCGCCTGGTTGAAGCTTCGGTTGTTATCAAACTTCCGTTGTTGTTGCTGACTTTGCTGCTGTTGTTGAGGTTGAGATTGGCTACTGGATGACGATCCCTTGTTGCTTGAACCATCCCACTTGCGTTTCTGGTCGGGCACGCTTGCCACCGCACCCCGTTTGGGTAACCGACCTTGCTCAACTGCCTGGTCAGTCAGCCTGTGGGCGGTTCGGATAGCTTGTTGTATGGTAGTGGGGTTAGAAGCAGTTACCATACTTTGAATTTCAGGCACCAATCCCCGTATATAATGCTCCACCCTCTTGTGCATTTCATTCACCATCCCTGGGCATAAAGTGGCTAACTCATGAGTACGAGTCGTGTAGGCTTCAATTTCTGAGCCTTGCATTTTGAGTTGCCAGAACTCAATCTCCAGTTTCTGCACTTCATATCGGGGGCAGTATTCTTCAGTCATGATTTCTTTGAATTCATCCCAAGGTAGTTCATTGGCCATGGCTTGACCCAGCATTTTTACCTGGGCATTCCACCAGGAAAGTGCTGTGCCTTCCAATGTCCCGGTGGCATACTTCACCTGATCAGCAGGCGGGCAGTTGCATTTCGCGAAGACAGACTCTGTCTTCTCAAACCACCTTACAAGCCCTACAGCTCCTTCCGTCCCGCTGTAGGTATGGGGTTTACAGTCCATGAAGGACTTGTAGGTACATGGTGGTGGTCCTGTTTTGACAACCCAAACATTAGTCAGATATCCTAAACAAATAACTAGGATAATCAGTTTAACCTCTTGTTATCATTTACCTGCTGGTTGTCCCGGTTGGGCAGCAGCCACTGCCTCCTGAACATGTTCATTAATTAATGCCGCCAATTCCGCAGGCGTCATGTTTATGGCTCCGGCTCCACGGCCTCCGGCGCCACGTCCACGACCACGCCCACGTCCTCGTCCACGTGCGTCCATATTTCACTTTAAAATTCACAATTACAATAATGAGTAACATCCAACACATTAATCTCATCAAGCTACAGTAAACAATAAGAAATAATGCATTCACCACAACCACAACATTTACAACAGAAATAATAATCAAAGATAAATAATTTGCAATTGAGTCACAAAATATTCCATCAATGTCAAAATTTAAGTTTGTCAGTTGGGTGGGAAACAACCCTTC
Organism: Flaveria sonorensis; assembly: GCA_025506505.1. NCBI lineage: Eukaryota > Viridiplantae > Streptophyta > Magnoliopsida > Asterales > Asteraceae > Flaveria > Flaveria sonorensis. Next base: position 12,021,842 of record CM046436.1, read on the forward strand.
CCACATAGGTTTCAAAGAAAAGAAACACTACATAGTCTAAGTCATTTAAAAGGTAGGATCAGTCTAGTACGTCAGATCCGTCACTGTCCTCATCCATCTCTACTGGTTCTTCTTCGGGGGCTTCCTCGGGTTCTTCTTCTGGGTCTTCCTCATCAGGATCCACCAAAGGTGCAGGGGCTTCAGCAATCTGGAGTGCTGCTAGCTGTGCCTCCAAATCAGCAAACCTATCATCAACCACTATGTTATGGTGATCTTGTGCGTCCATACGCTCACTAAGTGTTACCACGTTGCCTGCCAGCGTATGATGTCCACCAATGGCCATCGAAAGTCGCTCCTGAAGCGTATCTACCTGGTAACGCAGCTGACGCATCTCAGATCGTAATGTAGAGTTCTCATCAGTGAGTCCTCTAATCCGCTATCGCTCTGTGTCCAGTGTGGCTACTAGGGCTGCAAATGCTTGCTCCAGAGGAATGCTCAAAGTAGGAAGTGTAGGCAAAGTAGAGGCGGTCGATGACCTAGTCCTAGGTCGCGTAGGTGCTGCTGGTGGTACGCGCTCTCTATATGCCATACGGTTTATGTAAGTGGGGTAGAAATCCCAGTTACGCGGAGGATCTAACTCAGGAGGTATGAAAGGTTGATCCCAGTCTATCTCACTAGGAGGATAAGGATGTCGTGGCCAGTTAAATCCCCTATCCGGTACGGGAGAAGTAGGAGGTGACTCGGATCGTGCAGGTCTCTTACCTAAATTTCTGGACGACGATGCCATGCTGCGTAGTACGTGTTGCGTATGCCAATGAGTATACAGTAAGGAGAGTAAACGATAAGTAACTAACAACTGTGCGGTTATAGTCTAGTGTGTGTATGCAACCTAGTTCCCTATAACCAATGGCTCTGATACCAATCTGTCACACCCTCAAAATCCGCGTGCGGGGTTTTACCGCGAGGCGCGTGACATACCAGGATCTCAGTCATTAGTTACCAAGAACGACTCTATATGATTAATAAACAAAACCAGAGTTAACGTTTAAAATACTGCGGAAGCGTTTTTAAAACAGAAAACCCAAAACAAGTAGTATGTAAAGAGAATGCGCAAAACATACGCGCCCCAAACACAAATGTTTAATAGGAAAAATAAACCCAAATGTGTAAACAAACAATGTAGACAACTCAACGATGCTGGTGTGCGTGCTCCTAGGCAACTGGCAACCTTAACCTGAGAATAGCATACTAAACAAGTCAACACATGGTTGGTGAGTTCAAGAGTTTGCGTTAAAATATAAACCAATCAACAGTTTCCAGAGCATAAGTAGTGTATTGCAATAGATAGCTAGTCTATTAACATAAAAATATTAATCATAGTGATTTCGCGATCGAAGCTGACTGTGTTACGTTTGTTGCCTCCCGTCACGACTTACCGTGTCGTGACGAATATGTGTTGGGACAAAATTGCACCCGTTTGACCTCGAGTCGCACAGGTGGGGCTCGTCAGACCCAGTAGTACTACCCAAAATTTCCCCGCTATTCAATATTAACAATCCGAAAGTGTGAGGACTTTCCATGGTAAACAGCACTATATCAATATTATACACACTCATATATAAAAGTGTTTATGATCAACAGTATGCTATCTCCCCCAAAAGAGATTATGTAAAATAAGTGGGGCAAGAACTCACCTGATGCGCGCAAGAATTAACTTAGAGCTTAACTTGAAAGACAAGAGGGAAAGACAACCTTCAAAGGTCACCTAGAACACAAGAGTACATAAGTACGTGTACACAGAATCAATATGAAACCCTAAGTGCTCTACAAACCAAAGAACTCAAGGTTTTTAGAAAGACAAGACACATTTGACCCAGTTGACCCGTTTGACCCGTTGGTGACATTATAGGTGATAATTCGTTAATACTAACACAACAGTATGTCATACATGATCAACATACAACTTGATTACATATAGCACATCATTAACCACATGTACTACCTAGATCATCATACAACCAATTATCATACAAGTCATGCGAATCACAACAGGCCAAAACAGGTAACAAACCAAATCACCATCCATATAACCTAAACAACACATTTAATCACCTTAGAAACCATCCATGAACACACTAGCATGATCCTAATATCCCAAACATGCTCAAATCATCCAATTCAAGGATTTGCACAATTAAAGTTTCCCTTTTGGGAAAGTTCATCCTAACTTCATCAAACTCACACAACAATCATGAATTCATCATATATATATCAATTCAAGTCCATGACAACATCTAAACATGATCAACAACACCTAATCATCATGATTCATCAACTTTCATACCCAAAAGTTACTATTTTTAGCAATGTATGAACTACAACATGCATTCTTGAATTTCTAACATTCATATCAACCATCTAGCATCTAATCATCATCACAAACACATCCATAACATTCATACATCAACCAATCATCAATTCATGCAAAATAAAGTTACTATTATTAGTAACCTATGAACAATGTATCAAAATCATAGCTTTCTTGCATAATCGACGTTAACTAGCATATATACAATCCAACTAACATAATAACACTAACCAACATCAACAAATCGATCCCCAATTGCAAGTTTCGAATTAGGGTTTCGGCCCTAATGTAATTTCCATAAAAACTTGTAAAAATCCAACCTTTATTGCATACTTGACGTTAATTAACATGTAATCTATCTAGTAAACACATTAACAAAACAAACAAGCATCAATCGACCATCAATTGCAGAATTCGCATGGAACTTTCGGCCAATCATGAACAATCATCAAATCATACAAAAATCTAACCTTTAGATGTGTAATAGTTTGCAATTGAAGGTTCTAACTTGTTGTATGCCTTGAAATCGATCCAAATTCGAATGTGAATGCTTGTTCTTGGCTGAATTCGCGATGGTGAGGGTGAGGGGATGCAAGTCGCGGCCGAATGGGTTAGGGGATTAGGGTTTGTTTTTGATTTTGTAACTTAATTAATCATATTTACCCTTTTAACCCTTATAATTTGTATTTTATAAAAATTAGGCTTTTTGAATAGTTTTTAAATAGTTTTTAACTACTAAACACAATTATTATAAATCACTAATAACAATCATGCATAATTCCCATTTATCACAAAACACACGAAATAAATATGCACGTTTTCACGTTACGCGATAAAATTACAGTTAACATTTAAATCACATAAGCATAACTTAATAATCACATTGTTAACTTAATTATCATCAATTTAACATTACTGATTATTGTTAAGTCACCAACGTTCAACGACAACTAATGTGTGTGCACGACACGTGTATGCAAGACTTAACGGAACAAACGGAGTTTGGTAACGGAAAATTACCGGATGTCACATAAAGTAGCGGCAATAACTTCGGATTTCAAATTCACTATAAAATTGAGTTTAATACATTTTGGATTTACAATTTCTTTCTGTCAAACAGGCCGGTTTGTTGGAAGACGGTTTAAGTGTGCTCAACCGGACCGACCACCTTCCCCGCGGTTGTCCAGCCAAACGCATCTTCTATATCCAACTTTTCCATCCTAAAACGACTCGTTCCTGCCATTAAAGACCCTAAGTTCCTTAACGGACAACGGTCCCACTCCAGACACACCATTGAGCCGCCGTCGTTCACCATAACCGACGACTTTAACGACCCTAAATCTGGTATCATCGCAGCTAACAACTTTTTTCTACGTTTCTCGTTAATTCTGATTTTGTTTTGTCTCGTGTGTTGGATCTAGTAGTTGGAGGTGGTGTAACAGTGATAAACTAAATATGAAAAGTGAGGGGGGTCTTTTTGCAATGTCTAAAAGATTGGTGGTGAGTTTCAAAAACTCAAAAATGTTCTTGAAAGTGAGCGGGGGCCTTTTTGCAATTTCTTAAAGGTTGGTGGTAAGTTTCGAAACCTCTAAAAGGTTCTTGTGGACACCGACTTCCAAGATTTATATATATATATAATATATATTATATACTAAAAAGACAAAGCACAAAATGTTATATGCATTGCAGACGTCCCTAATGCAAGTTCATGTAAGCACCTGCCTAGTAATCTTAATTTACATAATCACCCTGAAATTTTTTATTTTTACCCTTTCTAGTTTAGCTATATCTACTATTTATAATATATTTATCGGTTTGTTTTTCAACACTTTTTGTTTATTTAATGCTTTTTTTTTTAAATTTTAAACTTTATGCATTATAAAATTCTGAATATACCATTGTAATATTTTTATTTTATTTATATTTTGACGTAAATTTAGTTTAAAAAGAATTATAGTTTATAATAGGGGTGTTCAGAATCGGATATCCGATTTTCGGATATGCAAATTTCAGATATGCGTAAATTTCGGAAAGTGGTTTTCAATATCCGAATCCGTATTCGAAATTTTGAATATGCGAAATTCGGATATCCAAAATTCTGGATTCGGATATCCGAATTCCTAAAAATATGTATCTTTCAACAATTTTGATAAAAGTTTAATATTTTTTAACAAGTTTAAAAAAAGTTTAATATCTGAATTCTTAAAAGATTTGTATTTTTTAAAAATTAAAAAAAAAAACTAATATTTTTTATTAAAACACTTTTGGATATCCGAACTTCTTATAAAAATATCCAAAATTTCTAATTAATATATTTTTTTATTTTTATAAAAATATCGGATGTCCAAATATTCGAAAATTTCCAAAAACACTATCCGAATTCGAATTCGAAATTTCGGATATTTAAGATTTGGATTTTTGGATATTTCGGAATCGGTTCGGATTCGGATATTTTTGCACACCCCTACTTTATAATGTATAAGTAATCGACACACAAAGTACAAGCAGTTAGAACTAATTCAGGTTTCTCTTATTTACACATCCTTTTTCTTTTTCCCCAACTTTTAATATATGTTTTTATATCAAATCTGGATTCATATGTGATTATTTTTATCAACTTTAATATTTATAATTTTTCGTGTTTTTCCAGTTGCGAAGTTGTAATATTTTTTAATAACATTTCAATGTTAATTTTTAATGCTTGTTTTTTTTAATTTGCATTATCCTTCAAGTATTATCAATATCTCGCCGTAGCGCATATGCTTGTGACGTTTTTGGTTTTTATATATATAAATTTTTATAGGTGCATGGTTTCACATTAGCTTTTTTTCATTCTTTATGCCATTGTCATAACACGGGTCCTCATACAAGTTGACATATAAAACCTAGACCATGTATCATGACGTATAGGGCTGGTAGGGATGAAAACATAATACTTGGTTAAAATATAAAAATATGTGTCCCCATTCCCCAACTTTTATACAACATACAAATTGACATGAAACTAAACCTCCAAACCATTGACCTTTGCTTCCAGTATGCTTAATGACTAAGGAACCTGTTACATATTTAACTTCAACAATTTCAACCTAAAAAATTGCCACAGCTGGGGACCATTTTAAGTTTGTAATAATTGGGTGTGTATAAATAAGTTATAAAGAAATAAAATCTGAATCCATTGTACTTTTGTTTTTTCTGACTTTAATATATTAATCATCAAAGCAAATAAAAAAAGTCACTCACTTTTGCTGAATAATACTATTTTTGCTGAATAACTCAATACAGTAATCATCAATAGAAAATAAGGTTATTTACTTGTAGCAACATGTTTAGTTGAATAAACCAGAGAATTGAAATATATTAGATATCGAGATGATTAAATTTAATGAATGTTATTATTAATTTACTTCATATGCAATTAAATGAATAAATACAATGTTATAAATTTTTAAAATTTGCATTTTTAAGGCCCCATATATAGTAGGGTCGGTATCAAATGAGATGATGAGAAATAAGGGTGGGGTGGAGCCGATGTGGAAGTGTTGAGCGGGAAGAATGGTGGATTGAGATGTCCATTTAGAAGTGTTGAAGAAAATGTTTTGAAAACTAGAACTGCCGGTCCGACCGATTGAACCGGGTTTATATATATATATATACTAAAATGTATGCATTTTTATGGTTCATGCAAGTGCGTATATAAAGTGTCTCCATGGTAATAATACATATGCATGAAGATTTATCACACAAAATCACCAAGTCCAGTTAATTTTAAATTCTTATTATACTATATATTAAGGACAACACATTTCTACAAAAAAAATCTTAGGATTTTGAAATTTACTAATCGAACTTCCTTCTTTTGTAATGTTAACACAACCTTATATTTAAAGCATAGCACAATATGTGAGCTAGATTTTTTGATTCTTCCTTTTTACATTTTATCAAATGCTCTTAAGTATATTATATATTACGACACCTAGCAATTATACTAACTCGCTGCATTCAGACACAAGTATATTTCATCTCATTTTATATTATTATCGTTACACTTACGACATGTATATTTTATCGCACATATGGCATTCCCATCATAATGCGTTCTTGCCGTAAAACACGGGGGGTAACCAACTTCATAATAGAAAGCCAAAAAAATAAATAAAACACTTAATCATCACTTAAAGCGATTCTTATCAGCTCGTTTTTGCGACAACATGAATATAAGAAAAAGCTACATTTTGAGGCTGAATTTGTGGGTTTTAATTTTGTTAATTTTTTCGGATTTTAAACATATCATATATTTTCAGACCATATCACATAAAACCTAAAAGAAAGAGAAGTGGAATGATTTGAATTTATTTTAAACATTTAACATGAGAGCAATACTAGAATGTAACAACATTGTTTAACATGATTTATATTTACGCATCAAAAAGTGTAATTTTATATAGAATTTTAGATAATCTAAACGACTTAGACCTGATAAAATTACCTTTAAGCATTTGAATATTTAAAGTTGTTAAAATCAATAATCTTTTTTGTAAGGTACCATCGAACTTAATCACGACTAACATCATGACTAATGATTTTTTGTTCTCGTGACATCTGGTATTTATCCTTATTAAATAGAATAGATTAAAATTTTATAAAATAAGCAATAAATAAATTTAAAAATACATTTTAAGAAAGCCTATGCGTTGGTCTTTTGTAAAAGAAAAAGAACAATGTCGTGAAAAGTACACGTCCTTTGGAAAGAACCATAATAAACAAATTTATTGTATATGTAGCCGTTGATAAAGTTTTAGTACATATTTCACTACGTCCTACGTGTACTATACGTACCACTAATAATTAATCCATATTTGATTTCATAACTACAAAGCCACTTAGAGTATATTCCAAGTATTTTGTCTTCTTAAACCTTGTTTTATTCTAATACATTGAATTATTATTTAATAATTGATTTTATTTTTATGTGATATACGTAAGGCTAGTTTTTTTGTTCTATTAATAACGGCTACTTTTTTGTTTTATTCATAACGGCTAGTTTACCTATTATACATATGTTTTATGCATTTGAGAGTTTTTTTCAAATCACATTTCATCTTCTTTCTAATATTCTAACTCTCTTCTAAACACAATTTAAAATTCAATTCTCAATGGATTCAAGAGCTCCATTCTCTTTCACACAAATGTTAAATGATGAAACCAATGAAGAATACCCACATCAGCAACCCGCGTTCTCCCAATATCAACACATTGGGTTCTCCCAATTCCCACAACCCGAGGGATTCCCATATCTGGGGGATTCCCACATGTTCAACAACCTGGGGGATTCCCATATGTTCAACAACCTGGCTTCTCACAATTTCCAAAACCCGGGTGATTCCCATATCTTCAACAATCTCAGTCTTCGTTGGAAGACTATCAACAATATCAAGCATGACTTAAACATAAAGAGCTTCAAAAAGTGCAGCAATCGCAATCACAATCACATAATGAACAACTAATTGATGAAGCACCATCGTCATCCAAAAAAACACCAACAAAGAAGAAAGGGAAAGGAAAAAGAAAAGAAAAAGAAAAAGCTGAGAAGTCTGTTCGTATTAAGTGGGCAACTGATGATGAAGTGTTGTTGGCTAAGGCTTATGTAGCCATTTCTGAAGACCCAATAACTGCTAACAGTCAAAACCAACATGCATATTGGGAGAGGATAGAACAACATTACAATGTTGGAAACCCTCAAATTCCAAGAAATGCTCACAACCTTAGAAGTCACTGGCATATGATCAAAGGAAAGGTTGCTCACTTTAATGCGTCTTATGTTCGTAGCAAGTCACAATACAAAAGTGGTTGGTCAGAAAACCAATATATAACCCAAGCAAAATATGATTACACGAACACTAACAATGTTGCCTTCACATATGAACATGTGTGGCGGATAGTTAAAGACATTCCAAAGTATTCTGGGCCTACCAAAGTGTATGGTCATCAAGCTTCCAAAAGAACAAAGACAAGCAGCATAGGGGAGTATACCACTTCTGCTTCGGATGCCAACTTTGGCAATACTCTCGAATCAACTCAGAGAGTGGGGGGGGGGGTATTACTTGATGATGATAATGATGATGATGTTGTTCTTGCAATACAACAAGAAGATCAAGAGGAAGAACCTCTAGAAGAAGAGTCTCGAGAGGAAGCTCCAACACGTCCAATGGGGAGGGACAAGGCCAAGAAGCTGGCCAAAATAAGGGGTAATGGCATGACTTCTTCTTCTTCACTTGCTTACGAAGCAAAAAGACTAAGTCTCGTTGAAGACTTGGCTGAGACGACAAAGGCAAAGAAGAAAGCTATCCAACATTTCAACAAAAAAATTGATAAATTCTTTGAGTTGGAAGAGAAGAAAAACCTTTTCATCGACACAAGTCATATGGATCCATTCCAGCGTGTCGAACATGACGAATGTGTAACGAGATAAGAGAGAAATATGGAATGCCTCGTCGTAACTAATTTTTTAGTTTAATTTGTTGTTTCGGTTTTATGTTGTGGTTTTAGTTTAATGTTGTTTTTTTATCTACTTTTATGTAATGACTACTTTAATTAATGAATGTTTTTTTTCTAACGGCTACTTTTTTTTGTCTTTGCTCTAACGGCTAGTTTTTTTTGTCTTTTTTCTAACGACTAGTTTTGTTATTTGTATAAATACCATAACGTACACCACAATCACTACAACACTTCACCCATTTTCCACACGAATTCTGAAAATGAGCATCGATGATGATAGAATACCCATGAATATTCCTCAGATGCTCACACAAGAATTTCAAAATCTTATTTCCGATGATATCGAAGACCTTGCTAATCGGTTGTTTGAGCTTGACCAAGAAGAAGAGGAAAGTTCTTCCCGACAACGTAAGAAGCACAAAGAGATAGATAGAGGTCGTCAGGATGGAGACGCACGATTGTGGAATGATTACTTCGCTCCAGAGCCGGTGTACGATGAGAGTTTCTTCAGACGGCAGTTTAGGATGCGCATTGGTCTTTATAATCGTATCGTCACAGATTTATCTGAACCAAGTAAATCTGTACACTGGAAATATTTTACGCAAAGATATGATGCTATAGGTATAGGTAGAAAAGGGTCTATCCCCAAGACAAAAATGCACAAGTGCCATTCGTCAATTGGCATATGGCACAACAGCTGACCAATGCGATGAATACTTACGCATTGGTGAAAGTACTGCTATGGAATGTCTACAAAAGTTTTGCAGGTCTATCGTGGACATTTATTCATCTGTGTATTTAAGAAGACCAACCTAATATGACGTTGACCGGTTAGTAGCTGAACATGAAGCCCATCACGGGTTTCCTGGAATGCCTGGAAGCATTGATTGTATGCACTGGAGTTGGAGAAATTGTCCAACTGCATGGAAAGGTCAATATACTCGTGGTGATCATGGGCATCCCACCGTTATGCGAGAAGCAGTTGCATCACATGACCTCTGGATTTGGCATGCATTCTTTGGAGTAGCTGGATCAAATAACGATATCAATATGCTTAATCAATCACCAGTTTTTAATCAAATCTTAGAGGGGAATGCACCGCAATGTAATTTTACAGTGAATGGGAATAACTGCACCACAGGGTATTATCTTGCAGATGGTATTTATCCAGAATGGGCAACGCTTGTAAAGAATTTTATATATATCCATCGGAGAATAATTTGAAAATGAAGTGGTACAAAAGGCGTCAAGAGTCTACAAGAAAAGATGTAGAAAGAGCCTTTGGTGTTCTTCAAGCTATGTCGGCAATGATACGATCCCCAGCAAGATCATCGAACTTACCGGTATTAGGTGATATAATGCATGCATGTATTATATTACATAATATGATTGTAGAAGATGAAGGACGTTCCATAACTAACTGGTCGCGTGAAGAGCAAGAACCAGAGCCAGAAAGTTACAATAACGGGGCACCACCATCATTTCAAACACACCTACACAGATTTAGAAGCTTACGTGACCAGGACGCGCACCATGCATTGCGGAACGATCTAATAGAACATCTCTAGGCGAATAGGAGGATTACAGAGTAGTTTTATTATTGTTTCTATCTATTAATTTCGTATGGTCGTTTTTATTTTATTGTTTTACGTTGTTGTTTTTATCTTATTTTAATATAGTTGCGGTTTAATTTTATTATTTTCTTATTTAGAATTATTTAATTTCAGTATTTAACTTGATCATTTGATATTTAATTCTATTATTTATTTTAATTAAATATTTTTACAATAATATAAATATTTTGAGGTGAAAAAATAAATGTGTTTGTGGGAAGGATAGTGTTGGAGGTAAAAAATGTTTGTGGGAAGAATGACTGAAGGTGAGTGGAAAGCTGATGTGGCATGCTGATTAGGACTGTTTATGGGAAGGATGAGCTGTAGCGTTATGAACAGTCTTATAAGTTATTTATTGTTGATATAATTGTTTTTTGTGGTGTAATTGAAAAAATATTTTAAAATTTTCTTTTTATAATTTATACTGTCATGTATGATCATTGTTTCAAAGACATATATTGATTATATTTTAATACGTTACATTATATTTTATTCAACCCGAAAATACATAAGTTTATTCAAACTATATATGTAATACACGAGTTTTTTAAAAACATAATTATATTTAGTATATAACATTACATTTTTTAAACTCGTGCAATAAACATTATTCTAACATAGTTTTTATAGTTTGGTTTGAAAGAGTATTTTATATGATAATATCTTTCTTTGATTATTTCTTTGTTATTTTATGTTCATATATTTCTTACTAATTTTTAAGATCGAATGGATGAGGTTAGTTTAAATGACAAAACACTTTGAAATTATAGCTATGAATTTTAATTCTTTCGAGTTCAAGTGTTCGAGTCATGTTTATGACAGGTTAATATAATTAGTCATGATATAAAACTACAAGTAAGTCATGTAAATGTGTAAGTTAACATATTAAAAAATTGTATTAAAATTTAAAATTAACCTTTTGGTACGAATAGATATAGAGTTGTAATTTTGAAATTTGCTTTCATGAAAAAAAAAATTGATCTCACCAACAAGTAGTAACAATCCTTTTTTTTAAACGACAAATGTACGATCCTGTTTCAAAGAATAGGTGTTATCTTAATCGGATCTATCTATCCGTTTTCCAGCCAGGACCGCACACTCAATCCCCTCAGAAGGAAACCCATGCTGAGAAAACCTTCTAACTCAACTATAAACATTTTACTCAAAGTGAGACTTGAACCCATGACCTCTTCTTATTTACATGTCATGGGTACCTTACCGACAAATAGAAATAATTACTTGCAATAATCCGAACATTAACATATTTATAGTCACGAATTTATTTTCATCATTAAAATCCATAAAAAAAACAGATAGAAAATGAGAAGAAGATCACAAGTTATACAATAGTCTCATGTAACCCCCCGAAGAATCAGCTTACGACACTCAAGCCCCTCAATTTTCCCTTCTCAAACCGCTATAAAACCTCATAATAAACTTATCAGCAGCTTCATCCACCTCACCACCATCTCCGTCACCGTCACTCACCGGAAACGGACTTCTCCCAAACTCCGGCGACGCGGTGGCGCGTGTCATCATCTCCTCCATTTCCTTCATAACCGCAGCATCGATAACAACCATGTCATCATGATTACTGTCATCAACATCCGGCTGCCGGAGATGAGTGTCACGGCGGCGGTGGTGGGTAGAGAAGAGGGAGAGTGGGTATGGAGGGGTGTTGTTACAGGTGAACTCGTAGTCGCCGGAGGGTGGGTGGTGGTGTTGGTGGAGGTGTAGGGATTTTCCGGCGATCTTGCTGCGTTTGATCACGGTGGTGAGATCTGTGAGTAGTTTTGCTTTGGACATGCCTTTCTTTAACATGAAGAAGATGAGATGCAAGAAGCTACGTGCTTTTTTCGCCATTAATGGTGGATTTTGCTTCGTTTGATTAATTCTCTCTTTAGGGTTTGATGGTTTACAGAGAGAGAGAGAGAGAGAGAGAGAGAGAGAGAGAGAGAGAGAGAGAGAGAGAGAGAGAGAGAGAGAGAGAGAGAGAGAGAGATGTGGTTTGAGGTTGAAGATGGAAGGAGGGTATATGGGTATTTAAAGTGTGAAATCATGAAGGTAGGTTGTGTTAGTGTATGAATGAATAATAGTTTAATAAAATCAAGAAAAAGTTTCATTAGTTAAGGTAGTGGTGGTTCTTGGAAACCACAAGAATAAACTGGTTTTGGGTTTGATAATATCATAGTCGGTTAACTCGAACATGACCTATTTAACTAATGCGTTGAATTGAACACAACTTGTTTATAATAAGACTTATCAGGGTCATTCCCGAGAATACCTGAAAATTTTGGCCCTGGGCGAACCAGTAGAAAGAAAATGAGCCCTATAATATAAATTAATAACCTCGTATATAACACTTCAATAATACGATAATAATCGTTAGGAAAATATTGAAATAAAAAGTGCTCTAAAACTAAAAAAATATAAGAAGTAATCTCAACCATCTATTTTTTTTATTGAATGATTGAGATTACTTTATAAGAAAATTTTTGTTAGACGGATATTTTAGGGATAACCACTTTTGTTAACTTTTTATAAGTTTTTCCATTTTTTAAAACTTTTATAACTTTTATGTATGACATTATTTCTTTTATAAAAATGAGCGTTTTTTATCTTTAAAACGAGTATAGTATTGCTATATAAAATTTTAATAAATATTTTTATGTTTTTAAACTCATATCTCGTCAATGTGTCTATTAGTGCAGTTGATTATGTATTTTTGTTATTTATTGTGTTTTTTAAACATAATATTGTGTTTTTCTAAAATGATGAACTTTAAAAAAGTATAATGATGAAATAATATTGTTGTGTATCTATAATATGTAAAACACAGTAAAAAATTAACAACTAATTATTTTAATATTTTAACAGTAATGATAAAATAGCATAATGTCTCATTATGCTTTTTGATTATCATTGTGTAATATTGAATACTATCAGTTTTGAAAAATATATTGGTGAAATAACATCGTTGTGTACTTTTAGTTGTATAACACAATGATAATAACAACAAGTTTATATAATGTATAAAAACAATAACAAAAATAACACAATTTGTTATTTTTAATACTATGAGTTTTGATAAATACATTGGTAAAATCATATTAATGTGAATGCAAAAAAAAAATAATTGATTACTAGTTTATATAATCTATAAAAACAATGACAATAATAACACAAAATGATCTAAAATATAAAATACAATGATAAATACATATAATAAATGATGTGAAATATATGACACAATGAATGTGTGTGTGTGTGTGTGTATATATATATATATATATATATATATATGATATAATGAGCTGATGTATTTAACACAATGAACAAAATACCATACTCTTTAAAACAATAGAAGGACACGTGTCAAACCGTTAATTCTTTTTAGACTTTTTAGATTAAATATCATTTTTACTATAATCGTAACCAAATCGTTATGCGAATAAATAAAAACATTGTAGCGAAATAATCAAATTTACTTACTTAAACGTATCGTGAGGCTCTTCTAGGGTTTTGAGAATGAGTTTAGATTTGGTAAACAGTAGTGAACTAAACTAATTAAATTATTAATAAGCTCTAAGGTTTAATAGTCTAAAGTAATTAAATTCTTTTTCTAATGGCCTATATTTTATTTAATAAGCATATACATACATATATAATATAAAAATTTCTGGTTCCCGAAGGAGATCGAACCCTAGCCTGTCACCCACCCGGCCCCCTCTCTGGGCCGCCTCTGATACTTATGTTAGAAACAAATGTGTAAAGTTTTTTGACAATTTGATGAACTTGTTGCTGGTTAGAGGAAAATTAAAGTCGAGCCGCCCAGAACATAAAATGAACATGAACGTGTTGACCTGAAAAGTTACATCATGATTCTAAACAACTTTACTTGATCCTAATTAAGAAAGTTGATTGGTGGGATCATCTTGTAGGTTGCATTACACCGATCGAACTTGATCTTTTGAGAATGGTTCGAATGTGAGTGTGCTTGCAGTGACTTTAAAGATAATGAACTATACCTAATTAAGTGACTACAAGAAAGTGGGTCTATAGCAATAAAAATATGGCACCTTATAGCAACGACATGTCATCGCTATAGCTAATTTTGACCTATAGCGACGATATGTCGTCGCTATAGAGTTAGTTCGCAAAAGTTAGTTGTAATAGGCTGATATGTCGTCGGGATAGAGGTCGTCGGCATAAGTTTTTCTATAGGAACGACAAATCGTTCTTATAAGTGTCGTGGTTTCTGATTTTATCAATTGTCATATCTATGGTGTTATAAAACATGGAAATACAACTTTATCAATTAATATATACACAAAGATGTACTAACATTAAAGTCATATACACTTACATATACATACATACAAGCATAATCACAACACATAATCACTTACAAGTATACAAGTACACAAACATATAAATATACAGCATACCTAAATACACAATTACAAAAATACAAACATACTTACATACAAGTATACAACATACTTACATACACACTTACAAGTATACAAAAAACATACAAGTATACAACATACTTATATACACAATTACAAAAAACAAACATATAATATACTAATGAACAAACATAGAAATATAAATGCATACAAACATTCACATACAAAATTTACATAATTACATATATATAAACATATACATAAACAACTAAATACGTCAAACCATATACATATAAATTAACACATATAAAAATACATACAAACTTAAAACCATGAAAATATATATAGTGGCATTTCATCAAACACTTGGTGTGCATAACCTAATCTACCATCAAACTTATATACACTAACATATATATACACTTTTACAATCATACAAACCTAATCACAAATATATTCACTAAACAACACTTAAATCATAAGCTTTAAACTAATTTCATACCTTCAAATCTTCAAATCCTTTAATTTCAAGCTTTAAACTTTAATCTCACCTAAAACATAAAAATTTAGATAAAATTTATAAAAACAAGATTATATAACTTCATTATAGTAAAATAAACATCATTCTTACCTTCAAACACTTCAATTTGATACCAAATACGCATATAAACCGAGATGAAAATCGGGAGAAAAATTGGAGTTTTTTTGGGGTGAAAAATGGGACAGAAGGTCTGAAATGCGATTTAAGGGGTCCGCACTCTATAGCGACGACATGTCGTCCCTATAGAGTAAAAAAAGTCGTCCCTATAGAGTCAAAATTAAAAAAATTAAAAAAAGCCTGTCCCGACGACATGTCGTCGGCACAGAGAAATTATTTTTTATATTTTTTATCTATCCCGACGACATGTCGTCGGGAAAAGTGGATTTTAATTTTTTTTTAAAATCTGTAAGTCGAGATAGAAAAAAATAAAAAATTAAATAACTTCACATGTCGCGACGACATGTCGCGACGACATGTCGTCGGCATAGGTATTTTCATAAAACCCGCGTATTATTTAGCAGCCCGTCAACTCTATACCGACGACAAGTCGTCGGTATAGAGTTTGACCAGTCAAAAATCCCTATTACTATATAGCGACGACATGTCGTCTCTATAGACTAATCTATACCAGCGACATATGTCGTCGCTATAGATGTCGTCGGGACAGAACTAAATTGTTGTAGTGGCAGTTTTATAAACGCCTTGACATATTAACCTCTTCAAGTTTTAAGTTTCTAAAAATAGTTTCTATATAGATTCTTGAAAGGGTAATTTAACTATTTGAGTGCTACAATTTATATTTTCATGGAAATGAAATAATTTTTTAAACTATTCACTCGATCTAAATTTTCAACAATGAAATCAATTATCATTTTTTACTTTCCAAATCTTCAATCCTTTTCTCCCAGCTTATATAAATTTTGAGTCAAATATATATAAGCTTATATTTGTTAATCAAATATAAAAAGAAAAAAAGGATTTAAGAAAATACCATTTAAAAACAGGTTCATCACTAAAGTCATTGATTTCTTAAATTGTTATCATATCACCGGATATTACTTCTATTCGATCGTAAATAAACTTCAAATGAGTTGGCGCGAAACACAGCTTATGGTCAAAGAATTTAACAAAATTGGATGTATGGACTGTATTTGGATTCACGATTTCTAACTTTCAGTCCTGAAATCCATCAAACTAATAATTCTAACACTATTGACACCTTTATTTAAAAAAATGGAAAATAAATAAACGAAGTCTTTCTTGAACCGAAGGTATAGTTAAAATCTACTACCCTACTTGCCAATATATTTCACCTTTATAAATTACTAGATTTAATAAATCCATGTATTACACGGGTTGAATAAATAAAATATTAATATAATAAAAATTAATGATTATAAAATGATATTCAAAGATATGATATGACTGAAATTACATATGAGAAATGACTATAAATAATAATCAGTGATATAAACTTTTTAAAATTTTATTTTTAATTTTTTTTTCCAAAAAAATAAATATTTTATTCTAAAACAAACCGTATAAAAATATCATTTTTAAAAATTTTCTTATTATAACTCCTAAATTTGATTATTTTTGGTTTTTAAAAAATTGACTTTTTAAAAATACCCATTTTAAAATATTTCGTATTTTTAAAAAGTTTTACACTTTAGAAAAAATTATTATTTTATAAAAAAATTATTTATTTAGAAATAACATTAATGAATAGATTTCTTTCTTAATTTATTAAATCTAAAAAAATATTAAATAATTATTAATAATTAAAGTAATTATTTAATATGATAGAGAGGCGGAAAAATTTTGGTGAGGATGATTGTGGTGCTGCCACGTGTCATCTTAAGTTTACTCTTATATTTAAAGTATAAAGATAAAGATTTGAGTTACAGTTTACACTTTATTACATAAAAATCTTGTATTAACTAAGATTTGGTGGCCACGTTGTACACGGTCCATTTAAAAAAAACCTATAAAATTTAACTTTATGCACAATTCAATAATACTTAACACTAATGGTATATATATTTTTAAATAACTTAAAAGCTATATATCTTGATGCTGGATGACATCAACATTGTCTAAGCGGTATCATAACACGTGCTTTCTTTATACTTTGGTTAAGGGCGAGATACTTAAGAAGATGCATGATTCATTAGCTTAATTATAAGTAGTTGCCAAACTTGAAATTTTAAACTAAGAGTTATAATTATAACATGTGCTTTCTTTGTAAATTTAAAGAAGATGATGGCATTATATTATCATTATTATTAAAAAAACTAGGTGGCAACAAAGTAACGTTTTCATATAGTTTTTCCGATAGTTAATTAGCTAAAAGAATTAGCGCTACTAGATTTAGTCACCGACCAATAACACATCCGTCAAAGAAATCCACATGAGACAATGCGGGTCACAAGTTCACCGAGGCAAGGCCTGGCCAGGGTTTGAATACTAGCCCTGCCCCTAGGGGTGTTCAAATTCGAATATCCGAATGCCGGATAGTGGATTTCACTATCCGAACGAATCCGTATACGAAATTCGGATTCGGATATCCGAACGAAAATCCGAATTCTAAAAAATATGTATTATTTAATCATTTGTATAAAAAGTTAACATTTTTATTTAAAAAGATTTCGGATATCTGAAGTTTTTATAAAAATATCTGAAATTCCTAAGTAATATTTATTATTTAATAATTTTAGAAAAATATTTCAGATAATTCGGATATCCAAATATCCAAAAAATTCTCAAACTCACTATACGAATCCGAATCCGAAAGATATATCGGATTCGGATATTTTTAAACACCCCTACCTTCCCCAACATTGCTTTGCACTCATACCCTAGTCGATCTGGGCTCCTAATTAACTCCATGGGCTGGTTACTCCAAGGTGTTTACCTATGAAGTATCGAACCCGAGTCTCCATTGGAGAAGCTGCCGACCTCTAGGCCACCTTGAAGTAAATTAATTAAATACATGATTTTTTTTACCTTTAGCTTATTTATATAATATATTCTTTTAGTTTTTGTTTAATTAAATTTGACAAGCTCGATTTGTTTACTTAGCAGAGGAGGTTTCATGTGACCATATATACTCTTTAGAGGGTGAATGTACATGGAAAGACACAATTCTGGGGGCACACTCCTGTTTCTACTCAACTTCTAATTAAACAAAAGCAATTTTAGTGTTCAAAAGTGCATTTCTTAATCATTACAAAAATAGGTGCGTTTGCTTGATTTAAAAAAAAAAAATTAAATCTAAATGCGATTGTTTAGTACCTTTGAGGGTTGGTAAAGTAAAGATTACGTAAATACGTAATATAACATACAAATTAATTGGTCTAACACAAAAGGTGGGTCAAACAGGCACCATTTGGGCTTCTCTTTTTTAAAAGCTACCCAACTTCGTATTTCTATTTCTTTTCTTATTTTCTTTATTTCATGTTTAATGTTCGTCTTTTATTGAGAAGGACGTCAGATTCTCTCATTCGTCAAAGTACGTCTTGAGCCTTCAAATTCATTTGTTTCTCCTTTTTCTCTCATCCACCTAAGCGTCCATCAAACCATAGTCTAACTACTTTTAATGATTTTTTGATCGCTAAAGACAGTTGCAAATAATCTAATAGCTAAAATCGGTGACAAAAACATTTGTGCTGCCTGCAAGACACATAAACTTTGAAACAATGAGGCCTTCAAAACTGGTTGTTGAAACGCGAAAAAGACATTTGTATTGGTTTACTAGTCCCTAATTATGATTATGAGTTATGTATATACTAGTAGTAGAACTAATAATAAAAGAGAACTAATGGTCTTTAATAGTTAGGGGATGTTTGGGATTGCTTATCAAAATAACTTATTGACTTATTAACTTTTAAAAAGTCAAAAAACACTACAAGAAAATCACCCTGTCGCGACCAGATCTATGGCGACGACAAGTTGTTGTCGCTATAGGTCACCTATAGCGACGACATGTCGTCGCCAAAGAGGTAGTTTGACTTTTGACTATTCTTCCACTATGGCGACGACATGTCGTCGCCATAAGTCCTTTTTTTTCTTTTTGAATTATTTAAAATAATGCTAGACTGATTAATATAATGTGTGACCCCTATGGCGACGACATGTCGTCGCCATAGGTCTTTTTTTTCTTTTTGATTTATTTAAAATAATGCTAGAATGATTAAAATAATGTGTGACCCCTATGGCGACGACATGTCGTCGCTATAGGTAAAAACATATTTTTTTCCTTTTTTTTTCCCGAAATAAGTTGGAGGGAAATAGTCCCGCCAATATGAAAACTCTATGGCGACGACATGTCGTCGCTATAGAGTTTTATGATTTTCTTAAATATTATAATAATTAATAATTATAATAATTATTAATTATAAATATTATTATTAATTATAATAATTATTAATTATAATTATTAATTTTAATTATTATTAATAATTATAATTAATAATAATAATAATAATATTAATAATAATAATTATTATTATAATTAATAATTATAATTATAACTATAATTATAAATATTGTTAATTAAAATTATTAATTATAACTGTTATTCATAATTATAATTAATAATAATAATAATAACAATAATAATAATAATAACAATACTATAATAACCATTCAACATCTGATCAATACTATAATCCTCTCTCGTAGGTCTCTTGAGTCTAGCTAGTAGATTAGCAACTTCTCTGATATGTAGTCTAGCAATGTTAGACATGTGGCATACACTCTACTGAAGGCAGTTTCAGGATCTAAAGGCCATATTGCACATCACCTCTTAAGCTCACTTGCTGAGTTAGCATAATTTCATGGTAGCATGGTAATTTTTGGGAAATGATGCTTATTAATTTACGGGAAATTATGCTTGTTAATAGTAGATTAAGTTCATTTATACTTAGTTATCATCAATGAGTGTCAAATAAGTGTGGTTATGATAATTAGGGTGGATTGCATACGTCAAATGCTAACTATGATCCAATTATGATCATTGGTAATTTAAGTTTGTTTATAATAATTAAAACAACAACAACAATAATAATAATAGTAATAATAATAATAATATTAATAATAATAATAATAAATAAATAAATAATAACCATCATTATAATAATTATAATAAAAGACTAATAATAATAAATAATAATAATATAATAATATCTTTAATAATAAAATAATAATAATAATAATATAATAATAATAATAATAATAATAATAATAATAATAATAATAATAATAATAATAATAATAATAACAATAATAAATAAATAAATAATAACCATCATAATAATAATTATAATAAAACACTAATAATAATAAATAATAATAATATAATAATATCTTTAATAATAAAAAACAATAATATAATAATAATAATAATAATAATAATAATAATAATAATAATAAATAAATAAATAAATAATAACCATCATAATAATAATTATAATAATAATAATAATAATAAATAAGTAAACAATAATAATAATACACCCTATGGCGACGATTAGATCCGCGGGTACACCCCCGCCCAATTATTTGCCAAAAAAAAATAATTAAAAAGACCCTATGGCGACGACATGTCGTCGCCATAGGGTTCAGACGCATTCGAGCCTTACAAAACCGATCTGCTTCGTCTCTTTCACCCAAAACACCCAATTTTCTTCTCTAAAACGTCCAGGCGACCCACAAGCTGCAATCCTTCAAGTTGAACCCGTCCACCACCATAATCGCACCTCCTTTTTTGTCTCGTTACCCTCCTACCCTAAGATTGAAGCTAGCCATCACCATAATCGGTTCTTTTACAGTCCACGAAGGTGACCACCGCCGCTCAATTAGCCACCAACACCAAGATTAGCAGTCCACACAACGTTTTTGGGTTCTAGCCACCATCATTGTTAAACTTTTAAGGTTTGATTATATATTTTTTAAGATTTGCTTTGAATTTTGTTGGTTGTTAGATGAATGTTTAATGTTTGGTTGTTTGGGTAGAATTAAGTTGTAGGTTGTTAGATTTGGTTGAATGATGTTGTTGGTTGTTAGAGTTATAAATGGAGAGAAAGTTTGTTGTTTAACGGTTAGATGGAGTTAAGAAAGCATCCAAAAGCATTAACTAATTCAAAAATATTAGAACAACTTAACCGCATTCCCGATCATTTTCCGGGTAAACATCCCAACCACGGTGGCGTGAAAAGAAAACATGATGAGTCAGAGTTGAATTGGACAAAAAAGAGTATATTCTTTGAGCTGGATTATTGGTCATCTCTTGATTTAAAACACAATCTTGATGTTATGCATATTGAGAAAAATGTGTGTGAGAGCTTGTTAGGTACCTTGTTGATGAATGAAAAATCAAAAGATACACACAAAGCAAGAGAAGACTTAAAAAATTTGGGAATACGATCAGATTTATGGCTAAGTGTGAAAAACAACAAGGTCATACAACCACAAGCTTCTTACTCTTTCAAACCTAGTGATCGATCTAAATTTTGTCAGTTCATTAAAAGAGTGAGACTACCTGATGGTTTTGGATCAAACTTTAAAAATAAGGTGATTCTTAATAACTCAAATATCATCGGGTTAAAGTCTCATGATTGTCACATTCTTATGCAACGTTTACTACCAATTGGGGTTCGTGTAGGTTTACCTGATAATATTTCAACAACAATTATTAACCTTTGCACATTATTTAAAAAGATTTGTGCACGATCGCTAGATGTTGATGACATGTATAAAGCACAGAAAGAAGCGGTTAATATTTTATGCAATTTGGAACTAATATATTCTCCAGCATTTTTTGATATTATGGTTCATCTAATTCTACACTTACCTGAAGAAGCTATTCTTGGAGGGCCTGTATAAATGAGATGGATGTATCCTTTTGAAAGATACATGAAAAAGCTGAAAGCTTATGTTCGAAACAAAGCCAAGCCTGAAGGATCAATAGCAGAGGGTTATGTTGCAGATGAAGCCTTAACATTTTGCTCTATGTATCTGGAGGGTATTCAAACCAAATTTAACCGTCCTGATAGGAATGAAGATCCTGGCATTCCAAAGAGGAATTTCTCTGTCTTTTCATCACAATGTCGACCAATGTCAAAGAAGAAAATCATTTCCCTCAGTGAAAATTCTAAAAAATCATTTCAATGGTTTATGCTGAACAACTGTGAAGAACTTAAAGTCTACATATCGTAAGTTTTTAAGTTTAAATTATTCTTATTAGTTTCATTTTAGCTAAAATAATGATAAATTATTATAAATATTATATTTCACATACAGTGAATTTGAACTTGAATTCCCTGGAAGCGATGTAAAAAATGAATTTTTTTCATGGCTTAATAATAAGTTCAATACGTCTCCTTACAAAGAACTCAAGGCATTGGCTCATGGCCCCGTGTGCACATATTCTTACACAGCTTGTATTGTCAATGGTGTTAGATTTGTGATACACATCCGTGATATCAGATGCACTACCCAAAATAGCGGTGTTGTTACAGTAGGAAAAGATGGTACACGATTTTATGGTCAATTAGAAGACATCTACGAGTTGAAGTATATAAATGGCTACAACGTTGTACTATTTCGTTGTAAATGGTTTGACACGTCACGGAAGGGGTCCGTAATTAAAAAGAATAACATTGTTGTTATCGATGTTAGTCGTGAATGGTTTGGTGACCAGCCTTGCATTTTAGCAACACAAGCTCAACAAGTGTTTTATCTTGAAGATCCTTCTAAATCCATTGGCAATTGGAGGGTTGTGGAAGATGTTCACCATCGAAAACTTTGGGATCATCCAAGTATTAGTGTTGCTAATGAGATAGATGTATTGCATGACAGTCAATCATCTGATTATAACTTGGTTGTCGATAGCAATTTTGAAGTTGGTGAATCAAGTACACTAGTTATAAATGATGAGAGAGAGATGCGCATGATAATTATGAATTAGTCGTAGACTTAAGTTGGTTGCCTGTTGCTCCGCTTGTTCAAGATGAAGATTTTATTAATGATGATGAAGAAGATGAAGATGCATATCTCTCAGATGAGGAATAATTTATTAATGATAATGAAAAAGATGAAGATCCATTAGATATTAATGATAGTAAGGACGAGAGCGATGATGATCTTGTAGATGAAGATGAATATCTTTATAGTGATAATTCAGATTGATTGTATGTATTAAGAACACTTTATTCTTTTTCTTATTAAAATATCACATGAATATATTTATAGTGATAACACAAATTGATTATTGCAGGTTATGTCTTCGTACGTAGCAGGATCACACGGGGGTGACGGTGGGGTCGGGACCCCACGGACATGGATATACTCTTCCTTCTACTTACCAATTATGTAAGTTAATGTTTTAAATATATATCTTTTAATTGAATATATTTTAAATGTTGCTAACTTTTTAATTTTTTTATATCAATATAGCATCAGTTAAAAAAAAAGATTAAAAGGAAGAAATCAAAACTTATATGAGAAATAGGCTGCAAACAACAGCCAACCACTTCCTGTGCAATTTGATCATACAGGAAAACAATATAAAGCTGTTGGAGAAAACAGTCAATTATTTGTCCGAGCTTTATCCAATCATGTTTCCACTACTCCTTTTCATTATTCCACTTGGGATAAAGTTCCTGATACGTTCAAGATATCATTGTTCAATTTTCTAGAGGCGAGTATTTATGCAGTGTTTTATTTGTAATTTGATAATCATAACTTTTATATGTTTCTAATTATTTTATTTTGCAGGAATATTTTGATCTGGAAGCTCATCGTTGCTCAGACCACTGGCAAGGTATACAACTTGGAATACATATGGATTGCCAATGAGCTTTCAGAGACAAGAGATATGACATGAAATAATATTTTTTAAATCAAGAAGGCTATGATAACATTGAGCAGGCTATCAATAATCCACCTAAATGGCAAAGTCAAAAGTCTTGGGAGCAGGTGGTTGAGTTGTTCTCAAGTGAACAACATAAACGTCTTTCTCAAAAAGGCTTAACGAATAGAGCTAAACAGCTCTATCCAAGTCTGCATGGTAGTCAATCATATGCTCAAAGACGATATATTCAGGTAAGAAAACATATATTATACATCCTATGTATTATTAATTCTTTACAAATATTATGAATATTGTAATTAATGTTTTTAGGAGCAACAAACTGGGACCTCAAGTCACATCGTAACGTGGAGGAGGGCGCATTACAGTGAAGGTTCAGGATGGGTGAACCAGAGGGCAGAAGAAGATTAGGTAAGTTTTATATGTTAGGTATGCTATTATCATGTGTTCATATGTTTATAATATATCGTGTTTGGTGAATTTGACCCAATATGATCTATATGCTATCCATATTTGAGAATTGTTAGTTTTGATGAGTTGTTAGTTTATATATTGAAACTTAGAAATTTTATGTTAGTTGTGCTTATAAATTTAAACTTAGGAATTTTATGATAATTGAAAATTTTATGGTATTGTGCTTATGATTAAACAACATGGTTTGTATTCATTTTATAATAGTGATGCTGTCAAAATTTCATAAAAATCCTAATACCATTTCATTTTAATTCTTTATAATTGCAGGCAAGAATTGAAAATCAATACGCCCAAATGCAAATGGAGACTGGTGAGTCACCCGTTAATGAGATGCAATGTTTAGAGTTGGCATTAGGACAAAGACGTGATCATACGAGAGGTGTTGGACGAAAAGTAAAAAATCTCTCTCGTTATGAGCCATCAAGCGGGTCATCATCACATCGGGATGAAGAAATGAAAGAACTAAAGCGCCAAATGCAAGAAATGCAAGAAAGAATGAATCAATTTGAAAGACAAAAGCATCATACCGATAACGATGTAGATGATGAAAACGACGACAATTAAATAGTTTGTTTGTTTGGTTTGTAAAACTTAAAATATATTAGTTTGGTATGTAATTAACTAAAATTAGTTGATTTTCATTTAGATATTTGCTACGTTAGTTTGAATTTCTGTGAATTTGATTTGGGATTTTGTTTGGTTTTTAGGTAAAAAAACTGGAAAAAAACAGAATTTTAAAATTTTAATTTTTAACCAGATACCATATGGCGACGACATGTCGTCGCCATAGGATAAATTAAATAATTAATTAATAATTTTTATTAAACAATTATTAATTAATTTAATATTAAATAAAAATAATTGCTTACCTATGGCGACGACATGTCGTCGCCATAGGGTGCATTTTTTTATTAATTTTGAATTAAAAATATTTATTGCGACGAGTTTGTCGCGACAACATGTCGTCGCGACATGCTTCTATGGCTACTACGTCTATCGCGACGACCAATTTTTGAGCTATTGCGACAAGTCTGTGACTACTCACCCTATGGCGACGACATGTCGTCGCCATAGGCTATAGCGACGACAAATATAACCTATGGCGACGACTTTTGTCGTCGCGATAGAGCTGTTTTCTTGTAGTGAAGTCATTTTATAGTGTTTGGCAATGTGATGGTTGTGAGGGAAATAAGTTAATAAGTCAGTCCATACTAACTTATTAACTTATTAAAAAAGTTAATAAGTTAATAAACAGTTTGAGAAGCAAATCCCAAACACCCTCTTAGTTTGCTTTTATATTGTTATTTTCGTTACAAAATTGAATTTGTTAATGTTTTAAAAGAAATGTTTATTTTAAATATCAGTTTAGCTCAAAAATTTTCTTTTAAAATATAATAGCGTGGCGTATTTTAATAATAATTAAAAATATATCTAATTTTTATTTATAGAATTATACTAACATTTATGATAATAATATAAAATAAAGAAAAAAATATTTTGTTACTTGTATAGATAAAAAAAACTTAAATTGTTGTTTAAACGAATTGATATTTTGACATTAAAAGTTGTCTAGATTTCTTTTCTTACATGAAAAATATTTATAAAGCCGCTTATATTTTAAAGGATATGATGATATTTTATTGTAGTACATGATGCATGCCACACATGTATCACAATGTATTTCCTGCTAATTACTCTATATATTAATTTTCAAACGTAACAAACAGTCAAGTACACGTGCTTTTGCATTTTATACAACTTTCTTATACGGACTGTTTTTTACTTTTGTAGAGACAAATTTTTGTGACTGTGCAACTAGAGAGGTCGGGAGTTAGAGTAAGTGATCGCTAGATCCGGCCACTCTTTCCGGCGAACGTCACGGCGGTGCTAGGGGTCCAACACAACAAAAGAAGGATGGCGACTGTATGGATGATGGTGTATATATATAAAAGCTATGCTCAAGGTACGATCTCTCCGATGCCACAACCCCTGTCTTAGGGTTTCGTCTCGATCCTTCATCTATACATGCATAAGACTGCAATATATAGTGATTATGAACAAGGAGACATTAGGTCTATTTATGATTTGAAAATCTACTAACTATTCTGAAGCACACATTAAATATCAGTTTAGTACCTTAAATACATAAAATAAAAAAGTGACTACCTAAAATTGCAATTAGCCTGACGACAAATACTTCTCTTTAATTATAAAACTTGCCTGTATACTTTTCTTTAAGTCTCACTCCTTGCTAAGTTGTTTAATAAAACTCATTGGTTGTTTTGAAGAAATTGTGATGAATTGTACTTTTTAACAAAATCTTTAACCGAATAAACAACTTAACTTGATCAAAAACATACAGACAATTCTATTATAATCTCACTTATATCAAAGCTATTACTTAGAGTTTTAAAGGAGCATGATTGGAACAAACCTTACATCTATCCTAAGTGATAGAAAGGCTTCTCCCGCTTGCTAGAGGTGCACAGATCGGGTTTTAGGGTCAAACCGGTTCTGGTTCAAGCCCATGCAGGTGTGGTCAACATAAGGCAAAGCCAATTTTTGGTCAAACTAATTTGGGTTCGAAATCAGTTCTTGAGGGGGTTTGAGTGGACTTTGACCAATTCAATCCGTGTTCAAACTCATTTACTAGAAAAATGAGCGTAATGCAATATTCTAGAAGCAACTTTGAATAAAGGGCTGCATTTTATAGCAAAAAATATATTTTGCTAATAAAAATATTACTTTAAATTACCTTTGATAAAAACATTGTTTTAAGATAAAGCAACATTTGAAAGTCCTAATGCAATCTCTTTAAAACCTAATTCAACATATAACCAAAGTTGTCTTAGCTTCATTTTGTCATAATTAATGATATTAGGTCAGAAACCAATTTCAAACTTACAGGTTGAGTCGGGTTGGAGTCAGATCCTACTAAAACAACATGTTTTTTGGTAACAGGTCGGGTTTGAAATTATTAGGTTTTGATTTTCAAACCGAACCATATCTAACCTGGCTCTAAAGACGTATTTTAATTTTCGATACAATATTATATATAGTACACCATACTTTTGTAATCAAAACAAAAAAATAATAATAATAACAGAACTTGAAATTAAAGAAAATGACGAATAAGAAAATAATTTATGTTTTCATAAAAAAAAATAATACCAAATGATTCCAAAACTGTTAGGGTTACACAAATGAATATCCTATAACCTTCAACAAAATTTAGTTTCATATAGCCCCCTAATAAAGTCACTATTGACATCTCAACCCCTTATACATTTTCCCTTCTCAAATCACTGTAAAACCTTCTTATAAACTTCTCAGCAGCCTCGTCCACCTGACCATCTTCCAACCCATGAGCCACCGGTGACTTCATGAATCCCGATGGTGCCGGTGATACCGGCCGCGGGGCTCATGATCATCATCATATTAAGAACCTTAATGACGCCCGGATCAATTGCTATGTCATCACAATCGTCCACCGCTAGCGGCGGATTACGGTTAGGAACACGGTGGCTGTTGTGGTGGTGGAAGGCTTTTCCGGTGATCTTGCGGCGCTTCATGATCATCATGTACGTTGAAATCAACTGCCAACTGCTTTCTTTTGAAGATCATGCGCATTAAGCTCCATACTTTGTTGGTGATTAGTGGTAACTTTTGATCCATTGATTATGTCTCTATTGAGTTTTGATTGATTGTATGCAGATATAGAGATTGATGGTGAAGTTGATGTTTGCAGTGAAGGAGTGGGGAAGATGACATGGGTATTTAAAGGAATAAAAAGCTAAAAGGAAACATAATTCACAACGCGATATTGTTGACTCTAAATATAAAAGTTGGTTAATTATTGAAACTTTATTGAGCGTTTTTGCACGTTGAAATTAAGTTACATGAATGACCAATGATGTTGTACATTAAGATTAAAAAAATATCAGTTGAAGTTTTGTTTTTTGAAGAACTATTTTATAAAGTAAAAGATATTTAATTGTTTATTCACATATGTGCATGTGAATAAAAAAAGGAAATTGCGCGGGTATTTTAATAACGAAAGCTTTACAACATGCCGAGAAACACTCACGCAAAACACCAAATCTTTGTGTACAAGTATTCCTTGGCTAGAAAAATAACCTCCAAATGTGCGTAATTACGTATTGAAGACGGATTTTGAAATACATATAATACTACGTACAGAGCTAGGTATTAGTGCCGGGCATATATTCATTCATGATAGAAAAAGTTGTAAAATTAGTAATTGTTTACGGCATATATAAAACCCTACTTTTTGTATACATTAGCTAGTGAGATTGCAAGTTTGGTTACAATCTAAAATCCCTAACTATACATCCACAAGCAAACCTCAACAACACACTCCTCATGTCTAATTTTGTGAAGTGATTCAATCCTTTGAAACGATATATTGTGAATTCTAATAAGAATGGATCATCACAACGAGAATCCTACGACTTGATTGAACTTGTCAAGAATCTTTCACTATATATAAAAGCAAGTGAGTATCGCCGATAGACAATCACGTCAGGAAACTATTGGTGAAGAGGGTTACCGACAAGAATCTGCCGGCAATCTACAACTGGAAATATGGTTGTAGATAATTTGACTGTTGACGGATTACAGATAGAAAACTTTAGTGACGGGTTACCGGTGGATTAACGACAATTTATTGGCAGATGCCGTCTACTCCCTACCGATGGTACCTTTAAATATTTACAAAACAATCCCCCATTATGTTCAATAATTTTTTTATAGAAAAATAAAATTATTTTATTTTTTGAAATTAAAAACGAACTATAAATTCTGGATAAAAAAATTAAATTATAAACAATGCAACTTAAACTAAATTACGGAACTACAATAATTTTCGTTACGAACTTATGTTGCGCTTGGTTTTAGCATATGTCTCGTGAGCAGTTGTGTTGCGCACTTGCAGTACTCGACTTTATAGCATAATATATATTTCTCATGATGAACTTGCGTCACACTCAGGGTTTTAGCATATATATATAAACTAGTCAAATCAATCCTTTAGATATCACCCGGGCCTATTAAGAACACCTATAATAAGTCTTTAAAAATGACGCATATGTAGCAACGGAGGACACCCTCTCTCGTGCCTATCTCATAAAGTTTTTCTCTTTTTAAAACTAATTTTCTCTCTCATCTCTCCTTCCTCCCCTAAGCATAACCAGCATGAGGTGTTCGATCCCCACCAAGAACTTCTCCCCCTTCTAGCCATCACCTTCACACTCT
The DNA here is from genome assembly GCA_025506505.1 of Flaveria sonorensis. Classification (NCBI taxonomy): domain Eukaryota; kingdom Viridiplantae; phylum Streptophyta; class Magnoliopsida; order Asterales; family Asteraceae; genus Flaveria; species Flaveria sonorensis. The sequence continues at coordinate 12,051,873 of CM046436.1, forward strand.
TTCCCCTTCATCTCACCCTCTTTCTTATAAAAAATTGACCACTGAGATGATCTCAGTTGTTTAATAGAATTTCTTTTTCATTTTAAAAAGTTATAATGAAACGCACATCTTAATAAGTGTTTAACCACTGAACAATAAATAGGGTTAACTAGAATTAAAATAAAATCAAGAATAAGATTATAATTTCGCTTTTTATAAAAAAAAATAGAAATAATACAAAATGATACCAAAACTGTTAGGGTTAAGTTTACTTTCATATAACCCCCTAATACATTCACTATTGACATCTCAACCCCTTATCTATTTTCCCTTCTCAAATCACTGTAAAACCTTCTTATGAACTTCTCAGCAGCCTCGTCCACCTGATCATCTTCCAACCCATGAACCACCGGTGACTTCATGAAACCGGACGGTGCAGGCGACACCGCGGGGCTCGTGATCATCATCATATTAAGAACCTTAATGACGCCTGGGTCTATTTCTATGTCATCACAAACGTTCACAGCCAGTGGAGGATTACGGTTAGGAACACGGTGGCTGTTGCGGAAGGAGAGGTGGTGCGGGTGGCAGTGGGAGGTGGCGGCAGCCTGGTTATCGTGGTGGTGGAAGGCTTTTCCGGCGATCTTGCGACGCTTTATGATCATCATGTTGAAATCAACGGCCAACAGCTTTCTTTTGAAAATCATGCGCATGAAGCTCCATACTTTGTTGGTGATTAGTGGTAACTTTTGATCCATTGATTATGTCTCTATTGGGTTTTGATTGATTATTTGCAGAAATAGAGATTGATGATGAAGTTGATGTTTGCAGTGAAGGAGTGGGGAAGATGAATGGGGTATTTAAAGGAAATAAAAAGCTAAAAAGAAAGACACTTCACAACGCGATATTGTTGACTCTAAATATAAAATTTGGTAATTATTGAAACTTTATTGAGCGTTTTTGCACGTTGAAATTAAATTTATAAATGACGACCAATCAGTTGAAGTTTGTTTTTTAAAGAACTATTGTATAAAGTAAAAGATATTTAATTGTTTATATTCACATTTGTGCATGTGAATAAAAAAAGGAAATTGCACGGGTATTTTAATAACGAAAGCTTTACAACATGCCGAGAAAAACTCATGCAAGACACCAAATCTTTGTACGGGTATTCATTGGCTAGAAAAATAACCTCCAAATGTACGTAATTACATACTGAAGACGGATTTTAAAATACATATAATACTACGTACAAAGCTAGGTATTAGTGCCGGGCATATATATATTCATTCACGAATTAAAAAGTTGTAAAATTAGTAATTGTTTACGGCCGATATAAAACCCTAGTTTTACCCTTGTGTAAATTATCGAGTGAGATTGCCTGTTTGGTTACAATCTAAAATCCCTAACTTTACATCCACAAGCAAACCTCAACAAGACACTCCTCATGTCTAATTTTGTGAAGTGATTCAATCCTTTGAAACGATATATTGTGAATTCTAATAAGAATGGATCATCACAACGAGAATCCTACGACTTGATTGAACTTGTCAAGAATCTTTCACTATATATAAAAGCAAGTGAGTATCACCGATAGACAATCACGTCAGGAAATTATTGGTGAAGAGGGTTACCGACAAGAATCTGCCAGCAATTTACAACTGGAAATATGGTTGTAGATAATTTGACTGTTGACGGATTACAGATAGAAAACTTTAGTGACGGGTTACCGGTGGATTAACGACAATTTATTAGCGGATGCCGTCTACTCCCTACCGATGGTACCTTTAAATATTTACAAAACAATCCCCCATCATGTTCAACAATTTTTTTATAGAAAAATAAAATTATTTTATTTTCTGAAATTAAAAAAGAACTATAAATTCTGGATAAAAAAGTAAATTATAAACTATGCAACTTAAATTAAATTACGGAACTACAATAATTTTCGTTACGAACTTATGTTGCGCTTGGTTTTAGCATATGTCTTGTGAGCAGTTGTGTTGCACACTTGCAGTACTCGACTTTATAGCATAATATATATTTCTCATGATAAACTTGCGTCACACTCAGGGTTTTAACATATATATATAAACTAGTCAAATCAATCCTTTAGATATCACCCGGGCCTACTAAGAACACCTATAATAAGTCTTTAAAAATGACGCATATGTAGCAACGGAGGACACCCTCTCTCGTGCCTATCTCATAAAGTTTTTCTTTTTTTAAAACTAATTTTCTCTCTCATCTCTCCTTCCTCCCCTAAGCATAACCAGCATGAGGTGTTCGATCCCCACCAAGAACTTCTCCCCCTTCTAGCTATCACCTTCACACTCTTTCCCCTTCATCTCACCATCTTTCTTATAAAAAATTGACCATTGAGATGATCTCAGTTGTTTAATAGAATTTCTTTTTCATTTTAAAAAGTTATAATGAAATCATCTTAATAAGTGTTCAACCACTGAACAATAAATAGAGTTAACTAGAATTAAAATAAAATCAAGAATAAGAAAATAATTTCGCTTTTTATAAAAAAAATAGAAATAATACAAAACGATACCAAAACTGTTAGGGTTAAGTTTACTTTCATATAACACCCTAATACATTCACTATTGACATCTCAACCCCTTATCTATTTTCCCTTCTCAAATCACTGTAAAACCTTCTTATGAACTTCTCAGCAGCCTCGTCCACCTGATCATCTTCCAACCCGTGAACCACCGGTGACTTCATGAAACCGGACGGTGCAGGCGACACCGCAGGGCTCGTGATCATCATCATATTAAGAACCTTAATGACGCCCGGGTCTATTTCCATGTCATCACAAACGTTCACAGCCAGTGGCGGATTACGGTTAGGAACACGGTGGCTGTTGCGGAAGGAGAGGTGGTGCGGGTGGCGGTGGGAGGTGGCGGCAGCCTGGTTATCGTGGTGGTGGAAGGCTTTTCCGGCGATCTTGCGACGCTTTATGATCATCATGTTGAAATCAAAGGCCAACAGCTTTCTTTTGAAAATCATGCGCATGAAGCTCCATACTTTGTTGGTGATTAGTGGTAACTTTTGATCCATTGATTATGTCCTATAGGGTTTTGATTGATTATTTGCAGAAATAGAGATTGATGATGAATTTGATGTTTGCAGTGAAGGATTGGGGAAGATGAAGGGGGTATTTAAAGGAAATTAAAAGCTAAAAAGAAACACACTTCATAAAGCGATATTGTTCTAAATATTAAAGTTGGTTATAGATATTTCACGTTGAACACAAGTTTATAAAATGGCCAATGATTTTGTACTTTATTAAAAGCAATTCAGTTGATGTTTTAATTATTGAAGAAACTTTTTTATGAATTAAAACATGCATGTTTAATTGGTTTTTCACATACAAAATGAAAAAAAAAAACTATAATACGTATTACAAATTCACAAAGCAGAATGTACCGGTTAAAATTGTTTTTTCTTCGCTTACGTATAACACTAGTCGTCGTAAAAATGATCAGACATATCCTTGGTAATTACCGATGGAAATTGTCCTCCAACATACTCATGTGTTTTGTATTGTTTATATTCTCTTTTATTTACCAAGAACAATGTATCGACACCCTTTTAGAGTTTTAGACAACATGATATTACCAACAAAAGAATCTTCATTTTTTTTATTAGAGGATTATCGAAGGAAACAATAGTGCAATTAAACGGTATGTAAATCAATGATATCAATGTGTTTAGTAAGATGTCTTTTAAGAGTTTAAGGCTTCAATTCTCAAAAAAACTAAATAGTATAAGCTGGTATTTGCAATAGTAAAAACTATCCGACAGAAAAGACATTGCTATTTTGTTAATCCCATGCTTTGGTCAGTTAAATAATTTCACCTCACTAAAGATTTATTTTGGATGTCAACAATTTGGTTAAAAAGAACAAGATGAATTGTTTTTCCATATAAGTTATTAAACGACGGAGTTTTGACATTATTTTGAATTGTCTTTCATACCCACAATTTTTACATTCTTTCTTTCTCTTTCTATACATACATATAGATACATAAAAAGAGACAAAGAAATGTGACTGCTCAAATAACAAATTTTGAATGTTGATTTAACCCAATCCTAATTCTATCACCGATATGCTCCTAGCTTGTCATGGATGGGGAAAGGGGAATCTTGTGTTTAGATACAATGGTGTGACATTTAGTAGTTTGGTGACGATATTTTGTGAACACATAAAATAACGACTTAAAATGGAAAACGAAAAGAAAAGAAAATGCATAAACTAGAAATCTAAAAAGTCGGTGATCATTAACAAAGAGAAGTAAAGGTTGACAATAATCAATCAAATAAAAATAAAAACTTTGATCGTAGTAGCTACTATGCAACTACATATTTACGATCGAAATAACGGTCATAAATTTAAGGAATGTTTTACGGCCAAAACGACAATAGACGCAAAATAACAACGTCTATTTCTATTGTAAAACTACAGTAAACTAGTTTCATATTCGTACGGTTGTTCTGTGTATTGCTGAATATTTCTTTTTTTCCGATCTGGTCCAATTAGGTCATACGATAAAAATATTAAACCAAATTAAGTCTTAAATACATAATAAAAATACATCAATCGTTATATAAACACATTATATATGGAAATAAAATGTCGCCATAGTTGCTTTCTACGAGCTTCATTAACTATTTTTATATCTAGTCATTCATTATCTAGAGATTCATTCCTAAGCTTAAATATTCAAATAGTTAGTGGGTGTTTAGTACTGTTTAATGATTAAACTAATCAAGAAATTAAATCAGTTATTGGGTATTTGTATAACTTGGCTTATAAATATAAAAAATAAATAAAAATTCATGGAATTATATTTTTTATAATATGAGTTAATTATTTTATATAGGTTTATTATTGTATAACTTAAAATCTTTAGTTAATATTTTTGGGTTGACATCAAAATTTTTAGGAGTCAATGTCCAAAAGAGTTGGTGTCAAAATCTTGTAAGGGGTCGATATCAAAATTTCTTCAGGGTTATTTGAGATTACATTGTATATATAATAAACAAAGTTTTTTCTCATAGGGTGCGGATGAACCCAAGTGTTACACTTGGGTCCGCCATTGGATGACACTCTTGGAGCAAACGTGCTAGAAAATAACTAAACATAAAAGTAATACAAGTAGTGTTTCGTTTAGAGTTACAAGGTTCATAACTTTTTAAGCACCTAATTGGCGTTCTACATATCTCGTTTTATATAAATGAAATCAAATGCATACTTATCACGTATAAAATAATTTGATAATGAAAAACTAATAAATAGTTTGATTGTATTAAGACATCAATATAGCTAGAGGTTCTAACACAAAGCCACACTTTACATACTTAGCACAAGAAGTTAGTGAACATGCATTTTGGTGGAAGAAAGTTTCATGCGTTGATGCACCCACGAACCTACCCAACGGCTTCTTCATTTTTCTTTTCCGACACATAATATTAATTTAACTTTTTAACAATAATTATTTAAGTAATTTGTATATATGGCTGTCATATATTTTCATATCATGCATGCCACATAAGTTTTACTTTTTTTAAATGATTGTACGGTTTATTAATATAATAAGGGTTGGACTGCAAAGAATTAATTCGGTCTAGTTTAGTACATCTTACTAGTAAACATGAATGTCACTTTCATATAATTACAAATTAGAAAAATCACCAACAGTGGTCAGTTGAAATTCACTGTAGGGAAAATACAAACGTAAAGTTCTTCGAGAAAGGACGGTTTATGTACATAAATATAATTAGTTAATATATAACACAAACCTTTGTTTTACAACTCTATAACCTGCTTTTACTAATGAGTGGGACGTAACCCACTAATTTATTTAAAAACTAATTAATTTTAATATTTTAAGTTTTTTTTAACGGCAAATGTGCGACTTTCCTTCGAATAATAGGTATTATCTTAATCGGGACCACCTATTCGTTTCCCAGCCGGGACCGCACCCCCAACCCCCTCAGGAGGAAACCCATTGCTGAGAAAACCTCCTGGCTCAAACTCTAAGCATTTTGCTCAGAACGAGACTTGAACCCATGACCTCCCAATATTTTAAGTGATTAATGTTTTAAATATGATAAGAAAAACAATTATATCAAAATAAACAAAATGTATTTGTATAAGGTTGAGGCTATTCTACAAAGTGTATTTTTGCTACAAAGTATGAGAAGACACAATGATGCTAAAAAAAGTCACAAAAAAATTATATTTCACAATCTAAATCGAATTTCAAAAAAATACTTCGGAGTCTTTGTTCATCTCGTCGTCCTCTTTCAGAAAAAAAAATAAAAAAAAATTTAATTGTGTCTTTTATGACACAATGACGTCATAATGACACAATGATGCTATTGTGTCATTCATAAATGACACAATAAAAAAATATTAATTTTTTATTTTTCGTTTATTTTTTTCTTAGTGAGGACGGCTAGGAGAACAAAAGCTCGGAATTATTTTTTTGAAATTCGATTTAAATTGTAAGATATAATTTTTTTGTGACATTTTTTTTTATTCATTGTGTTTTCTCACACTTTATAACAAAAATACACTTTGTATTTGAACAACTTTCTATGTATAATACAAACATACAATTTCAACGTTACTATAAGCACTAAAATATCTATTATGTCTTTTGACTAACTTTATGTACTTTCATAAAATTTATTCTTTTTATATATAACACCAAGCTGTTTTGCAACTCAAACTTTTAATTAACCTGCAAAGCAATTTCAATCTTTAATTGCATTTCTAAAATTGGTTTGTTTGTTTGATTATGCTAATACCAATTGGTTTCTTTTGAAGGGACTTTACCGTATGAAAGAAAAGGTTTATTGAACATGACAAAATTAATATTGGTCCAAAGCAAAAGCATGTGTCAAACAAGTACTACTTTGCTCTCTTTTTACAAAAGTTTGCTAGCTTCATTTGATTTTTTTCCATTGGATTCATGAATCCTCACATAAATTATCAATTTTGGAATCCACGCATATCACCTAATGAAAGAGTTCGGCAGGAAGGAGCTACAACCTTGAAAAAGGGTCAAACCCAAGCGTTGTGTCATGAATCGACCTAATGGAGGTTAGATAACTTGTGAGGCCTGTATATCTCTTTGATTCATATTAGATGTAATTAAATTAAAATATTTTATTATTACTCAAGAAAAGTAATTTAAAGAGAATAATAAGATAATGTAAAATCTATTTTGTTCCAAAATCAGACTAGAGATAATTTTTATGTAGGGGATGAGCCATCACAATGTTTCAGTTAGAGGTTGGTGGTAGATAAATATAATTGTCGACAGTTGAACGGTCAGAATATTGTCACTAACAGATCAATTTACCATCGATTATTCTACAAATTAATGATAAGCTTACCATGCAATTTCCCAATGCTTATGCAAATCGTAAGTAAATTCCAATCTTTCCAACTATGTATCATAAAATATTTCGATTGAGGGCATCACTAGATGGCAAACTGATCATAAATCATGCAATTTTCATCACATGTTAAATCTCATGGACCCTACCTAGAGTGTTACCTCCAAACCCCTACCAAAAGGCATTGCCCCCTTAAACCTCCCTAATTCATGGTGTATTAAATGAGAATAGTCATTATTGAGCATTTTCTTAGTCTACAACTTTGACTCGTATCAATATTTATTTTTATTTCTCTTTGGTCTTAAGTAAAGCCATTTATACTAAAATAATCTTGACGGTACCAAAACCATCAACACCTAAAAATCAAAATAATTATACGATTCGAATAAATTTGTGCTAGAGGTGGCAAATCGTGGCATAACAAGGTAATAATTTGTAGTTGGGTCGTTATTCTTGTTGTAAAATTTGTTAAATGACTTTTAACACAATAGTAAAGTGAGTTTTTCTTAGCTTTAGATATAAACAAATATAATTAATTGTTATTAATATATGTTATTCATTACGTTTGTGTTATTTAGTGTGAGAGCTTCACAACGAATAAAAACATGTCTAAAACAAAGCTAAGGTAATTGAGAAATGTACCAAACATTCAAACAACATCAATTCTTAGTATAGTAGGGATGTCATTCGGGTTTCTCAGGTTGGGTTTCTTGGTTTTGTAGATGTATAAATCTAGGAGGACCGAACCAAATAAATAATGTTTAATCGATATTCAGGTTTTCGGGTTTATTCGGGTCGGTATAATCGGTGATCGGGTTGGTCAACTTGTAAATTAAAAAATAAAAAACAACATATTTGAAATTGTTGTGGTTTTGGTAATCGCTTTGGCATCACTTCATAAGCAGGTTTGGTGGCCATAGTTTAAAAAACCTAGAATCAACCACTAAATCCAAATGTTACTCGAACATATGTTTAACACAAACAAATATGTAATGCTTGAACAAATTTAAAGCAATCACACGTTACTAGGGCCAAGAAAACAAGTTATAATAATAGTATTTTGCTCGGAGAAGGAGTAATAAACATATAGTCTAAACAAATACATGAGAATGTTCGACTATGAAACCATCATACCTTCGTTGTAATTGGTTTGAATGGTTTAGTATGGAAGATTGATTGATGGAATAATCTAGTTTAAGATTTTTTTTTTCATCAATTGAAAATAGACTGATGGAAGGATGATCGAGTTTGTAAAAAATCGAAAATAGATGTCTTCGATTTAAATCCTAGAATATAGATTATGAAATATCAAGTATGATGATATGATATTCATGTTCTTTAGGTAAACCCGAATGGCCAAAAACACTACTCAAAGACCGCTTAAATAAGAAATTCAGGTCAGATATGATTTGTAATCGGGTTTGATTTGTTCGGGTTATGCTTTAATCATGTTCGGGTAAAAATGACACCTCCACTCTCTGGTGTTTTCTCTTTCTTTCTTAATGTCTAAAGAATTTCTTACAACTTTTTAATTATTTTCTTCTCTTTTCTTTGAGGTACAATTCGGGATCTTGAGTAAACTCTAAGATTACTAATCGCTTCATCTTTTGTATATTAAGAAACAAATAAGTTCTCTTTAGGTAAGTGCAATGAATTCTTATCTTCAATATCAATGTTTTTTTGTCCTCAGAATCAATAGCAAGTGTAGTAATTGCAATCGCACCTTTGTCCTAAATGATGATTACCCAAAGTGATTGAACGTATAAAACCCCTCATGAGGGGTTGATATTTTATTTTGTAATTATTTTGACTATAATACCCCTTAAGGAGGGAATGTTTAACGAAAAATCAGAAATATTAACGATTAATCAGTTGTAATCAAGTGTTTTCAAATCTCACTTTTAATGAAACTGTTGGATTTAAATGTCAAAATTTAAACTTTTAAATTCAAATGATAATTTTTATTAGTCCATATAAATGAAAAAAAACACTTGACTCTAGAATTATATATAAGAGTTGATGTTTGAATGATTTTTTTTAATCATAAGAACCCATAAATCTCATGAACCTCTTAAGACCCTATTACCAGAAGAGATCTAACAAATCATAGATTGCTAAGGGTGGGAGGAGCGCCCACACTGGGAGACGTCGGGGGCCTCGGAGTGGGGATGCAACACCGCCGCCACTCCTTCTTCACGCCGCACATAGTAGAAGTCAAGACATGTTCTGGCCACAGAAGCCACCCCCATTGTTACCGTTGAACTATCTGTTAACCCACTCCACCCCAAACGACTCTTTTCAATAATTAAAAAAAATCTCTATAAATATCAAAATAACAATTTAATTTTTACACCCCTCTAATTCCAAATCCCTCAAATATTTTTTTTCTTTACTTTCATTCTATACGAAAATGCCCAGCTAATTTTATATTTCTTCTTCGTCTTCGGGTAGTACCGAGTCCGATAGGTTGGTATTTTTTAGTCTACTAGCCGAACACGTCGACAAGGCTGAAAATTCGAGAAAACGGATCTTGAAACGTGATCATGTTGTAGCTAATAATGTTCTTATAAATGATTATTTTGGGAGGACTCAAAATCCAAAGGTGAGGGTTTAGAAATAAATTCGGTTGCCTTGGGATTTATTTCTATGGATTGTTGAAGATATACATAACAACTTTCAATGGTTTCAAGAAGGGTTCGATGGAAGATGGAAAGAAAGTTTCACAGCAATACAAAAATACACATCTACAGTTCGTCAACTTGCTACAGGTAATTCGTCTAATGCATACGACAGATATTTAGCTATGTCTAATAGGAAATCATGTGAGTGTCTTGAATATTGCAACGGTATTGTTATTTTACATGGTGATGAATTTTTACGAATGCCCACTAGCCACGACATTGTATTATTATATGATATGCATCAATATAGACATGGCATTACGGGAATGCTCGGTAGCATTGATTGCAGTCATGGGCTTCGAGAAATTCTCCTACGTGTTTGCGAGGGCAATATCATCAAGGTGATCAATATGGTCCAACGATCATTTTTGAAGTCGTGGCGTTACAAGAATTTATGATTTTGGCATGCATATTTTGGCGTAGCCGGTTTAATGACAACATCAATGTTCTCCATCAATCTCCACTCTTCACACCCGAAATAAATGGAACCGCCAGCAGTTGTTTGTTTCATGTTAACGGGCATCAATATGAACATGGTTACTACCTAGCCGATGGCATATATCCTTATTGATCAACTTTTATGAAATTATATTCTTATCATGTTGAGTATAAAGAAAAAAATTAAAAATTTGCAAGAGACTGCAAGAAAAGACGTGAAACAACTTTTCAGTGTTTTAAAAGCAAAATGACAAATACTTGCATGCCCGGCTAGGACGATGAATATAGCAAAATAAGAATTTGAATGTATGTATTCATTATAATTCCCAATATGATTATAAAAAAAATATGACAACACTATTTCTTCCGTACACATTCGAGACCCACCAACCATTCCTATTGAGAAGGAAAATACAAATTTGGAGTTGTGCGATGAGTACACACAATTTAGGCTTAGATTTGATCTCGTAAAACACGTTGCAGAGAATGTGAATATCACGATTTCGAATGACGAAGATTAGTTTATTAGTATGAGTTGTTCTTATTTTTCAAGTTATTTATTTTTAAGTAGTTTTTATATTTAGGTTGCAAACTTTTTAAGTTTTATAAAGTTCTTGTTTTTATTAAAAAAAGTTTGTGGCATAAAAAGACATGAGTGCCCCTTTTAAATTTTATTATGTGATGTAATATCGCATGGTTTGATGTGATAAATTTTTATAGGATGATTTATGGTGTATTGGGGCACTCATGACACGATTACTCTCCGCCCTAAGGTGCTTCTCATCTAAGCTTTTTCTTTTTTTTCTGTCGAATGAGGCTTCTCATCTCACTACTCTCTTGTAGGTACGTAATCTTTTACTATCTCAAACCATAATAGTCAGATACTTAGTCTTTTTTAGTGCTTAAGAGATTATTTAAACAGCTAATAGATAAATTAAAATTATTATTTTCAAAATAAATGTAATATATGACATTTCTTATATATTTATATAGTATATGTTATTCTTTAATTATATTTTTAATAACAATATCATAAAATTCAAAAGTTAACTACTTTTCATGACAGAATCACTAATATTCTAATAATGAGAAGTGGGGTAAAGGTTTCTAAAGTAAGTTACGTAAAGGTAGAGTAAACATTACAATTAAACAATATATTATTGAATTATTTGATTTCCAAATTAATAATCTTAAAACTAGAAATAAAAACCAGCATGTAACAAAACATAAATACCTTATAGCTAAGCTTGCACTCAACAATTCATTATCATTCAATTAATCTAGTTAAACCAGATACAAATATGTTAGGGACACATACCTAAACAATACATAAAATGATAAAAATCTTGAAATGATTTCATACTTTCATGCAGGCCCCTGAAGAATCATCTAACTACACTTTAGACCCTCAATTAATTCTCCCCTCTCAAACCACTATAGAACCTCAATATAAACCTCTCAGCAGCCTCATCCACCAGCCCACCGTCGTCACCGTCGCTCACCGGAAACGGAGAGTCCGTCACCCTCAGCCGCTTCACCATCGGGCTCTTCCCAAACCGCGGCGAAACGGCAACGGTTGCCGCCTTCTCCACCGCCTTCCTGATCACCATCTGATCGTCAATATTGTCATTGGCGAACGCTGGTGCATGGTGGTGTTTGTGGGTGGTGGTTGGATCGGAGAATGGGTGTTGAGGGGTGGTGGTGCAGCTGAACTCGTCGTCGGTTGGTGGCGGTGTGGGGACGGGGAGGTGGTGGGGGTGGCGGAGGGAGGTGGCGGCAGCCCAGCTGCGGTGGTGGTGGAAGAGGAGGTTGTGGAGGGTTTTACCGGCGAGTTTGCTGCGTTTCATTAGCATGTTGAGATCTGTGAAGAATCTTGTTTTGGTGATGGTGTTTTTGAATGATAAGAAGATGAGATGTATCAAGCTCCATGCTTTTTTAGCAAGAACAGGTGGGTTTTGATACATTGTTTTTTTAGGGTTTTGAGGGATTAGAGAGAGAAGGTAAAGATGGTGTTGGATGTTTAGTTGTAGGTGAAAGGAGGGGGTATTTAAAGGCAGAAACTTGTTGGGAAATAGAGGGTTCTTTTATTGTTTTCTTTTGGGTATTTGGTAATAAAGGTGTGTATCATGCCGGGTTGAGTTGTTAGGTTGAGATATATGTATCAAATCTGAATAAGATCTATAATATTTATTCATGTAATAAAATACAATCCTAACTTGAATACATAGAAAGTAATGTAACTTGAACCTGATCCGTTTAGCTTAACTTTTAAAAAAGTTTAAATTAATCAATGGTAATACAAGAAAGAATTCCTAGTTTCCAATTGAATATACAAGGAGACATTTGTTTAAAATCGAGTTAATTACACAAATGGTTCTATGGTATAAGAAACGTTTTCAAGTTTGGTCCTCAAGTATTATTTATTGCAAACTTTTACACAAAGCATGTCAAATTATAACAAAATTGTCATCGATACGAATAAGGGTTAACTTAATTCTGTTATGCTGACGTAAAATGACTATTATACCCTTCATCTTTAAAAAAATAAATTAACTGTAGCACCACAACAACCTACCACCATCGTCTTCTCCCTTAAACTTCAATTACCTTTTCCGATCATCTCCAATCAAATTTAAGAAGCCAAAGAAAAATTATAAAAACAATAAACAACTTCTGGAAATCCTTGGCACCCCAAAATCCATCAGCTTTAAAATCAATTGGAAAGAAAGATGGAGAAATCCATGATTTTATTCATGGCACCCAAAATTAAAACCACTTGTTCCAAAATCAAGATCGAATGGAAGAAGAAGAAATCTATGATTATGGTCAACAACAATGCCATCACCCAAAAATCCACCAGTTTTGAAAAATCCATAAGTGATCTAGCTTCTAAACATGATTTGGTTGAAATAACCCATCCATATTCTTGCATTGATTCGATCGCCTCTCATTCTGGTTGAAGATTTTCAGCGGTAACCAAGACACAATTGTCAGCTTATTAGTAACCAAAAATTAACTCATAACTTGGTAACCAAGACATTACTATAGTAATTATAAAATAATTAGGAAACTGAAAAAAACTAGACTAACTTGTCAGCTTAAGTCCCCTATTAATCTCAACGACTTGTGTGATGGGTGTACGTAGACATTATGCAAACAAAATCATGACATGCATTAGTTCTGAGATGCAAGAGCTAGTGTATATATGTGTTTAGAAAGAGAACTTTTAAGTGTATATAGTAGTACGTAAATGTGCCAATTGATACCGGTTGTATTTACAGGCTAAATAGTAGCATATGTGATAAACACTCAGATCTTGCAGTCGTAAAACACAATTAATTAAAAGCAAGAGTAAATTATGTCAAGCGAGTAGGTTGAAAGATTTTGGGTTATTGACATGTTAGAGTTACTAAACTCGAACACATGCAATTCACATCTTTATTTGTGTCAAACACATTAGTTCTAACCTAAACACTAAAAATCATAATTGGTATGTGTGAGTGTTAATTGTAAAGTCAACATAAATTGAGGGGCTTAATGTGCCTATTTCTATTTTCTATGAGTTAGAGTGTCATTAGGTTGTTAATAGTTTGTTAACAATCGTTAAGGTTTGTGAGTTTAAATAGCTTCCGAGATGATTGAGTTGATCATCCACAAAAATTGATTTCTCATTCCTGTGTTGTAATCGTTCAGCCATTAATCGAATTGAAGTTCTTTTGGTTTTCTTTGTTTTTGATGTTGTTTACTTTCAACAATTAGTTTCATAGACAGATTAGGGCTCGATCGTTGAAGACTAAGTGGGAAATCAAATTGAGAGGGCGGGATAAGAAACTATGGTGTCCTCGGCGAAGTTTGAACTGTAAAAATTCGATGGGCGAAATGATTTTGGGCTCTGGAAAGTGAAGATGAGAGCACTGCTAGTTCATCAAGGACTAGTAGCCGTTCTTGCCGGAGAATTGAAGTTGCCGGAGACACTAACAGATAAAGAGAAGAAGGATATTCTCGAGAAGGCACATAGTGCCATTATCCTGAGTTTGTGAGATCGAGTTCTTCGAGAAGTGTCTAAAGAAACTTCGGCTGTAGGGATTTAGTCGAAGTTAGAAAGCCTGTATATGACTAAATCCCTGGCCAATCATCTCTACCTCAAGAAAAAGTTGTACACCTTTCACATGAGTGCTGGCAAGTCATTGGAGGATCATACCGACGAGTTCAACAAGTTAATTCTGGATCTGGAAAACATCGATGCAAATTTGATGATGAAGATCAAGCAGTCATGTTCTTAACCTCTCTACCACAAAGTTTTGAGCACTTTGTGGACACCCTGATGTACGGGAGAGACACATTGACTATGGATGAAGTGCTAGCTGCACTGAATTCAAAGGAATTAAAGAAACGAACTGATGTACAAGATGAATCAGGGGATGGTTTGTTTGCGAGAGGAAGACCTGAGCACCAAACCTTAAGGGCAAGAATGTGGCGAGATCAAGGTCCAAGCTGAAGAGACGGTGTTATGTGTGTTAGTCTGAAAAGCATCTAAAGAAAGATTGCCTAGAAAGAAAGAAAAAGAAGAATGAGTGGTAGTCTAAGTTGGGTCAAGGAACAAGCTCTCCGGATAGCTCACTTGATGGATATGAGAGCTCTGATATTCTGGTGGTGTCAAATGAATCAACAGATGCAAGGTGGATTCTTGATTCTGGTTGTTCTTATCATATGACTCCACACAAAAAGTACTTTGCCAGTATTGATAAAAAGGAAATGGGCTCTGTAAACTTGGGAGATGATAGGTCATGTTCTATAAAAGGGGTTGGTACTATTGTCTTGCAGTTGAACAATGAGACTGAGTTGGAGTTAACTAATGTAAGGTATATACCAGACTTGTCAAGAAACCTCATATCCCTAAGGACTTTTGAGAAAAATGGGTATTGTATAAGCCTTAAGAATGGAAAGTGCAAGGTTGTAAAGGGATCCATGGTAATACTGTCAGGCACAAGGGGTGAAAATAATGTCTATATGTTAGGTGGAAAGGTAGCAAGTGAAGCCAATAGTGTTGCAAGTGACAAGATGATTGGTGAAGCTACCCTTTGGCATAACAGACTTGGACACCTTAGTGACCAGGGTTTGATGGAGTTACAAAACCAACAGGCTCTTGGTTCTTTCAAGGGTACTGGTGTTGCGTTTTGTGAACACTGTATGTTAGGTAAGGCTCACAGGGTGAAGTTTGCAAGATGGACCCACAAGTCTAAAGGAATTTTAGACTATATACACTCTGATCTATGGGGCCTACAAGAACTCAATCAAAAAGGGGTGCTAGGTACTTTATGTCCCTTATAGATGACTTTTTCAGAAGGGTTTGGGTGTTTGTACTTAAACATAAACATGAGGCCCTTGAGAAATTCAAGGAATGGAAGGTGCTAATGGAGAACCAAACTGAGAAAAAGGTAAAGGAACTCAAGACTGATAACGGCCTTGAGTTTTGTAACAAGGAGTTTGATCAGTATTGTAAGCAACATGGTATTGCTAGACATCACACTGTACCACACACACCCCAACAAAACGGTCTGGCTGAAAGGATGAACCGGACTCTATTAAACAAGGTAAGGTGTATGCTAATTGGTTCAAGTTTGCCTAAGGTGTTTTGGGCTAAAGCGGTGGTAACTACAGCTTAGTTAGTTAATAGGTCACCCTCTGCTGCAATTGATAAGAAAACCCCAATGGAAGCTTGGTCTGGGAAAAGGCAGAGTTATTATGACTTGAAAGTGTTTAGGTCATTAGCCTATGCACATGTGAAGCAAGATAAGCTTGAGGCTAGAGCTTGCAAGTGTGTGTTCATTGGTTATCCTGAAGGGATGAAAGGTTATAAGTTATGGAGGTTAGAAGACATCTCACCAAAGGTGATTATAAGTAGAGATGTTGTGTTCAAGGAAGATGTTTTGTATAAGGACATTGTAAAGGGGAAAAAGGATCATCAAGGTGATGGGTGGTCTCCTGATGAAAATGAAGTTCAAATTGAGGTGGAGCCTAAATCTTCCAAAGGCATTTCTAAATCTTTCGAAGGTATTTCTAAATCTTCCGAAGGCATTTCTAAATCTTCCGAAGGCATTTTTAAATCTTTTGAAGGTACTCAAGCTACTTTCGAAGGCATTTCTGAAGTGAGAAAAAGTTCACAGCAGGGTTCTCACTCATCACACTCATCAGTTGAGTATAGTTTGGCTAGAGATAGAGCCAGAAGGCAGCCTGTGGTGCCTGTTAGATATAGATCTAATAATGAGTTATCTGTATTTGTGTTCATGGCTGCTGAGTTAGAAAGCACTACAGAGCCTTTGTTATTTGAACAAGCCATGTCTTCAGTTGAGAAAGATAAATGGTGGGGTGCCATGAATGATGAGATTAAGTCATTGTACAATAATGACACATGAAGGTTGGTTAATAAGCCAAAGGATTAGAAAGTTATGACATGCAAATGGTTGTTTAAGCTCAAAGAAGGTGTTAGTGGTGTAGAGGGGCCTAGATATAAGGCAAGGTTAATGGCTAAAGGGTTTACCCAGCAAGCAGGAGTAGACTATAATGAGATATTTTCTTTGGTTGTTAAGCACTCTTCTATAAGAGTGATTTTGTCTATGACTGTTGTACTTGATATGGAGCTTAAACAGTTAGATGTCAAGATAGCATTCCTACATGGGAATCTTGAAGAAAAGATATATATTTTTGAGGTAAAGGGGAGTGAGGACAAAGTTTGTCTGCTTCAAAGATCTTTATACGGATTGAAACAGTCCCCAAGGCAGTGGTATAAGAGATTTGATGATCATATTACTTCAAATGGGTTTGTTAGGAGTAAGTATGATGCTTGTGTGTATTACAAAGAGTATCAGGCAGGGGAGTTCAACTACTTACTTTTGTATGTAGATGATATGCTGATAGCTTGTAAGAATTCCAATATAATATTAGAAGCCAAGAAGATGCTGATGCAGGAATTCAAAATAAAGGAACTTAGAGCTGCTAAAAAGATTCTTGGGATGGAGATTGAAAGAGATTAGAAAGTCTGGGTTGTTGAGACTGACCCAGACTGCATATATTAGAAAGGTGCTTGGGAATTTTGGCATGGGTAATTGTAAACCTGTTATGACACCTTTTGCTCAGCATTTCAAGCTGTCATTAGACGATTCACCTTCAACTGTTGAGAAAAAGGTTCATATGGAAAGGATACCTTATGCAAATGTTGTAGGTAGCCTGATGTACCTAATGATCTGTACAAGGCCTGACCTAAGCTATGGTGTAAGTGTGTTTAGTAGGTACCTGTCTTCTCCAGGTAAAGTGCATTAGGAAGCAGTGAAATGGCTACTAAGGTATCTACATGGTACTAAACAGGTGGGATTAATCTTTGGAAATGGATCAGTGGGTAAAGCAGTGCTGATGGGTTATGTAGATGCAGATTTTGCAAAAGATTTGGATAAAGGGAGGTCTATCATAAGTTATGTTTTTAAAGTGTTGAATGGAGTAGTAAGTTGGAAGGCAGCTCTGCAAAGTGTTGTAGCCATGTTGTCAACTGAGGCTGAGTATGTGGCTCTTACTGAGGCTATGAAGGAAGCCATTTGGTTAAAGGGTTTTGTGTCAGAATTAGGAGTTGATTGCCAGAATGTGATGGTTTATTGTGACAATCAAGGAGCTGTGCAATTTTCAAAGAATGGAGTGTTTCATGAGCGCACCAAACATATCAATGTGAAGTTGCATTTCATTAGAGATGTAGTGAATGCAAAGGAGGTGTTTGTTAGTGACATTTCTACTGATGACAATGCTACATATATGCTAACTAAGTCTCTTTCGAGGCCTAAGTTCAACAAGTGTTTAGAGTTTCTTAATGTGTGCTGACTTTCAATTAAAGGTGGAGAATGTGAGTGTTAATTGTAAAGTCAGCATAAGTTGAGGGGTTTAATGTGCCTATTTCTATTTTGTATGAGTTAGAGTGTCAATAGGTTGTTCATAGTTTGTTAACAACCGTTGAGGTTTGTGAGTTTAAATGGCTTCCGAGATGATTGAGTTGATCATCCACAAAAATTGATTTCTCATTCTTGTGTTGTAATCGTTCAGCCATTAATCGAATTGAAGTTCTTTTGGTTTTCTTTGTTTTTGGTGTTGTTTACTTTCAACAGTATGTTTTCAGATTTACCTGTGCCATGTTTTAGTTTGTACCAATAATAATCGCGCGTAAATTTACAACGAACATGAGCATGCACAGAGCATACTTTATAAATTTAGCATGTCTTAAAATGATGTTTCAAGATATGATTTATATGTATCTATACAATGGTATATATGGAGTCTAAACATGTATCGTTCATCCACCCATCTATATACAAATGCAATTAAGCTTTCCATTGGTGTAACATGCATAATTATGAATAATGAGTGGCGGAGCTTGAACACTCTTATAATTGGGCAAGGGCGAAATTAAATTTTTTTAGAGGGGCGAACTCGATATGTATAATAAATTAAATTTTTTTAAGAGGGACGAACTTGATATGTATAATAAAATTTACAATACCGGGTCAAAAATATATATTATCGTATCAAAAATTAACACTACTGAGTAAGAAGAGGAGGTCTATTATCCTTTGCTCTTGAGTTCAAACTTGAAAATATTATAGAATTATGCATATAATATATTATAAATTTAAAAGAGTATGAAATTCCCTCTATTTAGGGAAATCACTAAATGTTGTGTAGTAATTACATTAAATACGTGTAGACTAATTACTCTCATATGAACTTTTTTTTTATTTATGTCTTTTTAAATGATATTTTTCTTCGTTTAACTTAAGTAAACAAAATTAGGCTTTCGTATTTACCTACCTGAAATTAAAGGAAGCAATAAACAGATGAAAAACATTTAGAGAATAGAGAAGTGACCAGAATAAGTGGTTCAGCGTAGTGAATAAAGTTGTAAAAGAGTTGGAACTCATAAGTGAAAAGATTAATTTCACTTGGAAATGAATCATAAAAAGCAAAGATAAATACCATTAATAGAAGTAGCTTTAAAATAAAAGCTGTCATTTAAAGAAACATGAATTTTATTTTCAATAAACGTCAAAACATAACCATATTGTCTTAATTGGGCAACTTAAATAACGTTCCTAGTCAAACTAGGAGCATACAAAACATTGTTCAAAATTGCTTCCAAACCATTTGGAAGCTTCAGGATGTAATCCCCTCGGGCTTCAACTTGAACCTTTGTCCCATTCCCCATGTAGAGGTTAACATCCCCTTTCTTGAAGTCTTTACTTCTTTTGAACCCCTGCAACAAATTGCAAATATGAGTTCCACATCCGGTATCCAATGCCCATGTGTTTCGTGAAAACACATTATATGATAGCTCGTTGTACCAAACCACCACCAAGAAGCTCAAATTAGATTTTATAGAAATAACTTTTCATTTAACACCTCTAAAAGTATAACTATGAACTTTTAAAAACCTAAACTTGTAGTTATAATTGTTAACCTGTTAATTAAGGTTATTTAACCAGTTTGTTTACTTTAAATTTGTTAACATTTAACCTGTTATGAAGTTAACTTGTCGTGTTCAAGTTAACCCGTCTATTAAATCATTTGAGTTGACCTGTTTAATTATCTAATTATCGTTATGTCATGTTTTAAGTCGTGCAAGTAATTAATATTGCCCCTAAATTAAAGTATCATAACACATTATGTAGCATTTATGACAGGGTGTCGCCTTGTAACTTTTATATATTATGTATAGAACCCAAAACAAGCTTGAAAAACATGGTTTGACGCTAATGGACGGAACCAAATTTTAAAATATATTACAATTTAGAACTAAATAATATAAGATATTATTGGTTGGGTTTAGTTTGGTTTAGTTTTTTTATTTCATGTGAGAAAAGGAAAAACTTTAGTCTCTTTACAACTAATCAATATTATTATATTAAAGCAATAAAATCCTATTTTTGGTTAAGACAAACATCGAATACGTTATATAATATTTGTCTATTACTTTACTTAGCAAGGGAGGTTTGTCACCCATGCATGCTTTGAAGGTAAAAAGTCTCATGCACTTATATATTATTAAAAAAAACTCACGCTCACACACATGCATACGAATGCGTACACACGTGTTTATATAAGTGCATCTTTTGACATTTTAGTTGCATTCGTTTATATTAAAAACTTTACAATCATATAGTGTTAAACAAAAAGGTTATGAATATAGTAAGTTACAAAGTCTTGAATTACATGAAATTGCAAGTTTTAATACATGTAATTTTCGGAGGTGGACGTTTATTTTGAATAGTATAATTTTTGTACATATTTTGTTTATCTTATAATTTTAAACATAGCGTTATAAAAATTTCTGGATATCCAGTTATGACGTAAGTTTTTTAATCTAAGTTTTTATATAAGTTTTATATAAAACCAAAGGGGTCCAAATATAATATATTTTTACCGTCATTGCGACATTTTTTTTTCTAGGTTTCAATATCAAAACTGAGTTGTGGTAACACGCGTGCACAACCCATTACTAGTTAAATATTAGAGTTAATTACGCAAATGGTCCCTGTGATTTATAGAAAAATAACAGGTTTGGGTACTAAGGGTTTTTTGTAACAGGTATGGGTATTGTGTTTTCAATTTGTAACGAGTTAAGGTATTAACACTAACAAACGTTAACTTTTCAGTTAAATCTAGGGCATTTTCGTCCTTTTACCTTACAGGGACTATTTATGTCATTTAATCCACAAAAGGACTGTTTGTGTAACTTTATATATACATATAGATATATTAATGCATAGACACACACGCATATGTTTCTAAACTAATTTCACCACCACCACCACCACAAACCACCATCCCCGCCGCCCCCACTGCCGGCGACCATCCCCGCCGCCCCCGTGCCCCCACCGCCGACGACCACATCATTATCGTCTCATCATCACCACCACCACCATCAAAGCCATCATCATCCGACCATCACCACCACCATCTTACCATCATCATCATCGCATCATCGCATCATCACCACCGTCGCACCATCCAGCACCATCGACTACCACCACCTCGGCCAGATATTCAACAGCGCCGACCAAAGATCTGAGGTTGAGGTTAGGCGATTGGTTGCCGGTGAAAATCGGTGTCTGGAGTGGTCGGAGGTTATGGGATGCAATCGTCGGAACAAACGTTGTTTTTTGCTTGAGGGGAGGTGGCCGGAGGTGATGGTTAAAAGAAGGCCATGGCCGACGATTGTTAAACGGTGGTGTGGTTGTGGTCCAATTATTACAAAGAGGGGTTTGTTTAGGGTTTTGTATTTGAGATGAACAACACCCTGAATGGTTTGGGTTTATGGTTCTAGTATTATAGGCTGAATTGAAGTGGAGCAATAAATTGAGATGAACAATAGGTGCTAGCGGTGGTGACGAGAGGGAGTCGAGAGAGGTGAATTCACACATTGATTTAGGTGGGGAATGCCAAAGGTTACGAAATTGATTTTGTAGATGGCGACCGACAATGGTGGTTAGATGGTGTCTGACGGTGGTGGTTAGATGGTCTCCGTCGGCGATGGTTGGATGGAATGGACTTTGACGGTGGTGGGTAGATGGTGGTGATTGTGGTCGATGGGGGAAAGGGGGTTAGGTTTTTTAAAGTTAGAGTTAATTAAGTAATGATCTCTGGATAAAAGAAATATATAAAATTACAAAAAGTAGTCCCTCAAATGGTATTTTAGTCATTTTACTTAAATTTAACAGAAAAACTAACGTCTGTTAGTCTTAATACCTTAAATCGTTACAAAATTTGAAACACGGTACCCCAACCTGTTACAAAAAAATTTAATACCCAAGTATATTATTTTGGATATACCACATGGATTGGATCATTTATGTAATTAACTCTAAATATTAAAACAACAGCTTGTGATGTTTCGTAATATGGGTTTTGATGTGTAACAAACCCGAGAATTGAATAAGATAATTTTATATTTATAAAGTTCAATTGTGTGTAACTTTCAAAACAGGAGTTATGGGTCCACAAAGTAGATGACATAAAAGTCTGATGTGCCAAATCCATTTTGGCCAGTTCATCATGCGTAAAGACTCTTTTGGGGATCTGAATTTTAACAACCCGATGTTTAAATATATATATTTTATTAACATGCGCAACCTTAGAAAGATTTTAGTATTTTAATATTGTTTAGAAAATCAACTGTGTTTATTTATTTTTTTTTTTTGATACGTTTGGTTATTTTGCCCCACAGGTTGTGAATTTTATGAACAGGATTCAACGGGTCGTGCTTAGTAATTTTCAACATTTAAATCCTAAAGTTTTGTTTTTACTACAATTGATTTTGATATCCAAAAAAAGATTGCAGTGCAGTTTGTTACTTTTTTACGTGTCATTTTATTATATTCATTTGTTTCATAGGATCATGTGTATTAAAAGCAAATAGAATTGTAAAAAATTATGACAAAGAATAATAATAACTTAATGTAACGTCGGTACCAAGTAAATAAGACGCATTATATTCCATATACAAATTGGTGCAAATTATTCACTCAGTAATATTTTATTTGTATTTAACACATGTGTTTCTCTATTCTTCGTTAGATTATGGGCTTGGATATGTTCACCTACTTTGTAGTAAATGTGTCTTACATTCATCGTAGTATGATTGTATTATAGAACATAACACTAGTACAAAAAGATTCAAAAAAGGCGGTTGCCTGAACTAAACCGCAATAAAAGATGAAATCTATAAAATTTTAAAAGCACCTTTTTTTAAGAAAAAGATAAAAAGGCGGTTAATACTATATTATTATTTATTTACTTGATA
Source organism: Flaveria sonorensis (assembly GCA_025506505.1). Lineage (NCBI taxonomy): Eukaryota > Viridiplantae > Streptophyta > Magnoliopsida > Asterales > Asteraceae > Flaveria > Flaveria sonorensis. The sequence goes on from CM046436.1 coordinate 12,075,229, forward strand.
CAAATAATATAAACCGCAATAAATGGGACTAAATAGACGGCTATATTAACATGTTATTATTTATTTAACTTTTAAAAATAATAAATATAAGATTTTTGAACCGCCTTATATTGCGCCTATCATTATTTTTCTATCTTTACTCTCAAAATAAAATTATATGCATCAATTAAATTGTAATAATTTACTTATTTAAATTTTACATTTAAAATTAATATGTTGACTGTGTTATTTTAAGCTTTGATAATCTTCTTCATTATTTGTATTATGTTTTGTTTGTACATATATGATTTAAAAACTTATCTTTCACATTTACAGGTTTGTCACTTATTGAATATCAAATTAAAAACTTGGATTGTTCGTATTTGAGATTGAAAATGCTTTATTACTTACTAAATTTTCCTTACCAACTATTTAATTTTTTATTTACTTAATCCATTTTATATTATATATTGCAATGTTTTTGGTTGTAATTATTTGCACTTCTAGAGTTTTAATCCTTGAATTGGCTATGATTGCTTGTTATTTGACGCGAAAGTACACTAGTATCTTGTGGTCGAAAAAGATAAAAGCACAAAGTAGCAAATTTGTACGTCTATAGAATAATACAATGTATCAATTTCGTTCAAAAGAGCACGACGTAATCACTACCTACCAAAACGAATTTGTTTTCTTCCAAAAATCCAAATTTAGGGTTTTTTGAAAATAAAGATAGAAAAGATTGTGACATTGATTGGTCGAACTCAAAAGAGTGTGTCAAACCTGTACAATTTCACTTTCACTTTTGCAAAAGTTGGCCAAATTCATTTGCTTTTTTTTTCTAAGCAGAATAATATTGGTATTTATGGACCACAATTACAACACTAAGTATAGACTGACTAATATCAAGGCTATAAACTAGCAAGTACTAACTTATCATTTTCATGTATACCGACATATAACTCATTATTTACTTTTTCATATCTACTAATCATATACATACGCCAAGGCTATAAACTAGCAGATGACATTGCAAGCTGCTCATGAACTACTCGAAATCGTTAGGTCTGTAAACCAACCAGACGTGTCCAATTCCAAATTTAAGTATCATGAACTACGAACCTGCATAACATGACCTAGTCTGATGTAGCCAGGTTTCAAGTCGGTAGGCCATTGCAACATCCAGACCGTGCGATACACACCCCTAAATCCCACCACTAAATATACGCGACAACCTACTCAATCTGCATAAGAGAATTCTGCACGCTTTCGAAAGCCCTTTTCCATGAAAACACCACTTATTGCACAATACTTAAAACAGAACAACTCGCGTAGAGAAGCCTGAGATATCTCAATAATATATAGACAAACCATAACACACTTGTCAACCGAAATAAATAGTATAGTTATAAATAGCAGTAGCTACCTTCAACGCGTTTCATCACACCACAAGAATCCATCCAAACATAGTGGAATCTAGTACTTACGATCGATTAAACAAACGACCAATTGATGAACATAAAGCAGATACAGTGAGGGTTTTCTTCGTCGTTTAATACCTTCCACGCCACTGCTCTCTCATACGAAACGGGCCTCCCCATGCTAGATGAACACACTCCCCCTTGAAGACACGTGAAACCCTGCCACCAAATACAATATCTTTACCATTGTTCTTTGTATAGGGGGCAATTTCAACATGTTTACTTGTAAGCAGGTCGATTTGAGTTATGTTTTGCTTCTAATGAGTGAATTGATTGGGAAATAAAATAGTTAGAAAGAAACAAGTGAAACGGGTCGAAAATCCATCAATGTATATGTTCATGCATAAAGAATAGCAAATCACTTTACTCAAAGAATTACATTATTATCATGATAAATTTTCTTTGTAATTATATTTAATACAAATATTAAAAGAATTATGAAAAGTGCCTTTTTTTTCCTTGGGTTTTTGGTACTCTCTCCAATGGGTCATATGAATATATATAAAAATAGCTAAGTGAAAGGATCGAATCGCCAAATCCCCCAAATGTAATTTTTAACCCATATAACTTACTATATCACTTTATTTAAATAACTAGACTATTATTGTAGTAAAATAGATTTGGTGATCAAATTTTATAAAATTCTTTAAAGATGGGTGCAAGTTTGACCCATTTAGTTATAAATCAGGTTAAAATTGGGTTATCTCTAATAGGTCTAATAGATATAATAGAAACTTAGATAAAACAGAAATATGTCGAAAGGGTCAAAAATCCCCGAAGTTAGGTTTTAATGCATACAACTAACTACTAAATCACTTTAGTGAAATAATATTATTGCAATAATATTTTTTACATAGTTAAGAAATAAGAAGTTTTAAAAATTGAACAAAAAGTGTTTCGGGTCAATCCAACATGACTCGTTTTGACAGTACCAAAAGTTTACCATTTTTGACCCATAACCCAATTTATCAATCCACCTATTTTGTCACCTCTAGTCCTACGAGTCTTCCTAAAGTACAAATAACTCAAGAAAACGATCGGCAAACCTGTTGCATTATCTGTGTGAATTCTGTGAAAAGACCTTTTCGCCCATGCTCATCAAGAACTCTCTCCAAACTTATGTCTTGAAGCGCAACCAAGGTCGTCTCAAGCATATCTAAGCCAGCCTGGTTAGCAAATGTGAACACGGGCAATGCCTACACAAAAATTCTTATAAGCATAGCAAGAATAATTTTTTAAATGGTAATTTTATTTGCAAGGTATAATATAAGATAATAGAATATTATTCACGGATTGTAATTATTGTATAAGAAAGTGACCTTAAGAGAGCAACACATGATTGCATCTGAGTGGTTCCAAAGTGATTTCAAAATGTTTTCACTTCCGGATTTAAGCAGCTCCACACCCAAGTAAAAACTACCATAATATTGGGAAAAAAATTAAAACCGACGTCAACATAGTATATAAGTATAAAATTTCTAAACATTCAAAAGTGAAATAAGTGTTCCCACAATTCTAACCGTAGTGGATTTATCACTACAAATTGCAATGAACTTTCATGTTTTTATCATTGTATACAATGATCGTTCTTTATAACGAAGTTTCCTTCTGTTACCATTTGGTGCAAATTCACCTCCTATGACTGGGGAAAAGGTGACATTGAAGTCATGCATTTGGTAACGAAATAAAATTTTGTTACATTAAATGGTTAACGAAATAATAGTTTGTTAGAATAGTGAAAGTTTGTTGTATAAACAAACTTTTTACAACTTAATGCATTCTTTTACCATTGCACATGTGAAAAATTTTCACATGATTACAGCATTGAAGAAAAAACAAAAAACTCCCTTTGTTGCAAAAATAGTTTTTCCATTAACATAAAACGCACAATTTAATATATGTGAACTTAATGCGTTGTTTAATTTGAGAATGTCAATTTTACACTTAATGTATTTAACACACCAAATGACTTGGAAAATGTAATGAGAAGAGTAATAAGGGTAGATTTTGGATAAATAGCAAAATTGTAACTACCCATTTTTATAATGGACAGTTATTTGGGGGTAAAGCAACTAATTTAGAAACATGGACAATATTTTCAGACAAACAGTGTATATAAATTGTATTTTTGTTGTGTTGAAGCAAGTAAAACATGGAATTGGTAGTCTTTTCACCTGTAACTGTGGGAAATCCATCGAGCCAAAATTTGTGCTTCAGGAGTGCCTAATGGTGCATGCAGGGCACCATTAGGGTTCATGTTAGGAGATAGAGCTGATGCAACCCTTTGAACCGAAGATATAATGGATCGAACATATTGACGGGCTATGGTAGCAACGGTTTCTTGCATGTGACTCTCACATGCAAATTCAAATGCCATTGTCACCACAGATCTTGCAGAGCCACTGGTAACATTATGATTACTTGAGACTTTTGTCCCGGACCCACCAATTTCAAGAGCAGAAGCGAGATCGAGGGTGCGATTGGGACTCGAACCATCCTGCATTTTATATAAGTGGATAAGAAATTGGCTTCTATTTTCCTGGCATAAGTAACTGAAGTCTGAAACAATAACGATGGACACAAAATGGTGACATGAAAGAGTGATTCGGATCATGATTTATCTCAAATAGTCCAACTCTTCTATCTGTTGAAAATAACAAATAAAATAAAATAAAAAATAAAAAACACATTTGGCGACATGGATCCTAACCTTAACTGGGTCAAGAGGAATGATACGAAAACCAGAAGGCAAAAGAGGTGCATCATCAGCAAAAGAAGCGTCAATGGGAGCAAATATGAGCTCAGCGCACATGCCAACGGCAGTCTCATCCATTCCATTGCATAGCTAATAAAAATGAAGTTACAAAAAAGGTATTAGATCTAATTGTTCATGTGCGAAAACAATTATCTTTAATTGATGTTCCAACAGGGTCATTAAAGTTTATTTTTTGTACTGTTGAGGTCATTGATGTTAAGATATATGTCTTGTTCTAGTCAATTTTGAAACAGATTAACCAAATAACCTTTAAGGTTATTTTATTGTCATTAATATTATTATAGTTATAAAATAAGATTTGAAGAAATTATAAAATATTGGGAACATCAGACAATGTATGACAAGGCCACCTGAGAACCTGAGTACGTAACTTGTTTCATTTATACCAATTTTGATCAAAACCATGTCAAATGATGAAAATAGCGATTATAAAAATGTTGAATACCTTGTTGCCAACATACATTAACAATAATAGCCATTGCAAGAGTATTTCGGTCAACTTTTTTATAAATGATTAAAACAAAACACATTTTACTTAATTCGATGACCCAAATGGTAAAAAGTTTAATGGCCCTAACTGAAGATTAATGAAAGTTTCTTATTATTTTATGTAATTAGACCTATAGAAATATATCTGTGAGAGAACACATACTTGCAGGAGAATCATATCTCTTGGTATTAAGGATTCTTCAGGACAATGCCCAGCACCCTCCATTTTAATAACCTCCAACAACTACAGAACAAAAAGAGACATAATCAAACAAACATTAAAATTCAAAATAAATCAATAGATTCGCCACACGTACACACGGTGTAAGAAGTGAAAATTTTCTTTTAACTTTCTTTAATGTGGAGTGAAATGTGAGATTTACTCAATTCATGTGTGCTTAAAAAGTGAAATTTGGAACCAATTAACCACACCACATTTACACAAAAATGAAGTGTGTCTATACTCTATACTAATTCTACTCCCCTTTTTAGATATTTAAAGAATATTAGTGGAAACAACTAATGTGTTTTCACAAATTCTATAAAGCATAAACTTATAACTTGAACTAGTAATTTCAATGAACTCTTTAAATATAAAAATGGATCAATTCAGGCTTCTATTCCTTAATGACAGGTCAAATAGGTAGAACACATAAACTATATCTAAATGAAACGGCCAGATTAAGCTTGTCAGAAGTCGCGTAACGTATATTCAAATGTTGACAATCATTTTATTTGAAAGAAAGTGCACTAATCTTTATAATATGGTTTTAAATCTATTTGCTATATTGATTATTTATAGAGTTCAAACAAAAAATGGACAAAAAGTTTGTGGTTATCCAACTGGCCACCAACCCCACCAACATTGACCTGTACATAAAATGTACTTGTTTTGACCCATTACCTGAGCTGTCAGTTTTTACTATCATCCAAAAACAACTATATAAACAAAATGGTTGTAAAATTAATAAATGAGATGTGGTCTCAACTTGCCTCTTCATGCTCAATCATGTGGGCCAGGGGAAGAATCACTTGACCCCCAAAATTACCAATTCGCCCCCCTGGTAGGCTACATGGACCAAGTTTAACAGCAGCAGCCGAATAAGCATCAATATTGGTATCTGCCCATTCTGAACGGTGTTCCCTCAAAAACCTAAGTAGGAGAGCTGGAGGAACATTCTAGAAATACAGAAAATTTAGCATAAAAAATGAAAATGTTGCAGCATAACAATCATAGCAGTGCCTAATAGCATTTTTGATCCGTGACTATGAACTAGTTGATTCAGGATATGCTTTATCGGTAGGCTATTATTGCATAAGTTACTAGTTTAGGAGATAATTCCAACATATAGTTATTTAAGAGCAAACACAAATAGTATAAAGTAATATAAATTTTATAAACACATACTCATGAGCAAACACAAATAATATTCATATTCATGAATATTATTGAAAATACAAGGATATTATTGAAATAATATAAATTTTGTACTCATATAGTCATATTCATGAGCAAACACAAATAATATGAAATCATATTTGTAAACCAACTTACAATTTGTTACCAATTTTAGTAACCGTCCTCACTTAATTGATTCTACCAATAAAAGATACTTAAATGAAAAAAAAAATTAAAAGATATAGTTATTTAAGAGTTCAAAGAATGATCTTTTTATACAAAATTATATTTAAAATTACTCATCAATGACAATATTGGATGACATATGGCATATACACTCAAATGGTAAATAAGATGCCACGTTAGTTATTTTCTAAAAGTCTGCAAATTAACCAGGTGAGTCATTGCTAAAATCTGTAATAAAATGGAAGTTGCTTTATATTTTGACCTTAAATTTAAAAGACGTGCTAAAATCAAAAAAAAAAAAAGTGAAGTTCATTTCGGTGTGTTGCTCAATTTGAAACATTAACTTACATCAAAATTACAGTTATTCTAAAAAAGTGTGCCGGGCAAACCCCATTTCAACCCATAGCAAAAACCTTGTATGACCTGAACCCATTTTGAACTTAACACAACCTGACTATTATGTCAACTCAAGTATCTAACCTGTAAGAGCATTGATGCTTTCGCACACAAGACTGTATTGGTAACTGACAAATACCCATTCGTAATAGGTAAATTCAATCCCATAAGCTTTTCAGGTGAAGAGTTCACTAGAATAGTGACATCATCAACCCCATCATTAGCCATTAATGACCACCCCTCATCATTGAACCCATTGAGAGCCTCATTGAAACCCCTGCTTAACCTCTGGCTAAGTGCCCTTAGTGCTGCAGGTCTTCGGCCCCAACTGTTAGGGGCACCTGATTGTGAAACTTCAAGAGCAATTTGCCTAACCTGGCGTAACGCCTATTCAAGTACCAAATATTAATTCCAAATTATATATGAAACAATTTAGGGGTGTTCATCTAGTCAGGGTCTGGTTTCCACATGTTCTAATTGGATTGTTCGGGTTTGAAAATTTTCAGCCTGATTTAAAAAAAAAAATCAAATTCACATTCCAACTCTTATTCTAATTCAGTTCAAATGGTTAAACTGATTTCAACTGATTTTGTTAATTTAGTCCCATGTCCAAACTGAATTCCAAAAGGAAAATTCAACAAATTACGATTATGAATTTAAACTACTCAAAACACAAAGAGTACAAATTCTTAGTTTCCAAGTACTCAGATAAAGATTTCTAGTGTTCCCCTTTTCCAAATCATAAAGAAAAATATTCATATTACTACATCAATTAATTATACATATACATACATACACACATACACATACATACATATATATATATATATATATATATATATATATATATATATATATATATATATATATATATATATACATATATATATATATATATATATATATACATATATATACATATATATATATATACATATATATATATATATATATATATATATATATATATATATATATATATATATATAAAAATACAGAGGGTTGTTAAATAAATAACCAATTTTAAGTACTAGAATTGTTCGCGTAAACCCCTATACATATCCCAGTTTTGTATCATAATCCACCCTCTTTCTCTCTACCATTATATGTGGTGTACAAGTGTTTATCCCGTTCTTGCAGGTCTACTATAAAATTGGTTCTGTATTTAACATGCCTAGTATAATACACATACATATACATACTTATATACACACATATATATATATATATATATATATATATATATATATATATATATATATATATATACACACACACAAGCACGCATACATAATTACAATTAAAAAAAATCAAAGTCAATTCATAAACCTTCAGTTCAGGTTTGACCTGATTCAATTTCAAATATAAGAATTTGACTCGGTTCTAATTTTGGATTCTTCGAGTTGCATTCGAATACCAAACACCCCTGTGAAGCATCACTGAACACATGAAAAGTATTAAACTGTTAATTACCATCATTGTCATTTTTTGAGCAAGCATGGCTGATGATTCGTATAATGGACGCAAGACTTCTGGCACACTCCACACCTAAATATTAAAACAAGTATTAATTAATAACAGTGTATATAAAACTTTATGCTAATATACGTGATAAAACAGGTAATGGGTCAAAATCGGCCTAGGTCAAATAAAGTAATCTTAGAGTACGATTGGTTTGGGTTGACAATCAAAACACTTTTATTCCAGTTACTTAAAAAAAGGAATTATAAAGTATTAATGAGTTAAGCATGATTGCAAAAAATATATTACATTAACATTTCAATATTTAATTAACTAAAACTTAGAAAGATGTATGCACTAAGAACACACTTTAATAGACTTTCAGCCTGTTGCCCATTGGAACTGTTTCCTTAAGTTGAAATTGCCACATCTAGTAAATAGTTTACGTAACAAAACAAATTAAAACAGTTTGGGTTTGGATTGACCCACCTACACCTTTTTGTCTATTTTCTTAATTCAAAAGAAATTAGATACCAGTACAGAAGCCCACATTAAAAATATGATCAATTCTTTTATTCAAAGTTAGGATGGTGTAGAAACTTGTATATACTTTAGCTCATTTTCAAACTGTTCAAATCATCGGGCCTGTTTCCTTTTTAACACTTAAATAGCTTCATAAAATCAAAATGTTACCAAACAGATATTGACCCGTTCTAATAAATATTATACACGGTTTACCTCAAGATTCATATGATCCACAATATGAATAATCGAACCACCTTCACAGGGTCTAATTAAGTAACCACTAGGTAGCATTTCAGCCCGCACAAAGTTTGGAACTGATGGTATGCTCGGACCATTTTGGGTGTTGGTTAGTGATCTTTCACAAACCTAACCACATATCAAGAAATTAAATCCTCAGAATACAATTATGAAGAGAAAAAAAAAGATAAATTACAAATTGAAAAGAAAAAACATACCACTAAACTGCCATCTTCTGTAACAGAAGTATATCGCAACAACAAGAAGTCACGACCAGTAGCCAAAGTTGTAGGAGCATAAAGCTAGATAATTAATAATAGATAAATTAGGTCAGAAGAACATAAAAACATACGGGTCGGTAAGGGCTCAAAATGGGTAACTTTGTATGAGTCAAAGCAGAGTTAGACTGGTTTGACCTGAAACATTTTTTACTGAAGATTCAGATGCCAAATATGATTACAAGAACTAAATTATGACAATAGTATCGATTTTTTTGATTATTTAGCGGGTTTATACACAAAAAAAATATACTTCGGGTGACTTTCGATCTGTTTCCTTTTACGTTGTTTTTTCCTGTCCCTATTTGACCAGTTAAAGCTAAAAATAACCAGAAGTATACAATTAAATGGGTTGAAAATGCTCTGTGGCACCAATAGTAGCACGTCCTAGCTTTTATACAAGTATAGACTATACACTGTACAATAACAAATTCTATTATATGAGTGCAGTACAATAATATGTTAGGTTTTTATAGTATTTATAAATTACAAAAAAGAGAATGCATGACTTCAATGTAGCTTTTCCCATGGGTAGCAACCCGGGATCAAGAATCCTTCGTTGTAAATTTTGGGTCTATTTAGAGATATGAGTAATTTTTTTTTTTTCAAAAAAATAAATTTACCAATTTCAACCCATTGACTTATGAATAGGTCGATCTAAGTTGTGCTTTACCTAGAATAGGTCGAATATTATTGAAAAAAAAAAGTTGCTCAAAGGGAAGCTCGTCACAAATAGGTCCATATACAGTCTCTTAAATCAAAAGATTCAGATTATTGTCTTATCAGAATTTTTTGTAATCAAGATGAAGGCCTTAATTATCTATAATAAAATATTAAAGATAGACCAAAAAGAGTGTTTTTAGGTCACCCCAACCAAACATGATCCCTTTTGACCCGTAATATAAAATGACAAGTTTCCATCCAAACTACGACCCACCCCAACCACCCAACTGGTCACCTCTAAAAAAGGTTTACCTGCATGTATAGGATCTCGATGGTTCCACCATTAGCAGTAGGCAGCACATTGAGGATATCAACAGCTCGGCAATCACGAAACCACGAGGGGCGATCCTTGAGGATTTCCACAACCTAAGACACAAAAATCTGAGTCAAGATTGCACACCTCCGACTCCAGAATCATATATAAAACAAGGTAGGAGATGACATGACTAACCCTTGTAGGCTCGAGAGCAACCAAACCACATGCTCGTGCTGCCACTCCAGTGCAACCATGAGAAATAGCAACGATTCCAATGGAATCCGGACCAGGCTGTAAGTCAACATAGACAACAAAAAGTCAAACTTACACGGTTGCAAAAAAGATAGTCATTGTAGTCTAAGAGAACCATTTCTTCTAGTTTCAGATGGGACCCACAAAGAATGCCACATTAACAATGGGCACACACATGTGGTACCATTGGAGTCCATTTCCATTAATATTTTAAACTCTCATAGGTACCACAGTAAGTTATGATCATGAAGAAATTCTAGATGAATTATGATCATGCAGAAATTCTAGATGAATTACGGACACACTAAATATGAAACAAAAAATTGTCATTATTATTAGATTAAAAAATTGGGCAGACCAAGAATACATGTATCACATTAACTTCCTAGTGCCATATTAGCACTGAAAACCATAATGGAAGACGCATGTGCATCTCCATTAATTTGTTTAAGAAGAAAGTTCCATGAGTGGAAAGAAATTTAAATGTTTCACATATTAGCTCAACTAATGATTTAAACATGAAATACAGAACAATCGTATTATCAAGCAATATTTTTGGTTATATACTTCTTAATTTGGGTAAAAATTTTATATTACAAGGTCTTTTCCAACTTTTCAGAAACACATTTGTCCTTGAAGACTCTAAATATATGTGTAAAAGAATATACAGCAATTATAAACCCATAAATCTCTTTGTTTTTTATATGGATGATTAGTTTTTTATCTTTGCTATCCACAACATCTGATACGAGTAAAGTTGGCACTTTTAACCCGTTTACTTATTAATGGCTCAATCCTGTTATGTTACAAAGAAAAAGGTCATAGAGGTTGGGGTGCTTTTAATAAATAAATCACTTAAATCAATTTACCCAAAAATAAAATTATCACTGAAATAATATTTGTAATGCTATATGACATTAATTATTGAAAAATATTTAGGTTACAAGGAGAAGGATCAAACAGGATGAAAGTCAAGTAAGCAGAGTGGATTTATAAAGCACCAAACTTCACAAGGTATTGTATCAAAAAACTAAAAATAAGCTTGAAATAATATTTGAAACACTATGATACGAACCCAATCCTCATCTTTGACCCTTTGCTTAGTCAAACCAGTTCCAACAGTTCCCGATTAGTGGGGAAGTGGGGAAAACTACCATATAAGTTTTAGGCTTTATATTTGTGTTTTGTTTTAGGAAAAACTTGTCTTGAATATTATTAACTAGTTTGTGTTTAGAATTTGGAGATTTGCCATCTCGAATGTGGCTATTCTTGTAATCTTTTTCAGTGAATCAAAGCCTTGGATTTCCAGTTCTTAACACACTATATATTGACAAAGGGCAAAGAGTTATGAAGTAATTTTTTTGACAGGTTACACATCCTGCTCAAAGTGTACCTTTTAATGGATAGAACACCATAAATCCTTTTCATCAAATATTGTGTTATTACTGATATAATATTTTTAATCATACTTGACACACTAATATCTAAAGTTAATTAAAAATCTTAGACAAAGTGTTTCAAGTCATTCCGACCTGCTTCAAACCAAGTGGAAAAAATTACTCGTGTTGACCCAAACTGTTTTGACCCCTCAAACAAACTGCCTGACTTGCTCATCTTGCAGCATCTAATTATGAATTGATTAAACGGGAGGAATTAAGCATATAATGTTGCAGGATTACCTTCATTCCAGGCATTTGGACCCACTCAATAGCAGTTCCAGTTGCCTTCGAAAGAAACTCTGCTAAAGTTTCTTCTGCAATGGACAAAAGTCTGCATAACATAATAATAAAATATTAAATAATAACAATAAAATCAACGCCTATTGATAAACAGTATTTAGAGCGTGAAATATTCTTTGACTAACCCTGCAGGACTAGCATCCCGTGGCGGGTGTTGAGGTGTCAATCGGTGTTGACCATCCGTCACGGCCGATTCACAACTAGTGTCTTTAGTAACAAGTGCAGTCTGCAATATGAAAACCCCGACACATTATTCACAAATAGATTATATGTGTGTGTATAACAAGATTACACAAGTCATTAAGGGTGGGGGTTGTTTGGATGTGTTTTGAAGATGATAATTCCCACTTGAATAATGAGAAGTAGATATTTAATTGGTTACAAGTAAAGATAGGTATAAGTGATTCTTACATGTTTTTACGAATCTATTAAAAAATTGGCTATAAATATGGGTTTTTAAAGTGAATATGTGATCTCGATAACTGAAATCAGTTAAGCAGGTGTATGAGAATGTAGTATTTGGATGAGATTCTGTTGCTTAAAGTTGAAATGATAACTTTTTATGGTTTTAAATGTTTTACAAATTTCAGCAATTTAAGTAGTTAAAAGATAAAGATAAGGGCGTATAATTTAATTTTACTCTACAATCCAATAAAAAGTTTTGTCACCCTTAGTACCAAATTAATTATTTATAACAATTAATTGAGACTACTTTTACTTTAGATAATCACTTATAAAACTCACATCCAAACACAATGAAAAGAAAAAAAAAAAAAAAAACTAACACTTTGAGTATGTTGCCGAAAGTAACCATTCTCATACACAAGGTGTGACACTTGTTTTTGCAATCTATCATTTTCTTCCATTAAAAGCTTGTTCATGGCTGACAGCTTCCTATTCACAGTTTGAAGGCGGGAAGCTTCTTTCCTCTGTTTCTCTCTACACCTAAACATTGAAAATAACAATCTTTTTTAATCGTTCTAATTACATAAATACAAAAGAGCCAAACATTAAACTAACAAGAGAATAGATGAAAACCCATAACAAACATATCACAAAAGGGACAATAGATAAACCCTGAGTTACAATAATGACCCATAACACCGTTTATAGATCACAACAAACATACCACAGAAAAACAATCTTTAAAAAGATCTTTGTAATTGCATAACAAACAAAAGAGACAAAAATTAAACTAACAGGCAACTATGATGAACACCCCCCAACACCTTTTATAGACTACAACAAACATATCAACAAAAAAACATTTTTAATATTTTTTTTGTTGTATTTTCTAAAACAAGTAAAGAAACACAAGTTGAACAAATAAAGAATGACAACCGCTCAAAAAATGATATCAAACATAACAAGCACACCACAGAAAAATAACATTGTTAAGACCTTTGTAATAACAAACAAAAGAGCCAAATATTGAACTAAAAAACAAATATGATGAACACTTGTAAATACTTTTTACAGATTACAACATATATATCACACAAAACAAATTTTTTCATCAAACAACAGTGAAAGAAGCAAAGATTGGATAACAAGGAACGACAATCAGAACCCATAACATATATCACATACCACAATGACAGTTGTAACAAAGAAATAAAGATTGAATAACAAGCCACTAAAATCAAAACCAGCAACAAAATAACTGAAATTACAACAAAATTCAAAAAAAAAAAACTTCTCAATTGCGGAAAATGAAAAGAATTTGATAACAAGCTATTACAACCAAACCCCACAACACATCACAAATCACAACAAACATTTCACAAAAAGAAAGACGTTTTTCTTATCTTTCGATTAAAGAATCAAATATTGAACTAGCAAAGAACTGCAATCAAAACCCACAACATATATCAAAAATCACATCAATCATTTCATAATAAAAAACCAAAGATTGAACTAACAAAAAAACTACAATCAATACCCACATCATATCACAAACCACAAGCATTTCACCCAGGAAAAAGACATTATTTTTACTCTTTTCACTTACACGACAATAAAAATAACAAAGGATTGAACTAACGAGGAACACAATCAGATCTCAAGAGTCACAACACGTATCACATCAAACACCTCAAAAGATATGACAAATCTTTCTTTATCCTTTTCAATTGAACAATGAAAGGAACCAAATATTTAAGCAACAAGGAACTACAATCAGGCCCAAAACACATATCAAGACTCACAACAATCATTTCACATCTTTTCAACTCTTTTCATTCACAAAACAACGAAAATAACCAATCACAACCCACAGCAACAACAACTTCACACAAAAAAGACAACCATTCTTACTTTTTCACTTACAAAACAACGAAAAGAACCAAGCATTGAACTAACAAGGAGCTACAAGCAACCCCACAACACATATCACAAGTAGCTACATTAAAATCACATTACGAATTCAATAAATGGATAATTTTATCGAGTTCAATGCGCACCTTCGATTCTGGAACCATACTTTGATCTGTTTAGGCTCAATGTTAGATAGAATTGGGCATTCACGAATTAGCTGTTGGCGTCGAAGAGAACTTGGTTTCGGACATTCATGATAGAGTCTTTCAAGTGCTTCAACCTGCTCAGGTGTGTAGCGAACATATTTCCCATTATCCATTATCACCCCATTACCATCCTTGCAGGACATTGCCATCATCACCCAAAACAAAACCCTTTATATAAACAACAAAGATACAATCTTTTTGCCCCTTTTTTGATCTCTTTTTTCACTAAAACCCCACAAAACAGCTGATTAACTCACAACCCACTGCTTATAACACTCTCCCACTTGAAATAATCCTAAAAATAGCAACTTAAAACCATCTTGTTGGCATGTTCACAAATCAAGAACAAGTATTTCACTAAAACCCCTCAAACCAACTGATTAACACACAACCCACTAATTATAACACATCCCCACTTGAAATAATGTTAAAAATAATAACTTAAAACCTCATGTTGGCATGTTTACATAATCAACATTCAAGAACAAATTTTTCACCAAACCCTTCTTTTTTTCATGTCAATCACACCCTTTTCGGAGCTTTCCTTTGCGATGATTTCAAACCCAAAAGAAAAACCTAAAAACACAACAATCTGCATCGCAATTTAGCTGGCTCCAATCGGCCCAAATCTCTGAATCAAATTGATTTCTTGAATCTTTTTCTTGCTAGCGGCTAAAGATTTTGTTTTGCAACAGAACATGATGGGCTATGGGGTTCAGTCTTTAGCTTCTCTGAAAGGGTATTTTTAGGGGTTTTGAAGAAGACCCTGGTTCTAAAAAGAGGAAAGTCTGTAGGGCAAAGTGTCTTTTAAAGCTGATATATTGAATAATAACAGACTGTTTGGATTTGTTGTTACCTCACTTGTTGAATTTGCTTCATTTACTTTACTGTTTTCCGTCAATGTCAAAACTGTTATATATCAATCTTGATTTCAAGATTATATTTTCTGAATCTTTATGGGTCTATGGTTCTTTACCATACTCTCCATCACTATTGTCAATAGCCTGGATTTCTGTATCAATTACAAATTTGCCATTTGGGAGGTGGAAGGGTGTTAGGGGTTGATGGCAATGATGTAAATATGTGAGAAAGAAGGGGGGAAACATGAAGATAAAGCGGGAATCAGAGAGATGGGAATTGGGAAAGAAGACATCATGATGGTGGTTTTGCATGCGGCCTTGATTCTACTTTCTTTTAAAAAAAATTGAACCTTTATATCTGTCTTTGCTATAATATATTCAGTTTAGATTTTCAAAAACTTTTCTCTTTGTTTTGTCTGTTTATATAGAGCAATCAATAATTCAATATTATTCACATACTTCGACTCAACAAAGAAATATGTATTTGTTGAGGATGGTTGTGTTTGCGTGAAAAATATTATTGTGAAAGGGTGCTTGCGAGTACATGCCTTGGGATCGCACGATTTGAGCAGGTACATCAACCCATGCGGCTTGGGTAGGGTAGACGGGTTGGATTTGAGTTAACTAACTTGCACTTGAATCCGCTGATTTTGTGAGGAATTGATTAGCAACAACTAGGGTATTTTTTGGTTCAGAATATCTCTTTTTAAAGTATTTTGGATAATTTTGAGTAAAAATTATATGTCATTTCTTAATGGTGTTTATATTCCTTTTGGTTAAAAATAAGGGTGTTCGCTCCACCTTATGGCTAAACAAGTGTTCACCTAACTATGCTTATATAACTATATTATACTGATCAGTTGTGATCATTATTTACGGTAGTTAAGACTTATTTTCATCTAATCCATGCGCTTAGAAATTATACAACATTACAAATAAAAGTTTTTAGCGGGTAGTATATTCAACTAAACAGAATGAAAAAACTACACTGTGAGCATTGGTTAAGCTTTATGTTTAACAACTGTCCCTTAAAACATATTTTCAGTCTTCCATAAGAGAACTCATGCGTCTTCTTAAACAGAAAAGGGTTTAATAATCGAGATAGTCTTTAAACAGAAACTCTTGTTTAGTGTTGTAATAAACAAAATTAAAACGTATTAAAATGAATTTAAGTAGTCAAACTAATTTGTCATTTTATTTAGTGACTTTTGTTAAAGCGCTCAGATGGAACATACAAGCAGTTGAACAACGTAACACTTGCAACCCACAGGTAGTGGGTACTCCACTGTAGTTCCACCCCACGAGCAGCGGGAGTCACGACGCAACAACTTGTGAACAATGGCACCGCTCGCACTAGTAGCATGAATTGAGGCGCGCAGTCGAAACCGCAAATACCATTGTGAATGCTCACATACACACTACACATATCTTTGTAGGTTATAAATGGAACCCCCCCCCCCCCCCCCCCCCCCCCCCTCCCACCACCAAATTATAAAGAAACAAAACTATATAAATACCACTAGACGATCCCAAGTAGAAGAACATGATCAAAACAGCAGTGGATGGTCTAATTCACAAAAGTTGCAAAAATCATAGCACACCACTATCGCCGACCCACTACCGTCATTGCCCACTGAGTCCACCACTGTTGCTGCCTTTGTCGTCGCACATTGCCATCTTCGTGTCACCGCTAACATGCGTACGCGCTTTTGTTGTTAAATTTTTGACAAAAGTTGTTAAAAATTAAAACTTTTCTTAAAAACGGCACACGATTTCCCAACATATTGTAAGGTGTAACATCTAACCTCTCATAGCGCGAATATTATGCGCTTTGCTCACGAGGAACTCACGGATTTGCTTTTGGTTGCTTTTGAGTTTTTACAACAAAAACTCATTCAACGACAAACTCATCGAGATCGGGTCTTCAATCATACTCGGGTATATCAACTTTGATATCATTGTGGTTTCAGTTTATAGGACCCATTGACCATACAGGTTAAAAATGTCAGTATTGGAGTATTCATTAGTGCCATATTTAGGTTGGTAACCAGGTGGGATTTGATCACGTCGTTTTCGTTGCTTCATAACAAGTGTCGGTTCATGAAGTTGATTATGCAAATTGTGGATTTGTTACTCTATAGTTTGGTTGCTTTCATTTGCCATGGGTGAAAGAATGGAGGTATTAAATCGGACGACGATGGGATCAGTTTTGGCTTCTGATACCAGATGTTATAAACAAACAACACTGGACCAGGAAGGAAACGATAGGGTTTTCAAATGGACAACTATTATAAACAAGTTACAGATTCACCACTTGCAACCCGTTGGGCAATGTTTTCAATTTCCAACTATAGACACACAATTGGGGATTGAAATCGCTTCTTGTGATCACCACATGTGACCACCACTCGAGAGCCAGATCGAGCTAGCTAGGACACAATATTAAGCTAACGTTAAAATGATTCAAAAGGAAATTTCATAATAATTCCCTGCCATCTCCCATTGTCGATTTGTTAATTACAACTAGTAAAAAAACAAAAATAACAAACTCTTCAAGTTTCCCTACTCACGTAAATAAGGAAAATGAGTTATTGAATTTTAAATAAAAGCAACTAAGTAAACGTGGAATTTGTTGTAGATTTGGTCAACATGGGAATGTTCATGTTAATCTATCATGATTTTCTATTGTGAATTTTAGACCACAATTGATGATTAACCATTTTTTACATTGTAAAATTAGTAATAGTTTCTACAACTTAAATCCATAATCATTAACCTACAGAGTCTTGTTTTGGCTTTGTGCATTACAATGTTTGGGGTTACAAGACATAACCAAAATACAGTACAAGTTAAATCAAGTTTTGTGGTTAAAACTTATAAGGTACAAAACGGTGACCTGATTAGCAAGTTTAGTATAATCCAACTTTAAATTTGATGCTGTAAATTGAATGATAATATTATGGACTTTTGGTTCGTAGAATGTTTTGTGAAAAATTGGAAATAGAATTGGAATCTTGTTAGAATTAATAACGTGTTTGGTTGATCAATTTTGAGTGAAATTGGAATGTTAATTTTAAACATTTTATTAGATCGTTGAACATTCCATGGATAAGTGGATGGAATGTGAATTCCAATGAACGTGGAAAAAATTTCCAATTCCAATTTCGTCCGTTGACCAACCAAACTTGATTTCGAAGGAAAAAAATTTCAATTCTAAATTCAATTCCTGAGAATTTCGTGAACCAAAAGGAAAAAAATTTCCAATTCCAATTCAAAATTTTTATTCCAATTTTGAATGAAAATATTCTCATTGAAGTCTTTGAAAATAGATTAGATAAAGATAAATAAATAAAAGAAAAACATAATTATTAAATATTTTTTAAATCATCCATTTGATAAATATTTTTTCCACTACACTTTTTCGAAAAAAAAAAACTCAAGAAACTCACGTGTATAACAAGTCTCGGTGTAAACGTGTATAACAAGTCTTGGTGTAAATTTGAATTTATATGGTAGATTTTTACACTTCAATTATTTAAGTTGACCTAAGTCTACGAGTAGATGTATTTGACCAGTCACACTTTGATCAGTTAAGCTTATAATAAGTTCGAATAAGTGTTTCCTTTTTGTCTCAATTAAATTTATATAATTATATTGCGTTAGCTTCATACAAATAATAATACTAATAGATATTTAATGGAACTCTTAACAATGAAGCTGGAATAGCTCAGTTGGTTAGAGCGTGTGGCTGTTAACCACAAGGTCGGAGGTTCAAGCCCTCCTTCTAGCGATTATTTTTGTTTTACTTCGGATTTTCAATTTAGAACTGAAGTTTAACAAATAATATTTTTGAAATGCTGTATTTCTGTTGATATCCTGTTCTCAAAATATTTAATGGATTGGATTATAATTAACATTGGATTTTTCTTTTTTAATTTTAGATATACTAACCATTTAATCAACAAAACTTCTGATGTAATCATGTAGATTTACAATGAACTTTTATTCGATTCCGCTCACAATGATAATCATGTGCTTAAATTTGAAAATATAATCGAGTTGCAATCAAATTTGAATCAAGTTTAAATTTATTATTATTATGCGAATTAGATAAACTTTGACAATAACAGTAAAAGTAAGAACGTCACTAGTCAAATTATCATTATAAAATATTATCAATATATGAAAATAATTTGTATTATTAAAATACAATTTAATTTTTAAGCTAATAAAATTAGTTTTTTAACTACATATTTTACTATTACCGAATATCACCTAACATTTCATTTATAAGAATTTAAACACATACCACTTTTGTAGAAGAAAATCATTAACGTCACTATGTGCTAGGGTCCAAAATTATCTGGAACATAATTGTGTACCTATGCATTGTAATTTCATATGTTATTATACAATAGATTGTATTAACTTTGATAGCGTATAAATAAGCCCTCTCTTATCGATAGTTAATTTTATTTTCAAAAATACATACAAATCATAAGTCATGATGTTGCAGCTTCCATGTAAAGATGTAAAAACCACTATTTAACAAGATCTGGTTTAGGTCAACAAAAGTCAAAAGCAGTTATTGGTGAACCGTTTCAGACTAGGAACCGGTTTTTAAAGAAGGAAATGGTCCTTTCATTCTGGTGCTGCTTTTTCTCCCTTGGATTAAACCAAATTAAAACCAGTACAATGCGGGTTATAAATCGATCACAAGCCAGCATTTCAAGTTCAACTTTAACTAGTTCTTGCCAAACCAAACCAAACCGTGTCTTGATGTTTCAGTTGTTCTTTTTGTCTTGAAAATAGAGGGGTAAAACAACGAACCATTACATTCATGAGTTAATGAAGACTATATCCTTTTAGATTAATGTTCTACTTCATATCTAGTCAAACATATTCATCACCAAAAATTCAACAGTTCAATATTCTGGAGGGCAATATAGAAAACTGCACACATTTAGACATTTGTATCAGTTTACAAAACAACCAGTCTTAATTATTCATGTTCAGACTTCCGCCCTACCAGTTGACCACCTAATACTAAAACTGATTTCCAAATTCAGACGTAGGCGGTTGAAAACACAAGAAACTAATCTAGTTCCATGTTTTTAGGGAGGGGAAAAGAAGCACAACAATGGTAGTAACCATTTTCATCATACACAAACCTTTGTGAAAGATGAATTTCAGGGATAACATATTCTCCCCAATCTTCTGTACCATATCGCTTCATAATGCGTCGAGCATCAAACCAGTTAGACGGGTCATACCTCCTTGTGTCATTTCTCCTGCTCGATACAATTTTCTCGACATTTTTATTCATTTACTTACGTACGAGGTTGATCTAAATTATGTTTGATTTTGGATTATGTTCGATCTCTAACAGGTCAACAAAGCAAAAAGTTTATCCTGATTGCATAAAGCCCCCCTATGTTATTTTTCTAGTAACGTGATAACCTGATAGCGAAAACTCATAGGACCCCAACAAAACCATTCTCTAACGTGCAACTTGTGATGGGCAAGTGACCTCCAAGGGGATTAAAAGGAGAAAACCGGTGGAAGCTGGATTTGAAAAGACCTCATTTATTCCAAAATAAGGTGGAAATTAAATAATTTTCGTAATCATATTTGACACTCGTTTTTTTAATAGCTAAAAATTTTGGACAAAACCTGTTTCCGACTAGCTCAAGTTGTAACAGTAGAGCTATTCTCATTTTGACACCTCTACCTTTTTAGATGGATCTATAACCCAACTATATAAAATTTTCGTTAAGAGCACGCCTTTATTTTTAAAACTACTTCATACGCCGCCCAAGTATTAATCTGATTTCATTTTATAGTAACTTTAGCTAATGAAAAGAAAAAACTCTGATGACGAAAACACCCTTTAATTTGTTTAAAAGATGATATCTTTGATGAGTCAATATGATATAGGTTAAAGCTGTTTATTTAAAAAAAAGAGCATATTCATCAATTTATTTTTTTTAAGAAATTTGTATATATGAAACCATATACATAATTGGCTAAAACATAATTTCAATGGGTGGTGACTTTAATAAAAAAAATTAAATATTCAGGCGAAAACCCCCTTAAATTTCTGTGTACGAATAAATATACTTGTGATATATATATATACATTTTTTTTTTCGAAAGAACCAAGGGAATTTTCATCATTACACATTTTTGGTTGAAATTGATATTAACACACAAACAGGACACTTGTTTGGACGGCCTATAAAGTAGTTTTGATTCATGAAAGGGCCTGATGAAAAAAGTTGAATGCTAGGGTGGCCCTCACATACATTAACCTATTTCAGGCGGATAAGAAATGTAAAATGAAATAATTAGAAAGTAATAAACGGAACTAGAATTCTCTAACCTCTTCCTTTGCCTCACATTCATCACTGTGGTATGCAACTGCATAGTAGTAAAATTAAAATTTATGGAAACACATATATTGTTCTCTATAATTGCAACAAGAAAATGAAAAAAACCAAAAATCAACAAGTAGTATTACATACCTTTAATGTATGGTTGGCATCTCTCTCAAGAACAAGCCCGCCTTTTACAAAAGCATCAGTGATGATTTCTAAGAGAGTTCAGGAAAAAGAACACTAAAAAAAATCTTCATTATTCAAGAAAAAAACGGCAGGATATTTTTGTTTTGCTGCATTTAACAAGAAAGTAAAAATTCTTTTTTTGCATAAAATAACAAAATACGACAACTAAATTCCTAATACTAGAAATCAACTACGAAAGTTCTCTAGAAGCAGGAACAAGCCCTTTTTGTTGCGAAAATAGCAGTTTTTAGCAGGACATTTTTGTCGTCTTCTGCGGAATATCTTCTGTAGTTTTTGAATTTACAGAAAATTGTATTTGTTATTTAAGTTAAAGTAAAAGTTACTGAAACGTATAAATAAATACACACGTAATCAGGTGAAAAACTATTTTTGGAAAAAAAAAATTCACTGGAAGTTTTGTACTATGTCAGGTAGAGAATAAGTAATTGGTGCACACAGTATCATGCAAGTTTGTGTAATAAAGCCATAAATAAATCATAAATAGGTGCATAAAAAATGTGGATACTGCAGGCATGCAAAAGTCTATCCTCACCACCTACTACTTCAACAGGAGCATAGAGAACACGAGCCTTTCAAAAGAACCTTTCATGCAATCCTGAAAGCAGAAAGAATGAATTAACAAGTATAATAAGAATAGTAACATAAATACATAAAACCCCCTCCAGATGTGCAGTTGCATTTTGAAAGTCATTGGTGAGACTTAAAGGCAGCAATTTCGACGTTTTACTTATGAACGGGTCAATTTGGGTTGTGTTCTATCTCAAAGGGCCAATTATGCCAAATAAAAAAATAGCTTAAAAAGGAACAAGTTTAAAGTTGCCGAAAAACTATTTTAATGTCTTTGATCTCCTATATTGCATCTATTCAGCTATTAAGGTCATTATTGGAAAATATTGTTATATAATCATAATCAAACACTAAGAATTTGTTGTATATAATATCGTTAAGTTTGATAGATTCTTACCAGCCCATTAAGTTTGATAGATACAGGTCGGCCATCTAGTGCGTCCGTTACTTCTGCTTCAATTCCCTGAGTGGTAATATCGTAATAAAACAGTTGTTCAATAAAAAGTACTTCAGTCCAACAAAAAAGTTTAACCAATTGAACTAACCTTGAAAATCTTAACAGCAGCATTGACTCTCTCCGTGTTCCACAACTTCAACATGAGCACAGTCAAGTGAAGAGTCTTTGGATTAATAAAGATGGATTTATCTATTCCTAGTTCTGTTGCAAGCAAAATATCAGATATTAAAATTCACAAATAAAGGTGGTAATTTGAAATAGTTAGTAATGAACAGGTCAATGCAGGTTATGTTGACTCTAAAGGGTCAAACAGATAGAATAAGACATAGCAAGAAAAGTAAAAGAGTCAAAAGTCAGCCAAAGTGTGATTTTAATGCATAAAACTGTCTTCTATTAAAAAAATAGATTTTTTTTGTTCTTGAAATATTATATTAGCTTTTGTAATCATACCTGACACCCAAGGCCCAAGTAACCAACTGTTCATGAAAAATTAAAAATGGTACCCAACTCGCTAGTACGAACTACCCATTTTGACATATGAAGCAGATTTTGCATAAAAAGTGTTTCTGGTCAACCAAACTCGACCCATATCAGATAATAGGAAAATACCCTTTTTTGACCCGCTATCTCACCCAACCATTTTGCTATCTCTAAGAACAAACATTCAAAATATAAACAGATTTCCAACGCGACCCATGTTAAAAACTACCCATTTTGACCAGTTACCCCACCAGCCCAACCCACCCATTTTGCCAACTCTAATCACAAACATTCATGAAGATAAAGTAGGAGATTTAGCCAAATCAGGCAAGCTATACATTTTTCATGAAAACCAATGCTAACAAAGTATGTATGATACATAAATAAGAATCAAATTTCAACCCCCTCCTTCCACAAAGTGGCAAACACACCACCATGACTCCAAAAAAGATATAAAGAAAATGAACAAATAGGAACTTATATTATCATGGTAGTTTTGTCCACATACCATATAATGTGGGAGTCCCTGGCTTTGAGTCGAAGGTAGCTCGGGATTTGGGGGCATAACTTACAAGAGGTATCTTAGTGGCATCCACTTCAATATTTTCACTATTTTCTTGAATTTTGAGTGTGGCCACTACTTGAGGTGTTTCAACTAAATTGTGGTCCCCATCTTCCTCTTTTGTACTATCTCTATTAGAACTACTACCAAAAACCTCATTAGGATTTGCATCATTTCTCCCTAATATTGAATTCTGAAAGCTGACAAGTTTATCAACCAATTGCGGATGTATAGCCAATGGAAGTGATATGAAGTGAGAGTAATCAAGGGCTGAGCTTTTGACAATCTGTTCAATATCATGCATGGATAATAAGGTACATGTGAGCATATTAAGTTAAATGAAAGAAATAAATGCATTTTCTGTTACATCATGATAAAAATGATCTACTTAAAGAAGCCTCCTCCTTTTGCATGGAAAACCCAAAAGTAATTAGGTAATGAGGTGAAATATACTAGAGGTTACAAATGGGATGGTCAGGTGGGTTGAGTAACAAGTTAGAACAAATAAATTTAAAATAGCCTATTTTTTAGTATAGGTTTAGACTGGCTCGGTCAGGTCGGGTTGGCACGACATGACCACAAACAACTTCTTGACTTATCTTTCTTTGAATTTTATATACAACTACATGTCCATATGATTACAAAATCTATTAATATTAAAATACAAGATAATGTATGTGAAGTCCACAAAATTATTCAAAAAGTTTCATCAAGGCAACCTAAATACGGTTATATTAATACCAACTTCAACATAAAACAAGTTGTGTGTTGAATATCCAAAACTATAATTTCGACAAGCACCAATATCAACCTAACAACATGATGACAACTAAAGGTATTTGTGCTTTCAAAAATATTTAGGGCGGTTTCATCATCCGTCATGCTTTTGGCCATATTTGGTATTTGTCAAATGTTGAACTTTTAATCCTTTTGGTTAAAGAGAATTTCTTGTTTCCCACATTGCCAAATTTGGGATCTTCGATTACCACTCTAGAAAATTTTCTCTATCAATATATAAGTGGCCTAATGGAAGAATTTGAATATTTGGGTGGCCTCCACATACATTATCAAATTATCCCTATAATGGAAGATGAAAAAGATTTTCAATTTAAGCATCAAAATATAGAATTTACTTAAGAGGCCTCTCCTTTTACTTGGATATATATGCGACATGATGGGTGGTTTGAGCATGTCGGATAATGGGTTATTTTTAGGGGCGAGCCGGGTTGTGTTAACGCACAACAATTCTTGTCCATTTCTTTGATTCAAAAAAGATAACTTAATGCTTTAGTTATGATAACAATAACAATATTGTTACAACAAGAATTTAAATATTTGAATAAAATTAATTTAGAAGGTATGTAATATGTATATAAGTTGACTTTGGGAGACTTTCAACCCCGTCTAACCAGTTCAAACTATTTGACCCAAAATATAAAATGATGATATTCAGTAGGTAAGAACTAGTTTTATTTCTTAGATAAGGATTAGTATTAGCATTTTTATATTTCTCTTTTATTAATTAATAAGGAAAAGACTTGGAAAAAAGATAACATGGGGACCAAGGTACTTGTTTAATTGTTTTTAATTGGAGCATTAGCATTGCAGTTTAATTATCTTGAATTTGATAAGAATTTGGGATTACCAACAAGGAGACCTAACCGTTCTCTCGAACACCGATTAGGCCTTTTACTTATAAAATTTCTAGTTCCGTACAAAATTTATCACAAAATATAGTCACGTTGTATCACTCCCCTTTTAGCTAAAATAAATTAACATGACCCATTTACTCGTTTGAAATAGAAAAACTCAAAATTGACTAACTTATAACTATTTGGGTCGTGATTGTCTTGGAAAGAACAAAAAATAATAAGTTGACCAACCAATGAGTTTCATATATATTTGCGATTTGCCAAACAGTAGGAGTTGGATTCCATAATTGCTAGCTAACCTCATCAATTAGAAGTTGTATTCTTTCTGAAGCTTTACCCACACTATCAGGAGAAGTGCCTTCAATGACTGCAAAATATCTGCCTTGTAAGTTACTTTCCAAAATAAGATGGAGATATATGTTATCAAAGCATAAACAATTCGTATTTACAAATAAGTCCTGAACAACCTTAACTAATAAGACCAGACTTTGAAATTGTGATAAAATGAATGGAACAGTAAAATAAGTTAGTCGACGTTCTGTTGGTAAATACCACATAAATTTAGGCAAATGTCAGAGAAATGCAAAGGATGCTACTATAAGTACACCATCCCCCA
Source organism: Flaveria sonorensis (assembly GCA_025506505.1). NCBI lineage: Eukaryota > Viridiplantae > Streptophyta > Magnoliopsida > Asterales > Asteraceae > Flaveria > Flaveria sonorensis. The sequence continues at coordinate 12,101,703 of CM046436.1, forward strand.
TTTCTATATGGGTTGTATAGATGGCGAAAAAGGGTCATAAGGGGCATATGTCCTTCGTCAATGGTGCACACACGCACACCAGTTGCTTCTGTATCGGTTGAATGCATCATATGGGCTGTATGATTTGTAAGAACACCAACTCATACGGCCCATATATAACATTATGGCCCATATGAGAACTTCGTATAACACTCAGACGACCTGTATGACACCCCGTGCGGCCTTGCGGCCAGTATAATTGTGTCATTGGTCTGTGGATAGTAACTTACTGGTGTGCATATAGTTCTGCCCAATGCAAAATACTTTTGTCTTTGGTTATTATGAGCTTTGAACAGGCTAATTTGGTGATTGTAGTGTAAAACGAAAAACTAAATAAGGGCCAAACTAGTAACCAAAATGGCATTTCAAAACTTATAATAATCAAATCAGATTAAAAAAGTATAATACCAAATAGGATCAAGGGCAAAACCACATCAAGCTATCGAATTTAGAACCTTAAGGCTTCGTTTGGTTCACATAATTCCTTGGAATTGGAATTGGAGATTTTCCATCCAAGATCCTGTTTGGTTGGTCACCAGATGGAATTGGAATTAGAAAATTCTCTCTCACTCATTGGAATTCACTTTTCTTCCACTTACTGTTCAAAATTAACATTCCAATTCCACCAAAAAAATTTACCAACCAAACACCTTATCAATCTTAACAAGATTGTTGGAAAAACCAATTGGATCAACCCAAAAATATATACCAACATGTATAATTGAAGTAACATTCTTCGACTCTTTTAGTATATTATTGAACTTGACACACAATTACAAAAACACTAATGACCCTTATTTATACTAAACAAAGTTGTAGACTAAGTTACCCTACCTAATCTTAAATTAAGAAACTACATCAAAACAGAATCAACTAATTAATCTACATATCAAAGTAAATCAGGTAATAAATCAGACTCAATAAACCAATTAACATAACTAACTAAATAGACCATTCTGACTAACAGTAATGTTGAACCTAGTGAAAATCCACCTACTTTAATGTTAAATTCAACCATAATTTGATGCAAAACAATGAATTGAGATCAAAGAATATTTCCATGGTCTGATTAGTACCAGCTGTTCACCATGGTCAGTAATTGTAGGCAATTTATTTCGATTTTGCATTGCAAAGTTTATATTTAACCATGAATGTTTGAGTTTAATGTTACTACTTGTGCAAACGACTTGATTTGGGGTTGAATTAAACAAATTTGACCTTTCTACATTGTGTCGAATATATGCATAACACATGTTCGATAGAATGAATGTGAGTTTTAAACACAGAATTATCCTGGTGTATTTTCAAATCCGCCATGGTGCATGTAACTCTTTTATATTTTGGCAGACCCATTTTGTTGATAGTCCTTGTTTACAATCATTGTTGGGCATAAGTTTTTTGGCCGCTTGTTGAGCTCTTTATTCAATAATTTTTTCTATTGATTTGTTAAAACTTTGAAGCAATCTTCATTTGTATAGTTATATAGAAAAAGTTTTTTGTAGCATGAGATGAAAACAATCTATATATAATATACTTGTGAAGATAACGACAAGTCCATATTTCACAAAATACAACCATTAAGGCCTGACCCAAGTAATTAGGGGAAATTTCGTAAATTAAAAGCACGAAACATACTTAATGATTCTTCGTTTCTTGATGACGGAAATATAAGTCTCGCTCCCGTCTCTTCCTCAATTTTGGCCTGCATAGAACCCCTGAAAAGGGTTACAAATAAAGTATTACATTTACTGGTGACATGTAGCTGACCAAGTGTGGATATGAGTCTATGTAGTTGCAACCAAGCGTAGCTACATAAAGAATGGCTCATACCAAAATTTCCAAACTTTTTTACAAAAGAATACATATATAACTAATTTGGCTTGTCAAAGCAATTTTAATATGGAAAATATTCAATCAACTATCAAGCAATCAATCGGCAGCACCGCTCATGGTCTACAACTCTACTTCATGGAAGTCAAAATGTGACAATTGCAATCTTTTGGCACTTCTGACTTCTGAGTTTATTGCATTTTATCATTTTTTGAGATTTAATCTTGGTATTGTAAGTCTTGCTTAGCACACCCTAAAGTAAAATGATGGCTACGGCACTGCTTGCAACAAAGTCTAAAGTATAATAAGTGTAAGTGCTAAAAAGGTGTACCCTTTTCCTTTGATGAAGCGAAACAAGGAAGACCCTACCTGTATGATATAGAAATCAATGAGAACTAGAGGATGAGAGCAAGAGAATAGTCATAAAACACACGCAAGAAGCAACCAAGCTTCCAGCGGTTTAGCCTTATCCAAATATCTCCATTGTAAAGTAACATTATGAATGGATACTTATATTCAAACTATCACCATATATTTGGAGAAAATATATTAAGGATCGTTAAAATTTTGGGACTTCATTTACCTTATAGGATTTATTCTTGAGAGGAAAATGAAGCCGGATGTGTTTTTCATATGTTCTTACATTAAATTGCAAAGAAAGGTAACAAACTTGACAGGAAACCAAGAAGTGCAAAAAATCAGAAAAATTAAGCTTCACCAGCAAAGAAATTGAATGTTTGTCCATGGAAGATGCCGACTTGCTATCACTTGGTTCAGCCAGTTCAGTACCTAATTCAGCTCCCCCATGACCATCTTGACGTTTTAACCTGCCACTAGAGCTGCTAGCATGGACTTGTACTTGACCTTTGACCTCAACAACTGACGCTAAACAGTACAAATTCACTTTAAATAACAGCATACAACTCATTTCAAAGACAAAATTTATTTATTTTATGACACAAGATGCAAGCTCAGTTGGGTGTAAAGCAAACCATCACCACATACATGGAAGCAATCAAATATGTCACAGGAAACATGCCAATGAGAAAGGATTGTTGCAATGTAGAAGTAACCCTAAAAAACTTACATATTGACATTAATGCAAAATCACAGTAAACACTTTGAAATCACACATCCACAAATCAACACAAATCCTCACCTTCTGATGAACAAGCCTGCACAGAGGCAGCCCTCCACTTAGGCCTCCATATATTATCTCCACCAACCATCTTATTACCACCACACGAGTATCCTTTCTGCCAATAATCAAACAGCAAAGTTAATCGTTACCATATAATCATCGACGAACAAGCTAATTACACACCAATACACGTAAAAAACACCCAAAATCAACCGATTCTAAGAACCGAAGCAGTAATCATAACCTAATTGCATGCTAATTGCTCGTTAGTGAGTAAATTAAGTTCGATGATTCACCGATTCAACCTAGTAAGTGGAAAGAATTGGGAAGAGCGATGAACCTGAAAGTAGGGCACCGATTTCGATATCTGATACACGATTGTTGAATTGAGAGCACCTTCTACTCTGTAAACAATGATTCAACTTGTGACAAATACAATGGAGTTGATTTATGAACTTGTAAGTGAAGAAGTTCGAACCTGAATAGTGCTAGCATGACGTATAGTGGCCACCACAGGTTTCAGTGGAAACAAGGTGCGATTCGTTTCTTTCCCCAAACACTCTAAGCCACGTGTCCTCCCTTACACTCGTAAGACATTTTGACATGATACACGTGATGCTTATTCCATTTATTTTACATTTTTTTATTACGAAGCTAGTAAGCTGCCAAAACAAAAATAAGAAAACGTTCACGATGAAAATTACAAATTGAAATTACACAAAGATTTTCAAATTTGGGGTTCCTATTTTGCTCCTATGTTTTATCTATAAAAAAGACAGAAGTTTTTATTTCACCCTGTAATTTTTCTTGTTGAGTAACTTTGCTTTCAAACACCATACGGTTTCTAGCCTTTCACACAGAGTGCATATCCATATAAATCACAGACTTGATTACATCCTTTTGCCGACTTGAATAGGGCCATTTTTCTACTTCCTTTTAAGAGACCTGCAATGGTTACAGGCTGAAGGCTCGGGAGTCTGCACCAATTCTGAATGAATTCCCAAACTCTTGGTGTTATTGGAGAATGCAATAACGTGTGATCCACTGTTTCTGAAACTACCCGTGTAACCTGCACCACGGACTTGATACTATGCCTCGCTTGTGAAGAAGATGATTCACCTGAAGTATGTTTGCTATAGCTCTCCAATGTTCAGCTGACCTTTAAAGGAACTGGTTTGGACCATTCGAATTCCATATGGTGGCTTGAAAGAATAGTCTGTTTTAGAATTCTCCTAATCAATTTTGTTGTGAAAACACTGGACTCCTCAGCCTCCCATAACCATTTATCTCCAGCCTCCGATATTTCAACCAGCCTTAGTTCTTCCTCCATGTCCGAAATATGTTAGACGGATCACTATCAATGCGCATAGGAGCTCACGCGGAGGACGAAGGAAACGAACATGATAAAGACGATTCGAAAACCAAAAAGCAACTTTCAATGGCCATACGAATCACCAACTACACTAGATTATGCTACATTTGTTCCATCATCTCAATCGCTGCAATCCTCTTCTTAATCGCCTCATACTTCATTGGTTCTCATGATTTACTATGCGTTTCTTTGATTTCTTCATTTGATCGACTCTCTCACAATCAGTTCCTTGGTTTGGATGGCCTCGATTCGGATATGATAAGTTATTCGTTTGTGTTTATCTGTTGTTCATTCTAATGCTTGTATTGTAGAATGTGAGTTCTAATGCTTGTGTTATGTGTGTTTAAACAGTTGCCTGAAGTGAATTAGATACAGTCTGAAATGAAATGATTGTTTTCTAATCTAAAAACCTAACTTTAATTTAACTATAAAGTGTGAACTTACTAATTTGTTATAGCAAATGGTTTTTAATTGAAATCTATTATATGTTTAGAATGCACTAGTTCAACTTGGTAGAAAATTCATAATGCTCACATTTGCAGATAATAGTTTTAGAAATACGTGGAATATTTTTATGAACTCAAACTGAGTTAAGTTGCTAAATGAACACATAGATGATGTGGAACTATGGAGACTGTTTGATGATTGATTCGCGAGCTCAAGAAGATGAGATGCAGTTTATAACGGATTTATATATATATTTTGCCCATTCATAGCCACAACTTGTTTTTATTCTTGATCAATGTGTAGTAAAAAGTGGTCACAGAATGCTAGTTATTGATTAATGCTTTAGTTGAGTATTGCAAGGCGTCTTTTTGAATACCAAATTTGACTATGAAACAATAAAATTCTCATAATCTACATGCTTTTAATTTATTCCTTTTTCAAAAGGCAGATCAAAACATGGAAAAACCACAAACTGGACAACTAAAGATTTACTCCAAGGTCTCGAAGAATTCGTACCCATATATGAAACCAGACGTATTAAGAATAACATGTATGGGATGGGTTTTGATCATAGTTTTGGGCTTTGGTTTATCACTAGATGGCTGAAAACCGACCTAATGCTTGAAAGCGGGGCTTTCAAGGGGCATTTCACGTGGGTGTTGGCAATGCCAAACACCCGAATTATCTCACTTACACCACGACATCCTATGAAGTACCTTAAAAAGGGCCCCGCTTATGTTGATGAGAATTGCACGTATTTTGTTGGAAATGAGTTTCTTGATTTTGGGAGTGTTGAATGGGGGGTTGTTATGAAGAACCATGGTGTAAGAAATCTGAGTCGAGTTCTTGTATTTTGATGATCATCAAAACGAAATAAATAGGTAAAATGCATAATAGCAACTAGCAAACCTAGAGGTGATAAAATAGGTGTGTGGGCTTGGAAAAGGAGGCAAAATTTGTTCCAGTCAAAACTTTATTTTATGTTACGGGTCTAATTGGGTTGACCTTAAATACTCTTTTGTCCAAAAATTTTGTGATTGATAGTGCCTTAGTTTGAAATGGGCTAATTTGATAATACTAAAACCTCTTAATATTTGTTTTGATTCGTAGTATTGGTTACAAATTTCAGTCCATTTACTTACGGATAAGTTGATTATTGAAAAAATGGGACAAATTTAGCCTATCTACTTATAAATGGGTCAAATTGGTCGAAAATTGTCAAAAGTCAATTTCTTCAAAAGGTTGTATAATTGTTGAAAATTTGAAATAGTATAGTTTTTGTAGTTATATTTGGCATCCAGACATTAAATTGAAGATCAAAATATTTTGGACAAAGTGTCTCAAATCAACGCAACCTGTTTGACCTGCTACCAACCCACCTATCAAACCAACTTAAGTGTTAATGCATGATTGATTCTTTCGATACATGTTATCTTTACAGATTAAAGCATGCACTAAAAGGTGGCTTCTCAAATCTTGTTTTTGAAGACAGCTATGATACAGGAACCGGAGATCATTATTCCTTGAGACAAATATGTGATCAGTTTTATATAAAAGGTTTGTTCACTCCAGTTTCTCTCAAATTCAGTATCTTGATCAAGTGATACTCCTAATTCCCCATTTTGCAATTGCATCTCAAGATGTTTATGATTTTGCTCAACCGGTGTAATCTAGAGATGGCATAATGGGTGGGTTGGTTAACATGGTCGATCAAAATAGGATAGTTTCAAAACGAGTCAAAGGGTCTGAGTTAGGTATGTCCGGGTGGCTTTTGTATTTTATTACCAATATATTAGAGGAAGTTTAAAATCTTACCTTTTTATTACAAAAATAGTGATTTGTACATGAGAAGTGTTATACTAATATTACCTTTCGTAACCATATTCAATTCTCCAAGTATCTATACAATCCAAAGAGAAAGTGTAAAAACTGTTAGCGGTCACCCAAGTCGATGCTACCTGTGAAGTCTGAAGTCTGAATTGTTTTTAGTTATAGCTCATTTGGATATATTGCTCCCCTCAACCCAAAAAAACTAACAACATACATAAATGCCCCTACTAACATTGTATTTTACTCCAGGAGGTGGGCATAGTTGCTTTGAGGATGGGGATGAAGGGAGGGTACGATCAGTCAGATTTTTTTTTTTTTTGGGAAAAGCCGTAGACACTCAAGAACTATGCGGGCCTGGTGAATCATGGTTGGGAGTTAGAGGTTACAAGCGGGATGATTTTAATCACACCAACAAACCAATATCACACGCACGACATTTCCAAAACAGCAGGTATGTGGAATTAGTACTTGGTATTTATTGGGAACTATCACATGTTGCTGGCCTGTCACTCATTTATCAAACAAGATATGACCCGCCCCTGCTCCTAGCCCTATTGTTGAAGATGGAAGATTTGGGTTGTTTCAAAGGCTCGGTTTATCCAGACTCGAGCCTTCTATGATTAATGGGTACACACAGATGGTATATGTTAAGGTATCTGAAAAAGAATCACAGTTATGTTGTTTTTAAGTAGTTTTTTTCTGTAAGTTATATAGGCATGTTATCAAATGATCCCCATGTTGTGTTGATATGACCTTGCTTTCTAGATTTACTTAGGACGACTTAAATTCAGTTTTCGGGATCTTCTTCTGTAGTTGACACGATGAACATGTGTCTTGTGATGAAACAAACAATTTATTGATTATAAGATATATATTTTCAAGATACCACTGTAGCAACTTTGGTCCACAACCCTATTTGATGCCACCTGCATTTTTTTTTCCATGGGAACATGTTACAGTCTTATTGGATGAATTTATAGAATCTTTCAAAATTTGATTAACAACACGATTAGGTAAATTATTGTTTATGGTAACCTTCAAAGTTTAAAAGGTTATAACATAAACTAGTTAAATGTAGGATTTGAACACAAGGCTTCTTTTTGAGGTAAATTATGTGCTTCTCATACATAACCCTTAAAGGTTTTATTTTTTTCATAGTTAGGCCTTAGGCACGATAGGTTTTCCCTTGGACCGCAAACTTCAAGTGGTCATGCCACCATCTACAATCAGTCTCTACCTCGTCTTTGTATGACATTCTCTCTTTCTGCAAATTTTTGAGGAATTCACTAAAAGGTAGTAATTTTAAACATCGTGTTTTCTTGCCTTATCCATGCATACGTGTTTAGTATCAGTCCCTCAAATACTTAAAGACATCCTATGGTTCTACTAACATATGGATACATGTTTCAAGATTTGCTCACAACTCCAATCAAGTCTAACTTAACTTGAGCTTATATCATTACTCACGAGTCAGAACTTGAGCTTTAAAAAGTGTTCGAAAAGAACGATTCAACTTTGATGTTTATTTAAAATATTTGAAATGAGTTAAGCTTAAGTACAAGCTCAAGTTGTATAAATTCGAAATGTTAAATGAGTAGAGCATGTCCCAGTTTAAACCTTTGGATTACAAACTTTTATATTTATTTATTGAAGAAAAAGTCAATTAATTGATAAACCAAATCCTATGTCAAATCGTCGATATGTCCGAGTGGTTAAGGAGACAGACTCGAAATCTGTTGGGCTTTGCCTGCGCAGGTTCGAATCCTGCTGTCGACGACTTTCGTTAATTTCAATTTTAATAAACTTTTAAAACAAAAAACATCACCAAATTATATTATTTATTCTTTCATTTTTCTCTCTAAGGCTAAAATCGTAACTTCACCCATTTCACTCATCACTCCCAAATAACCACATCTCCCGATCATCATCACCATCCCCTTATCCTCTATGGCAACCTCACTCCGCCTCACTCCACCGTTCCACCCACCCCACCACCGCACCACCACCACCGGAAACCCCAAACACCACCGCACCATCCACTGCGGCCCACGCGACAACCGCGGTCCCTTACACAAAGGCCGAACCCTAAGCATCGAAGCCATAAACGCCGTCCAAACCCTCAAACGCTCACACCGATCAAATCCAATCGATAACACCCACACCGTCACCAAAACCCTATCTCGCCTCGTGAAATCCGACCTCATCGCCGCCTTCAACGAGCTCCTCCGCCAGAACCACCTCGATCTCGCTCTCACAGTCTTCTCCGCCATCAGATCCGAACACTGGTACACCACAGACCTCAATCTCTACGCCAAACTCGTATCAACAATGGCGAATCGAGGCATGACGGAGGAAATTGATCGTCTGATGGAGGAGATTGAGCCGGTGGATGTGGCGTCGGCAGAGGGGAAGGGGGTGGTGACGTTGATCAAGGCGTTGATTGCTGCCGGTAGGGCGGAGGCGACGGTGAGGGTGTATGAGATGATGAGGTCCGGTGGGTGGCGCTGGGAGTCTCCGGCGGAGGAGTATGTCGGTAGGGTTTTGAGTCGGGGGTTGAGGAGGTTGGGGGAGAAGAAGGTGGCTGATGAGATTGATGGGGAAATTGGGAGGGTGTGTGGGGGTGTAGTGGAGAAGATGGTGGGTTGAAAGTGTAAAATTGCTAAAGATGTTCTTGTAAGTTCATATAGTTTTGAGTAGATTATGATCATTATATAGAAGTTTTTAGATTTAGATTTCTAGCATAAGTTTTAATTTTTAAACAAAGGGCATGGATGGCTGATGGGGTGTATCGAGATTCGAGATCTATTTAGCGTGTAATATTGTTATCAATATTATTGAACCAGTGGGATGCCCGCGCGATGTTGTGGGATTTTTTGTACTTGTTGTGATAATGAGATTAATAGCGAAAACAAAATATGAAACTTAGTGATTGTATCTAAGGTATCATGATGTTGTAATGTATGCACACATGATTATTGATACTTGTAACAACAATAGCAGGTAAAATGATTACTGATAATCGTCTTGCATAACAATAGTGGGTAGTGTACAACTGTCTAAACTCAAATGGTAGCAATAGGATAAACAACAAAGTTGCAATTGTTGCCATCTTTCCCTAATTACAGGTTAAAAGTTAGCATAGTAAAAAAAAAAAAATAGAACACTAAAAGCATATGCATAGACAACGAAATCTTAGAATCGCGGAAACACCCTTCCATGGTTTGATGCTATTTGCTGTCACACACGACAATGAAGACTTATTAAAGCCGGAACCAACGAGAGTCAGATAACTGTATAATAGAAACAAAGGTTGATAACTAACAGAAGGAAACCAAAGCCACGATGTAATAAAGGTATGAACACAATTGTGAACACTTCTGTGGGGAAAAAAATCCTTTTTTTTAGCATAAGCAGCTCCACACGTGCAAATAACAAACAAAACATTAATAATCGGTTAAGTAGATGACCAATTACAGTTAAAGGATCAGCACAATGTGATGGACCAAATGTTTGTAGATCGTATTTGCTTGGATTGTGCTTAAACACTTTGGTTTATTACAAATCAAGCCAAGTTGACTCGACTTGTTGGCAAACCGTGCCAGTTTTAAACAAGCTACGAGTCATAAGCTCTTTGAACAGTTTTAATTATTACAATGGTCAAACTTATATATAAGGGTCATATTTGGTTAGATTTAACACAAAACTCGTTCTTATGAATTAGTTTTGTGTCTTAACTAATTAAAGATTTTGTATATAAGCATAGTACTTTTATCTAAAAATGATATTCGTACACTTTAAAAAATATCTAGAACATCTCAAGATCAAAGAAACAAAATATATAATTCGGCAAATAAATACGCATCATACTCGTAAAAGTTTTTACAACTAATCACATACTCCAACAACGATCCCTTTAACCCTCTCCAATTTTCTAAGTTTGTCCATTAGGTTAATTTCGGGTTTGTTTGCTATCTCTACACAAACGTCAACAACTTTTTTTCTTTCTATTTCTTCATATATTTATTTATATAAACCTAGATTTATAAAAAGGCTAATTATTTCAAACCTTACTCTTGTCTAACATGTTTTGCAGCAATTTTTTTAACAGATTGAACACATAAATTTTAAAAGAAACAAAGCTTTTCACAACTTATTAAACCTTTAGATTAAAAGATCATTTAAAAAAAAAAAACAAAACCAATATAATAAATGAAAAAAAAAAATACAATTATCTCCAGTGTTCACCTCCCCCCTCACCGTGAAACTGTAAACCATCTCCTCCAGTGAAGTTTCACGAACCAAATCACAATACGTTTGTTCGGATTTACACAGTCTCCGGCGTCCGTACACCGTCGCTCAGTCTCGCTGGCGCCGGTGAGTCGCCTCTGTAGTCGTCGGAAAAAGTATCCATACACAAATTCATACGATGCGAGAAACGCTAGCGTCAACATCGTCTTCAACGTCATCGGCGACGGCGAACAATATTATTCCACCGGCAGAATCAGCTTGGATTACTACATGCGAAAGAATATCACATGGTTGGCAATCGTTCGCCCTTCCTCCTCAGGTATTGATTACTGATTTTGTTTGATTAGTTAATAGTTGGTTGTTTTCGATTTATTTCATGTCGGAAATGATGCAATCAGTGTTACGTTTTGGAATTTTCAAGTTTGAAAGTCGAATTACAGGTTTGTTAGTTTGAAATTTCATGTGTACTTGTTCAGATTGTAGTTTTAGGCGACGTAGATTGGAGTTCCTAAATGAATTCGCCGGATTAGCATACTGTCATTTGAAATTGTTGAAATTAGGATTCTCCTGTAGAACTAATAGATTAGTTATTTGTTAAGTTACTGGAAACAAAACAGTGATCAGAGCCTTATATAAATACAACTCCACCTTTCCTGGAGAAAGTTTATGTTTTCACTCGTAATTCTGTCGGTACATGGTTTGGATGTGCAGTTTCAGAATGATTGTTGCTACTTAAATTGAGAATTAGATGATCAGCTGACTCTAATTTGCGTAAAATAAGTAGATAAGCATAAACACACTCACAAGGTAGGTTTTCTAAATAAGTTTATTTAACGTAATAAGTTTTCTTACTGGTATTTCTTACCTGATTATTTAAATATGGTCTCTTTGGCCTGGTTAATCATAAAATAAGAATCATAATCAGGTTACCCAAATACTATTTACTCCTTTTTCTGAGCATCCCTTACAGAAGGCATTTTTACTTTAGTAACTTCGATAGAATCATGATGCTAGAGACACTTGTAATTACCCTTCCTACTGATGGTCAGGGGTTTTAAGTGGTTCAACATCCATGAAGAGGTTATTGTCTCACCCTTTTGCATTCCTACACTTTAATATTTACCATCTCAATTTAAAGTCTTAAAATTGAGGGATTTAATCTAAGCAGTCTAATTCTACTTGTATCGTGTTCATCTAATCTAGGCTGTCAAATGCTAATTTGATCATGATCTTGTTATTAAAGGGAGGGGGATAATTAACCGCTGCATAGTGTGGATATCCTTCTAGTATGTATAATTTGTTGATAAATTATTTGCAGTCTGCAATTCCAATTGTGATATCCAGAGTTAACCAAGTGGATGCAGCAAGGCTTGATGTAGAGATGTCAGCCATGTTAAAAGAGCAATTGGTTAAGGTTTTCTCTGTAATGAAGGTATATCACATAATCCAGGTTTTGGTTTATGTTAATTTAGGTCAGATGTGGCTAAATAATCACTAAGTTAGACCATGTTCCACCTAGGCCACTCGAACTTTTTCTAAGAGGTTCAACCACTCAAGTTTTAATTTTGTTCAGTGATACTTAAAAAAAAATTGGTCTGCAACTTGTATTGAATACCTGTTTGCATATGCTTACAAGTCATGTGCCTTGCCAACAGTGTGAACTAGTTGATATGGTGTCCCAGTTGAATAAAATTTATGACGGGATGCCACATCATTAATTTTGGATCTTTGGGATGTCTTGACAACTATTTTACACAGTTGGTATGCCGTGTCAGCATATGTAACCAGACCATACAAGTTTGCAGGTCAAGTTTTTAGTAAAATTCACAGTATCGGAACAAAAATAAAACTTATGTAGTTAAACTTTATAGAAAGTAAGTCTGAGTGACCAAGGTGGAACAGCTACGGAAACTATTTAGTGACATTTGCTCTTTAATCTATCAGCTATACTTATCCTTTTGGGATTAGCCAGGATTGTTATTTCAATACGAAGCTGAACTTGATGCATTCCTTGAGTTTCTTATATGGAGGTTCTCCATATGGGTTGATAAACCTACACCAGGAAATGCTCTCATGAATCTAAGATATAGAGATGAACGGGCCATGGAGATGAGAGGAAAAAGTAAGAGGTTTTATGTTAATTCATCGTGAATATATAACTTAGTTGTTCATTTTATAGATTTCTATTTGTAGCCATAAGTTTTTGGCGATTTGACTTCTTCTCTTAGAGTCTTAGCCATGTATTATTATAGTTCTTGTAGGGTTGCTACCTGTGATAAGAAATTACTAGATATATGGGTTGCATGGATTGGATAATAGGTCAAAATGGGTCATTGTTAGTATGGGTTGAAATGGCCTGGGACAGGTTGGATTGGCTGCAGGCACTTTTTTTTATTTATTATCCTTTGTGCTTCTGTGATTTAATTTGTTAATTATGACTAAGAAAAGAAGTTTATTGGAGGATAATATAAGCCTTTAATGATTTATGAGATTGTATCATTAAAAATAAACTTTGGCTGCCTTTCATCTCAATTGACTCGTTCCTGTTTTGGATATTTTTTAATCTGACCCATGGGAGATAACACACAAGTTCATTAAAAGTATACGATAAATCCTTCTGCTGATAAAAAGTCCCATGACTGGGCTCTTGTTTGCCGTGTACTTATATATCTATCAGTAAGTTGTATAATAGTAATTAGAACCTATATTATACGAATTTCTGATTTTATGATTCACTTTTGAAACTCAGAAAAAACTGAATTTGAACTAAACGTAATTCCAATTTCTGAAATCAGGCTGTTTTTTCAATTCAATGTTGGAACTGAACCAAATATATAGTTTGGTCTCTTTTTAAATTTAAAATTGGTGATTGTTTCAAGTCGAACCAAAAACTTATTTTGAATAATATTTGCATAACTTTAGTAGTTTAGTTAATAATAAGAAGAAAAAAATCTCGTTAAAACTACAATTTGTAATTTGCTATGCATACTTTTCTTTGAATTTGGTGTGGCTTGTATTTTTAGGTTGTTCGGTACTCGTAACCAGACTTTCAAATTTGTTTTGTTCAGTGAGTTCGAATTTGGTTTGGTTTGTGGGCTGAAAAAAATTTCAACCTTACTAAACGAACTGTGCAAACCAAGGAAACCAAAAACTGAACTGTTGGAACCCTTAAAGTTTTATCTGCCGTGGCTTACATCTTCATTAACTTCAATCTCCAGTTAGAACGGGCTTGGAGGGACCTGGGCTCACCATTGCTCAAAAAATATGGTATTGTATTGCCACAGTTGGTGGTCACTATATATGGACTCGTCTACAATCTTTTTCTGCTTTTCGCAGATGGGGTGACTCTGAACAGGTAATCCAATATTCCATTTGAACTTAGTTGAACCCTAATCTCAATCCCTCTTTCAGTTTCATAGTAAATAAATTTAGCATTTGGTATGCTGGAATCAGAATGAAAAAAGTTGTTTCTTTCGTTTGATGGGAATGTGTTTCCTTCCCATTTAACTTATTTTAATTCCATCGGTAGGGGGATTTTTTTTTTTCATTTCATCATCATATGGAATGGAAAGTTACAATGTAGGTCAGTTCTATTCATGTAAACCTTTACTACTTACATCTGTGTTAAAATTTCATGGTTTAACTAAGTTTCTTTTTATTCTCCAAAAATAACTTGAAAATATACCTTTTTGTTATAATCTTAATCATTGTTTTAATGACCTTTTATTATGTTTAACTTGTATTTTATATAAAAAAAATCTAATTAGTTCTATTAAATAGTATATAAATTATACATAATCTTTATATATAAAATGCAAAACTCACAATAATACTCGTTTAGTTCCCACAGATCAAACAAGCATGATAATGAAATGTAATGCTCCATCCCATTAGCTTTTATTTTTCTTTCCATTATAATTTCATTTCAGCCAACCAAACAGAATCTAGGTGTATGAGGATGAATTAATTTTTCATTTCTCTTTTTCTCCCACCTTTTTTTGTTCTCACAACCTTTTCTTTCCATGGACAGAGGTCTGTGGCTAATAGAGCTTGGTATATAATACAACGTATTGAAGGATTTTATAAAGCTGCATCTTTCACCAATTTGCTTATATTTCTGTACACTGGGAGGTATGCTATAAGCTTCAATCTATTTTAATTTGGATGATTCAGTTAATTGGTATTATTCTAGTTCGACTTAAGGATTCTGTCATATGATGCTACTATTTTTTTAAAGGTGGGATGCTACCAAATGCCTGCAAAATTCTTAATTTGAGTGTGTGCATATGACATCACTTGTTTTAGCTGACCATTGAATCGAAAATATATCATTCAAGCTTGCCAGGGGTAAACAGGTTCTGGGGTGGGGTGGGTAGTTTGTCAAAATGGGTATTCTATTGTTTCTGGTACGAGTTGATGACTTGACATGGGTCGTATCGTATTGAGTTGAGCCAAAACTCTTGTCCAAAAGTTATAAACATGTTTGAAATTGTTAGTCTGTCTATCATTATTACAAAAGTTATATTGTTTCAATGTTAATCGAATTTCTTTAATAAAATGATTTAGGAGGATTTATGCTTCTAAAATACACTTTGGGTGACTTTCGACCTTTTACCAATTTAATCGCACAACTTTTCTCCATAACTGTAACCATGATTAAATGAGAAAATTATATTCATTTTAATAGTAAACATCCTTATATATACATACAAAATCTTAAGCTAAATTCTTTTACAACATTATCCATGTGACCTATAAACAAAAGTAACACAAATCTTCATTCATAAATAAATGGGTAGAAATTGCTACCTTTAGAAGGCTTCAATTTTTGTATTAACTGCAAATTTGTGGAAGTTATATTATTGTTCTTGCAAATAACAGCTGACATCTTTTCAATATATGAACTTTTTGTATATTAAGGGCTTAGATGGCTTCCTTCGTTTTAACTTTTTGGATGATTGAATGTGATCAGTTCAAATATTCGAATCTAGAAATTAGTGGTTTGTTATTATTCAATTATTACAGGTACAGAAATCTTATTGAGAGAGCTCTACGTGCCAGACTTGTTTATGGGAGCCCTCATATGAACCGTGCTGTCAGCTTTGAGTACATGAATCGGCAGTTAGTTTGGAATGAATTCTCGGTAATACTCGTTCTTATTTCACTATTATATCAATGAATTTATTCCTTGGATGCATGTGTCAATGTGGTATCATACTTGCCAAAAACCCTTGTGAATTTTATTCTTTACACACATCGCTGCAAATTTTAAAATGTAATATATGTTCTTCTAGATTTCATGAAATCATATACCCTTTTGATATACTCAAAACATCATATCTACCTATTCCATAGTAATTTAAGTAAATCACTTACTTTGAATAAACAAATCGGAAAACAATATTATTTAACGAGTCATCTCAGCATGTAATGTCCTTCACCTATTTATTGATAGCAAGCTGTTATAAATAACTGATTTATTATATTTACTACGGAATGGGTAGCTGAGAAAATACTAGTGTTTTAACTACGTAAATGTAACGCTATGAATATTTTGAACTTTTAGGAGTACATGTATGAGTACTTAAGAGACTAACATTCATTTCATTACATCTAACATTATTGTGTGACATTAATTTCTATAGAAAATAAAAAAAATAGGATGAAAGTGTTTGGGTTGACAACCTGTGCATTTATCTAATTTTAGTTTTATTCGAGCTTTGGTGGTCTTTAAAGATTACGCGTTGATTTCACCACCAGGCTGATCGTGTTCCATATGAGCCCTGTTTTCATCTAGTTGATCGTATCAACTTTTGCAGGAAATGTTGCTGCTACTACTTCCTATTCTCAACTCCGCTTCAGTTAAGAGTCTTTTTCGTCCTTTTTCAAAGGATAAATCTTCAGGTTCAACCGGGGATGAAATGCTATGCCCCATCTGTCGCATCAATCCAACAATAGCATATGTAGCTCTTCCATGCCAGCACAGGTATCATCATATTATGGCAATTTCACATATCTCCTTCTAAAAGTTCAAATTTCATATATATTATGCATAGAGACGCACTCAATACAAAACCAAATTGCATGTGAGATATAGTGGGAGAGAAATAGATTGTTATAATAAGTGATTAATTTAAGTATGTGAAAAATGGAATGAATAAATATAATATATTTAGTGTTTTGAAAGCGTAAATATGATATTAAGAAATAAAAACACAAACCAAAATCGACCCATTTATAAGTGAGTCGGTCAAATTGCCATTACTTGTTTATGCAGACATCAGAAAAGGGACAAAAGTAGTTATGGGTCAACCTGGCCCGAACCAATAAAATTACTAGTTTAACCATACAAAATGTCTTATTATAGCCTTAGTTGGTAGCTAAGACAGAACGTTTCAAGAAATTTGCATATTCTCATGTTTAATTTGTTTTATCTTAATTTATTATTTAATTTTGATTTTGCTGTCAGATATTGTTACTACTGTCTTAGAACACGATGTGCTGCAACTACATCATTTCGCTGCTCGAGATGTAGCGAACCAGTTGTTGCTATGCAACGACATGGGTCCGTCGACACATAGTAAAACAAATATATGCTACAAAGGAAAAAAAATGAAATGACGAAAAAGGAGGCGGGTACAACTGCATATTTGTTAAAAAATATTAAAAACATAGAAAGGTATTGTTTTTAACTTTTTTAGGGTGTTAGGAATTTGAAAGTGATTATTCAGTGTTATTGTAATTTCAAGTGCAAGTTATTTTGGGATAATTTCTTATATCAAACGATATCATTTACCCAACAAAAAGAAAAGAAAAACATAATTGTTTTCAAATTTGTAACACTTGCACCCTTTTGTCCCTCAAATAAATAGTAGTTGGATCTCTATCTTTTCATAATTCTGACTGGTTACAGGTTAAGGTTTTGGGTTTGTATGCTGTATGTTTGATGAGAAGAAGGTATAATGGTTATACTATAAAATCTATTTGATGAAATAGGTAAATATAGAATTTTAGGTGTTGTAATACGGTTCTTGATAAGGCAAATATGAATATATGATATAAATGAGAGTATGAGAGATTGATATGGTTCAATTAATTGCTTATATTAATGTCTGGTCTAGTGGCATCTGGTGTTTTATCTTCATTGGGTGCAAGTTTGAGTCTCATTAGATAGACAATAGATGGATTTTAGGAGTAGATTGTAGGGGATGTGTGTTTGCCATTCAAAAAACTTATTGTTTGAAGTAGTTTATTTAGAATAACTTATAATCTAATTTTATTAACCACCTATGTATGTGTAAAATTTAAATTCTTGACCTCTTCGATGCAAATGAGACACCTTACCACCATAATGTTTTCCTTAGCTAACTAGCTAATTTTAATATATCCTGCCCACTTAAATTTTAGTAGATGAGTTATAAATATAATGTTTTTATTTTAAAATTGGAAGATTTAATTTAACAGCCGACTTTAAGGATGTTAAATTACATTGAATTTGCAATAATCAATATGCCTCCTTAATAAGATTATAGTTTTGCTCTAAACATTTAGTGATAATAGTACTAGTTGCCTTTCAAGTTGACAAAATCTTTTAGCTAAGTGTCTAAATTGCTTATAGATTTAAAGGTTCATTGGATAAATAGAACATGTAATGAGAGCTATTGATACTTCTGAAAAATTCAACTAGCGGGACTCGGTTTAGAAAGTGAGATAGTTAAGAATTGCATATAATCTTAAAAGGTGTTCACTTATAAATGTAAGCCTTTATTGACCATGAACATCATAAAATTGTTTGACTATTTAACTTGTTAAAGTGGGGTACATATCAAAATTGTCTTTTAGAATATGCTTTCTTTTCTAATATTGTCAATACTTTATATAGTAAGACGATTATGATTCATGCAGCTACAAAGGTTTGTTATTTATACGTTGAGTAAAATGATTATGCAACAATTTGTCAATACATTGCTAGTATATTTCATGATATTTATATGCCTTGTATCTGTATGAAAAGATCTTGAAAGCCTTCCAATTTATAGTTAGTGATGACTATGAACTGGACATAAGATTGGTAAATCTGAGTCTCATACATGATTACAGACCATGTCTTACTTTACGTTATTGTGTGGTTACATCTTGATATGGATCTCAAGGCTACCCGACATAAATCCAAGTCTAGCATTCTAGCATAGTAATTTATGTTTTAAGTTAAAGTTTCAATTTAGAATGTAATAAATCTTGACATAGACAATGTTTAAAGTTTCCGCGCCTTATGTTTAACTAATAATCACTTTAGGAATTATGTGTCGGATGTGTAAATATAATCGTGAGATTCTTGGATCAAGGGCTTACTCTTTCAAATTTATCTATTTCTTTTTAGTTAATTGCCTAAATTGCTTATAGATTTAAAGGTTAATAAGATGAATAAAACATGTAATTAGAGCTAATGATCATGCTTATTAAAATATCGACTAGTGGCACTCAATTTAGAAAGTGAGAAAATTGCTTTAACATATCATCTTAATTAGTAGGTGTTCTCTTATAATTTATAAATGTAAGGCTTTATTGAACATGACTATCACAAAGTTGTTTGGCTAATTAACCTTGTTAAGGTAAGGTACATGTCAAAATTGTCTTGGAATATGCTTTCTAACATTTTCAATACTTTTATTGCAAGACGGTTATAATTCATGCGGGTATAAAATGATTGGTTATTTATAAATTATACATTGAGTAGAATGATTATGCATCATTCTATCTGTACATTGTTACTATATTATTATCATGATAGTTATATGGCTTGTTTTTCATATGAAAGGATCTAAATTACAATAGACCCAGAGTGATTAAACATACACATAAGTTGCGGGAACCAAACTATGCCAAGGAAGTAATATTCATAAAATTAACCTCCTACTTATATATTACTAGGTTAGATAACTGTGTGTCATACATGGATGGAATTAAAAAAACTATATAATACATATTATATATGTATAATATAATATATTTTATAGGTAAGACATTAATGAATCAATGAAATTATTATATATAACAAACATATTTAAGTTATAAACAATAATATACGGAAAAAATATAAATATTATTCATAACAATATATATATATATATATATATATATATATATATATATATATGTATATGTATATATATAGTGCATGATTTTAACTTTTTCTACTATATAATTTTTGTCAATGATAATATAAAACAAACAATTGGAGTGAAATGTAATTTTAATAAATAGATAAATGAATAAAAGAAAAAATCTAATTTTTCAAAAATTAGAGTAAAAATGTATCGTATAAACACATAATGTGTGTACGAATTTTGATTTTAATATTTGTGATCATATAATTTAACTATTAAAAATAATTTAAAAAACATTTGAAACTGTTTCCATATCAATTATATTTTCAAAAATAAGAATTCAGCAACTAATTATAAATGTTTTTTTAGTAAACCTGAATCTAACATATATAAGTTTTATTCTAGTGAGCACACGTGGACGGAACTTAGGTGACGATGAGAACCAAACGTTGCTAATGTCTCCCCTTCAACTTTTTCCTATGAATTTAAGTGTTTGACATCTCTTTTTTAAATTCTCCCAATATATTGCAATTCACGCATAAATATATACAATTTTTTAACATTAACTATTTATAGTTACGGATGATAATGAACCAAATGAGACAAATTTTGTTAACATCAACTCTCATACTTATTGAGTAGACATTAGTCATTACCAGTTGGGCTCGCGAGTATACGTTAAGATATCGGGTATATTTGTCTACGTTATTGTGTGGTTAAATACATATTAAAATGCTTATTATTGGATGCTTATCTTAAACTCTCCTGAAAAACCAATTTGAAGTATATAATAATCGACTATACCTTTAAATAAATTTATAATCTTAACAATTTTAAATTCTTAAACAGCTCTAACATACTATTTCTTAAATATCTTTTAAGATTATATAGCATATTAATATTCGGTTCAAATCTTATAAAGATAAACAAGTTTGAGTAGTGATATATATCATTTAATATCATACTCGTTTCAAACCACTAAAATTTTATAAAGCAAATCTCATGTCGGATTTACCATTCTTTGTTAGTTTGACACAATTTTAAATTTTCTTTGGTATGTTGGCTCATAGGTAACAAAAACAAGAGCAAACTAACAAATAGCGATTATTACGAGGCCTCTCTTTTGTCACATACCCAAATTTCAATCGCTAACATATTCTATTACTATTTTGCCGTCCATTTCATCGATCACAACTTGAAGCACTTTTTTATTGATGGCGCAGTATGATTTATGGAATCAAGTTTCCCTAAAGCAATTATTCATTGTGTAAATCTATAATACTTATATAAGGATGAAAGGAGAAAATTAGCATTTTAGATACAATTTAAGACATTTAGACATGTAATTATTTTATAATTTTCTATAATATTAAAATTACCCTCTAAGTATGAGATACAAATAGACTAAGCATATTAAGCATTTATTGATGAGTTTAATCCATGTTATTAATATTGTAAACTTTAAATTTCATTAATATTTACAACAATGAATTTATAAATTATTATATAAGTTTTATATATATATATATTATTATTTGAATATATAAATATTTTTTATAGAATTTATAACAATATCATGTTTTTTACATAAAAAAAGCATCCAAACATGAAATAATATTTTTATGTAACCAGTACTTTAAAAAAATATATTGGTAAATCTCAAACACCAATATCTTTGATAAATCCCAGTCTTTTTTGTAACATCGTCTTGATCCGAATTCATTTTGACCCATTACTCAACCGGACCAACACGTCTAATTTGTCACCTCTAATCTTTGTTTAGGGATGGAGATGAGCCAATGATTGTGATATGATACCCAACATGTTTGTCCCGCACATTGCCATCTCTGTTTAACTACTAAGAAGCCTTTAGGGCCACGATTTCTTTTTCTTTGTTAATTTTATGCATTATTGTACTATTTTTAAAACAAAGTGTGTAGGATTGACACATTTGATAGTTTCTTACCGTAGATAAACTCCATTTTATCTTGAAGATTAACACTTTGATAATCATTAATAATAATTTTCTCATACAAGAGCGTGTCTTACCATACAAATTATAAACCTTCGAATTTGATATACACATATGTTGAATTATTACCCATAATAGCTTTTCAAAATTAACTACTTAAGAAGCAACCAGTCAAATTATTCTATATATGTTGACATAGATATTCAGGTCAACAAAATCTGTTTTTCCTTTTGATTCGTAAGTGTTGCGGGCGGGTTTACGTTCATGATTATATACAAAATGCCAAAAACTGATTCTATAGTTCATGTACAGATAATTTGGTGTAAGCACATATCTAAAATCATTATTTCCGAGTATCACTCACATTTTCAAAAAATATTCACATATCAAATATTAAAGATGATCACATGAATTAACCAAAAAACATAAGACAAAATAGATGCATCCGTAGCAACGCGCGGACATTCCCACTAGTATACTAATATAGACATTTGATATCCTACATATGTTAAATACAAAATTAATTGTAAATAGAGAGTTGAATCGTTAGATTTTCAGTTATCAGCTATATATTTAACATTGATTACACACATTACAAACAACCGAATTAAGGTACGCAAATGCAAAAAATACAAGTACTTGTATGTAGTTTATAGAAAATAGTCAAGTGTGGTGGGAGAGAGAAAATAAAACAGATAAAAAACGGTCTTATTTATCAAACTAAAAACAATATGTATGAGTGTATATGTGATTATAGCCCTTCTCTATTTATCATTAGTTTGTATTGAACAGTTCTTCACATATATATACAAAGAAAGATGTTACAAATCTTAAATAGAGAACTGTAAGAACTAGATAGATACTTGTACCAACATATATATACACGTATTTATGTTATTCTCGTAATTCTAAACTTAAAGTTGGTTTCATATTAAATGCATTTTGATGGTCAAATCATAATCTTAAAATAAATAGTAGTCAAAGAAGCTATTGTTAGATGACTAAGAGACAATTATAGCTTTTCCACTTCATAATCACTATGATCAAAGCCAAGAACGGCTTGATGTTTATAACTATTTTGTAGTTCTCATTTGAATGCTTGCATGTGATATATAAACTAATTTTTTTAGGCTGAGAAAGGCAAGACTAACGAGAGAACATACGTTGTATTTTTCACTTGTTCTCGTCCCATTCATGTTACGTCTCTACTATTCATAACTTTCACCACTATAGTGTCGGTTTCTCATTGTCTCTACGCGTCTTAGCCTAAATTTTATTATAGACTAATGTCACACGCACTCTCACCCTCAGTATTTATATGCTTGTGTGTGTTTTCTTGTTCATTTTATACATACAAATTAAAGAAAGAGAGACACATGGAGGCTTCTTCCAAAGAAGAAAGTGCAATGGAAAAACAAAACTCATCAAGAATTCGAAAGGGTGGTTTAAGAACCCTACCATTCATCTTAGGTATTCATGGATGAATCATTCATCTTTATTATTTTTATTTTAAATTCTATACTTATGAATCAACATATGCATATTATTGGCAACCTTTAAGAGGTTGCCCTCTAATTTAAGAGGTTTACCCATAGCCCTCTACCAGAAGTCACAGGTTTGTTATAATCTCTTAAAGATCATCTATATCGTTTACGATTTATCTGATCTTGATGTTTGCCGAGGGTGTTAGTGGTCCAGTTAGCTTACCGTTAACGGATCACATATGATATATCAATGACTTTAATTTATGATTTATATTAAAATTTTAAACTTCTAAATGCATATTATTCTTGTAAAACAGTAAATGAATCATTAGAAAAAGTGGCAAGCTATGGGCTCCTTCCAAACATGATCATCTACCTCATGTTTGATTACCACATGAGTCTTGTTAAGGGAACAAATATCATTTTACTTTGGTCGGCAGCCACCAATTTCCTACCGATTATCGGAGCTTTTCTATCCGATTCATTTCTCGGCCGGTTCCTCACAATCTTTCTTGGATCTATCTTTAGTCTCATGGTATGATAATAATCCGTACTATTAATTTGTATTTATATTTATCTCATAATTTTATTTTGGTAAATTGGATTACAATAATCAACATAATTACTTATTAGCCAATAACAACCAGTACTATTAATTTGGCATAATATTTCCAACATTCATGAGTTTGAATGTAGTTCAAACGAGTTAGGGTCAGTTTTGAAAATTCTTGATTTAGAGTATTAATACGAGGTAAATAAAATAAAATAAAATTTTTGGGTTAAATAGGTAGTGTTTATGTCAACTTGCAAAAACTCGTGTCGTGTTCATGTTCATGTCTCTGACATGATTTACAGGTTCATTACGTGTTTGAGTTTGCTCTTCCAATCCTCTCTGCTCATTTCAGGGCCTCAACTAAACGTTTATTTTCACAAAAAGTTAGCAAAAAAACCTTGTTTTCTAATAAATCATAAATTTCCATCCCATGTTAGTAAATTAAAAAAGAAAAATCAGATTTGAATAATCCACACTATTATCTACTGCTTCAACTTTCACCGTTGTAACAAATGGCAGTGCAAGTAACATAATTATCATATATTCACACTCGATTTGTATTTGGTATTCGCTCGATGTCGCTTGTGTGTTTTTTTTTATTTTGTTTATAATCATTATTTTGAGCGAAGTCAAGTGAAATCACGTGTAAATCTTTGATGATTATGTTATGGGGATTGTTATTGGTAATATAAATAAAAATTGAGACAACCACTAGTAAAATTGTTAGTAGGAAACATTATAGTTAATAAGTAATAGTTTGAATTATTAAAATCTAGTTAATATATGTATATAAGATAAATAAAAAAAAGGTATTATTTCATTTTGACCGGCGAAAAAAGCTTTACCAAATATAATGTTTATAAAATATGTCACGTTATTAAGTAAAGAAAGTGATATCAAAGGAATTTGGTCAAAATGCTTCCCCCGACTTAAACCACTTCTATGATGTATTTGTAGGGCATGATCCTTCTATTGTTAACAACAATAATCCGAGGCGCCAAACCGCCCCATTGTAATATTCGGATCCCTCATTCGTGTAAATCACCAACACCCATTCAATACACTATTCTTTTTTCCTCTTTCGCTCTTATGTCCATTGGAGCAGGTGGGGTCCGCCCATGTTCTATAGCATTTGGGGCAGACCAAATCGACTCCAAGGATAATCCAAAGCGAGAGAGGGTATTGGAGAGCTTTTTTGGGTGGTATTATTCCTCAGCTATCATGGCGGTCATGATTGGAATTACCGGTCTTGTTTATATTCAAGATCATCATGGATGGAGGACCGGATTTGGAGTCCCGGTTATCATCATGTTTTTCGCTACTTTCTTTTTTGTCATTGCATATCCTCTTTACTACAAAATGAAGGTCGAAAAAAGCTTGTTTACTAGTTTTCGTCAAGTGATATCAACGGCTTGGAAAAACAGAAAGCTTAAGCTACCCGACACGATTGATGGTCCATGGTATAACACAAATGGTGCAATTGTTACTAAGCCTACAGAGAAATTAAGGTGAGTGAAAGACCTCTCTCTATATACATACATGTAGTGGCTTTCTAGTAGAAGTGCCCAAGTTGGGTAACGAGTAAGTTTCTATCTTTATGTGCTGGTTTCTGTTCTAAGAAATGCTTTTATTCTTTCGGTTATAAATAACTACAATATCAACTATGGTTACAGAAGTTATATTTATTTTAACGCTAACCAATTTTTTTATGATATAGCAGGTTTTATGTATTTAATATCCACTTTGGAGGATTTTCAACCTGTTTGACCCATCTGACACATTTTCTTATAAGCTAATTTTAAAATAAAATCTCTTTTGACGTAATACAGATAAATCATAATCTGAATTGACCAATTATAAAGTAACAAACTATTGGATTGACTCGCTAACACTTTTGTTTATTTCAAAACTTCTTAAAACAACTAATGTGTCATGGACGATTATAAAAGCTATACTATTATAATCTCTATTCATACTTTCTTGACAAAAATTTGAGGAGATCTTATGCACTAATGACATTTGTTCTGCTTTGTTTAACCGGATTTCTTTTAAGCTATGTTTTCATTAATTTACT
Source organism: Flaveria sonorensis (assembly GCA_025506505.1). NCBI lineage: Eukaryota > Viridiplantae > Streptophyta > Magnoliopsida > Asterales > Asteraceae > Flaveria > Flaveria sonorensis. The sequence continues at coordinate 12,127,800 of CM046436.1, forward strand.
TGTTGGTCAGTTAAAAATAAAACACAACCCAGAATTAACTCATTCATAAGTAAATGAATATAAAAAATATCACATCTAACCTAGTTATTATAGCTATTACATTATTTATGCGTCTTTGGTTTCCCTTTAGGTTCTTGAATAAAGCTTGCATTCTTACCAAACCCGAAGATACGAAAAAAGTAATCGCAAACGATCCATGGACCATGTGCACGGTAGAACAAGTTGAAGAGCTTAAGGCACTCATCAAAGTGATTCCACTATGGTCTTCTTGTATAATGTTATCTGTCACCATGAACCAATCCACATTTCCAGTCCTCCAAGCTAAAAGCATGGATCGACACCTCACTTCGAAATTTGAAATACCCGCAGCCTCATTCAGCTTTTTCACAATCGTAACAATTATGGTTTGGGTTATACTATATGACCGGGTTATCCTCCCTTTATTATCCAAAATTAAAGGGAAGCCCGTTTATATTAGCGTAAAGTTAAGAATGGGGGTAGGCCTTGTTTTCTCCATAGTCGGGATGGTGATCTCAGGGATTGTGGAACACGTAAGGAAGAATAAAGCGGTTGAAGAGGGATTTTTGAATAATTCTCAAGCGGTTATAAAAATGTCAGCAATGTGGCTTATTCCCCAACACGTCATAAACGGGCTGGCGGAGGCCTTGAACATAATTGGGCAAACCGAGTTCTATTATTCTGAATTCCCAAGGAGTATGTCAAGTATCGCCTCGGCCCTTTATTTGCTCGGGGCAGCCTTTGCAAACTTGTTGGCTAGTCTTTGCTAACCATTGTGGATGGTTTAACCAAAAGGGATGGTAAAGAAAGTTGGGTTTCTACTAATATTAACAAGGGTCACTATGATAACTATTATTGGCTCCTTGGTATTATGAGTTTTGTAAATTTTTGTATTTTGTCATATGTAGTCATGGTTACGGCCCATGTGTAGATAGAACGGTACTTGAGGGCGATAAAACTATTGATTCGAATGATGAACAAGGAACAAGAAGCTAGGTTCTATCTTTGGACAAGCTATCTATTTCAAGATCAGCATCTACAATTATGTTACATATATGTTTTGTATGTTAACCTATACATGTGTAGTTAATACAACATACAATCAAATTAATTTGTTCCATGTTTTTTGAACTTTTAAGATAGACGAGTAAGAAACAATAGCCACAACATTCGTAGTATTTCTTTTATCTTTTTTTAATTGATAAAAATGAATGGTCTAAATTTACTTCACAATTCTCCTAATAGGTTATGTTCAACAAAATATTCTGTTACTCCCCCTCTATATATAAAAACAAATGATTATTATTTCTTATGCATTAGAAACTTGTTGAAACCGTTAAAACCAGCACACAAACTGAAACCTGACACACATGTCCGGTGCATAACATGATAAATAAATAATAGTTCTTCGTACAGTCCAATACAAAGTATGTTTTCTTTTAATTGTAACAAAATGACGTTGAATCACTTGAGAAAAAGTTTGAGTCTCGTTCAGGGTCCAGTGTGGGGCCAGACCGCTAGTACAGAACCACTGCACCGACATCAAATCATGCTATATCGCCCTGTTAATTTTATCACGCAGTCGGTTCCAGTTTGAGTTGTCCAGCTTTGGACAAATACTGCTGCACACTCCTAGATAGATTGTTCAAAATGTCTATACATTGGATAAGGTGTTATACATCAAAGTGAACTTACAAATAACAAATAATTCGGCTATGGCATCAAACTTGGTAAATGAAATGTAGCTCAAACTCGCATCAAAAGACAACAAAAAACATCACTATGCAAATGGAAAGATGGAGACAAAATAATTCAAGAAAAAGCGATGAAATAATGGAAATGAAAACGAAAAAGCTATAAATAAAGAAATTTGATGTTATAATGTATCACCGTATATATTACAACATGTACCGTCCCATGAAATTTAGCTGGAGCCTAGGCAGCAGTAACAGATGAACTTAACACCTGAATCTGTAGATACAAACATTTAGGAACATATATAAGCAATAACATATGAAAAAGTTACTTTAATGGTTTTTTTTTTATGTGGACATACCTAGCTATTATATAAAAAGTATAAAATTTAGAACATATGAACTATTCATAGGAGTTCTCATAGTTCTAAAGATATTTATGAGTTTTCAAGTGATCCCAACCTTATATATATTATATTCAAATTTAATTTACTAAATTTTGAGATTGGTAATCATTAGACCATATATTTAGAATATGATTACCTTATTTACAAGCATGTTCACTTGTTCTCGGTACATCTCCTTCAAGTCCACGATATCAGCACGAAGCTCTTCAAGCTACAAGTAAGCAGAATTACATGGTGTGCATCAGGATTGTTTCTAGAATTTGTCTTCTTATTTTACAAGTGACTAAGACTGGTATAGGTGGAAAACGTATTCGTGTTGAAATGGGTCGTTTTATGGTATGGTTGAAATGCGCGGGCCTGGCTGACTCCCAAACACTTTTTGTCATATTTACCATTTGCAAATGGTAGTTGCAAATGGGTGGGTCTGTATCGAGTTACAGTGAGTTCAGATTGAAATGGTCATTACTGGCCGAAACAGAGTGTGTTGACCCGGAAAAACTTTTTGTCAGCTTTTATAACTTTATAATAACTGTCGCATTAATAAATATTATGAAAATACTTATCTAAATCCTTGAATAAAAACAAATTAGGAGGGCGTGTGCATTGAGAACAAACTTTGTACACTTTCAAATCGTTTGACCTAAACCACAACCCAAATGAGCCGAAACAGCCACCTAGGTTATGACTTATGAAAAGGGTATACGGTATAATTTTCATTCTAGAATTTGCATTTCAAGAAGAGTTATTAAAGTGGATAAGTAATTATAATAATTAATTTTGTTCTGATTTTTTTAATCTCACATAATGCCACAAATAATGGTATAGCAGCTGCACCGAGTTTTCTACATTTCAAAAGTGTTGATTGGTTGACCCAACCCATTTCGACCTGCTAAGGCATTAACAGATCCACTATATTACATTTAGCGTTTCTACCAGAGGTGGAAAAACGGCGGACTGGGTGATGGGGTCGGGTTGAAACTGGTTAAATTTCAACACCGATCAGGCCGGGTTGGGTTCGCCCACAAACATTTTTTCCATTCTTTATGAATCATTATGTGTTGCTTATGCTTAGAAATATCACAGCAATAATCTTCTAAATCTATGAATAAATTGATTTAGGAGGTTGTATGAACTAAAAATAGGCTTTGGGTGACTTTCAACCGAACTGTTCCCCTTAAGGTAGTTCTTTTATATGACTGCTTTAAGATAAAACACAACCTAAAGACCATGTGTACCTCTTCATCGCGTTCACCCATTAACTCAAGTGCAGCAGAGTGCCTTCGTCTTAGTGCTTCTATGTCTGCTTTTAAGCCAGGCAGTTGAGACACTTCTGTCCGCAATTTTTCACACTACACCAAAAGTGCAAATCAAAGGTTAGTTACAAATATTGGTACTACTTCCTATTTATTTGATGTTTAATCTGTAGGATTGATTATAGTAACTTAAAAATTTATCCTACGTAGCAACATACTTTTATTTTTACACCAATTATAGCAAAACAAAGCAACCAATGGTAAATTATATTGCTATTACCAGTAACACACACACACACATATATAAGTATGTTGCATTCGAAAAATGCAAATAGACTGCTACGATTTGTAGAAAAACAAAAGTAGGTTGCTGAAATTGGTCATGAAAAGCATGTACATTACTCTGTTGGAAGATAATTGTCTAAATTTATATGTTGATTCGTCCCAACATAAATGTTCACCTTTATAACCAGATAGTTACAATTAAACCTTTGTAATTGTAATTGTGTGTTTAGGGTTACAATAGAAGGTTCTTTATATAAAGGACAATATTACATAATTAACCCTAAACTATTCACTAATAATAACCTAGTCTAATATTCCCCCCAAGCTAAGCTCTGGAGAGATTTAGCTTGAAATCTAAAACCAAAAAACTAAAACCATAAAAAAAGGGAAATAAGTAAAGTAAATTATTGGTCTTTTTAAGTATCTGATCCAGGAAACTTGATTACATCATCACTTCTCATCCGACCCCAAATCATGTCCATTAAAAAATAATTTTGTCTCCCTGTTTAATCCGACAGCCATGTTTGCCAGCCGCAGTTGCCGAATGTGGTGTGAGACACCAGTTGTTTTTCTCCTGTTATCGCGTTGTATGCGATGTGAAACTGAAACTCCAGTTGTTCTTCTCTCGTATCTCCTTAACACCACCACCTTAAACTTTGCATGAAGGTGCGCCACCGTTGTATGGCCGAGCCGTTGTATAGCAGCGACAATGAAGGTGAAGCATCGCGTTGTATGCGATGACGGGTTGAGATGGAAGAGGAGCAGCGGCGATTGTATGTGGTGTGCGGCGGCTAGGATTAGGGTTTAGCGGTGGCTAGAGTTAGGGTTTAGGGACGACTAGGGTTAGAGTTTAGCAGCGGTTGTGGTTGTGTGAAAGGACAGAGACGACGGCGGTTTGTATTCGCCTGCTAAAGATGAAGATGGTAGTGGTGGTTATTGTAATAAAAGCAACAGTGGTGCTGCTATGGTGATGTGAGAGGGTTGTTGTGGTGTTGTGAAAATGAGGGGTTGGAGGCTGGATCTGAACCTTGTTGGTTAACAGAAAGAAAAAAGCAAAGAGGAGCGGTGATGGATGGTTGGACAGGGCGGCGGCGGGGGCTGCGCGGCGACCCTGATTAGGGTTCCGGCAATGATCGAGCCCTCCTGGCTCTGATACCAAATTAAACCTTTGTAATTGTAATTGTATTAAGCAATCGTGTATTTAGGCTTACAAAAGAGGGCCCTTAATATAGAGGACGATATTACATAATTAACCCTAAACTATTCACTAATAATAACCTAGTCTAATAGTTACAATTTACTAGTTTTATAACCTTATTTTTTCCTAAATTTCAAGGGTATGGTGTAGTATGCCAAATGGGACATGAGTGCTCTAATGACCCATTTATGTGGAGGAGTTACTACTTATGTTCTATTAAAAAGAACAGTTTTATATTTGTAAACATAGAAATCATTAAATATACATAACTTCTTCAAATTCAACAAAAATATCATCAAAGAGTGATAAAATGATAAGACTAGGGAAAAAGAAACTTTACCTCCTCGGTCATCTTAACCAACTCCTCAGCTAGAGAGTCACGAATGGATTCCATGGATGCCTAAAGTTGACATTGAACCGTAAATCACAATATGAAATTAGACAACTAGACAAAGGTGAATGGAACTTTTATTTTTATCGTTTTTGTAATTGCGAAGTTTCTTAAAGATTCAAATTGGAACATAGCTTGTATCAAACAGGTCAATGTATAAAACTGAGTTAAAAGGGGAACATGCCTAATTGATTGGGTCGCTGAAATCGATTTTAAATGCATACAATTTCTAAATAGTTTTAAAGGATTTGACTCTTACGGCATATTATTGCTTTTGTAATCATAATTAACACAATAATTGTATAAATAATTCATAAACGGACAAGAGTGTGAATTAACCCAACTCCGATCCAACTCCCTTACCAAACCCACCCTTCCTACTGTCTTTAGCGGAAACCGCATCCAAGAATTTAGTTGCAGAAAAAAAAATAGTTTACGGAAGGGGACGGGTTCGTAAACCCAACCAGCACCTGAACTAAATTAGTTAATCATGTCAAAATTTGAACCTTAACCTAGACACGTTTAATTTATGACACATTTAATTTATGACCCGTTTGTATGACTAGTGTCATTGATATCCATAACTCAACCACAAAAGACAAAGAAAACAAATATAAGATCATAATTAACTCTATAAGGACAAAGAAAACTAGAACAAGATCAAGAAAAACAAAGCTAATACAATATAAAAAAAGTAAAAGAGAGCTAATATAATATAAGAAGACAAATGAAACTAATAGAAACAAAACTGATATAAGATTAAAACAGGTGCTTCTAGTGTTATAACTTTTAGTATCTAATTTCTTGTTGTAATTTTTACACATTAAACAGGTTAGTTGTGTTGACCTTTATGACCCAAACCCCGTTTAGTGCGAGTAGTTATGACACATATATTATCGACCTTATCAATAATTCAGAATATAACAATGTGCTCATACCAATCTAGACATATAAGATGCAAGTTCACCTCCTTTTGTCGCAAGGCAGCTTCAAAAGCATTTGGGGTCATACTTTTTAAATGATATGAGCTCATGATAGGCTCTCCATGATTTCTCCTCTCCGATAAAGTATCAGATGAGTCCAAAGATGCCTGCAGATAAAAACTTTCCTCCATGCTACCTAAACTGCTAGCATTTGAAAGTCTGCGACTCAAGCCTGCATAATTGAGGTTCATATATTCAAGAAACAAAAATAACAGTAAAACGGATCATAAATAGAAAACAATAAACAGATCCTCTTTACTGGATGTGGCAAAACGAGTGGATTGAACAACAGGTCAAAACAAGAGAATTTGGTATAGACCTGGTCGGATTGACCAAAACGCACTTGGTTATAAAATATTATATTCTTACACCAATAATCTAATTTCATGAATAAAAATGATATAGAAGGTTTTAGGTTTTTTTTGCACATAATAACCAACATACTTTCGCTTTTGTCGCATTTGTCATTGTACTATTTAGTAAAATACTAAAATAGTATTTACCATTTTCATAGGCAGACTTGGTTCTTGCTAGGGGACTTTGTTCAGGTACAATAGAAGTCTGAAGGCGAGCAGTTGTTTCTAGTTCCAAACGGGCGGCTTTTTCATGTTCTATATCCTGTAATCATCATAACCACACTTTATATAGATTGAGGTATTTTCATAAAGAATGAAAAGTAATATTTAATATAAGCTAAAGTGTTGGAACAAATCTTTTCACAAATATTCATTTCAACATAAATAACAAATGCAAAGTGTTAAGAAACAATAAGGACAAGTTTAAATACTTTGGAAATTGAACACCAAGAAAAGTAAAGCCAAAGTAGAAACATCAAATAATAATAAAATGTGTCATAACAATTGTGGTAGCAATTTCGACCTGTTTGCTTATGAATGAATCACTTTGAATTATGCCTTATCTCTATCAGGTATATTATAAAAGGAAATAACCAGTAGAATGACTTGCAAAGTTATCTTAAATGAAGGGAACATGTCACAAAAAAGCAATATACTTTTGGTGGTGGTCTAGTTTGGTAACTACAATTTTTTTTTTAAATCTAATTAATCTAATTACAATTTCTGAAAACCATCTTTCTTTGGAATATTTGAGAACATTTTAAATCCAAAAGTGGGTAAATGAAGTTTAATTGTCCCTATCTGATAATTAAATATATTTTTTACCCCTATCTAATTACTTTTTTTACTTCTTCATTTATAATTACCAACTTGGGCCTTTAAAGAAAACTTGTAATTACCAAAATGGATTGAAAAAAGTTATAGTTACCAAAATAAGATCATAGCTAAAAGTATATTGCTGCTTTGTGACATTTGCACTTAAATGAACAATTACTTTTACATAATTTACTGAAATAACTAGACTTATATTGAAATTATGATTTTGTAATCGTATATCACACGCTAATTATTTATAATAAAATGTCAGATTCTGGATCAGGTCAACCGATACAACCAATTTTAACCCATTACTCAACCATCCAATTTTCCCACCTCTATTTATTTACAACATATGATATGAAGTCTAAGAATCTTGCAAGGCCATAATAAGCCACACTGCATCATCCTCAATAATTTAGAATAAAATTAGGTAGCGTATTCATACTAAAGTAAAGGTACTATGGAGCAAGTTCATTTGAGACCACAAAATCTTGAAGGCAAAAGATCACTTTTAGACCTTAAATAAAAAATGAGCATTGAGATTAAATCTATTTATATGTAAATTTCTTCAAATATGTCGCATGGATTTCTGATTTTCTTCACTTGTGAAGAAGAATTGTCCTTTTTTTATATATCCAATGGCAAAATTGGTTCTTTTGTTCTCAACTTTTTTGTGGTTCTCAATGAACTATCTACATGCTAAAGTAAAAAAATAATTAAATTTATAACTATAGATGGTACCTGTTGGAGGAGTTCCCGTTGAGCCAATGCTTCTTGCAAATCTTGCTTATGCTTTCTCTTAAGTTCCCTTATTTCTTCTTCAAGTTGTATCACACGTTCTTTATGAGTATCTGATTCTTCTTTTAGGGCTAAATATTCTTGTCGGTTTTCAGCTGCTTTTTGTCTTTCTTTTTCAAGGGACTTAGTAAGTTGCGTTTGCTCGGCTCTTAAAATTGATATCTGCAATACATTTAAATGCATAACAATTTTACCACCTCCACAAAAAGCCATCTGTTTTGACTGGTTACCTGACCCGACCGATTTTACCACCTTTGATTGAAATGCAGTTACTTAAAACAAAGCAGCCAATTAATGAGTAGGCACACCTGAGCTTCAAGAACATTTATACGAGACAATGTTTGCGATAGACGTTCATTTACAGATCGCTCTCTTTCCTCTGCAGCTGCAGCTTTGGCCACCGCTTCCTTCAAAATAAATATTAAGAAGCCGATAAAATAAATAAGGGCTATTGTCAAAGAAAAACCCTGTAAACTTTCTTTAAATTCGCACATAAAGTCTCTGGACTTTATCTCTACTAAGCTAAATCTCTAGAACGTTGAACTTTATGAAAAGGTCCTTTTAACATAGTTTTGGACCTCATAATACAAAAAAGAACTTAATGAAAAGGTATTTTACGCTAAATCTGAAAAGACCCAAGAACTTAACATGCAAAAAAGAACTTTTTTATTAACATGCAAAAAATAGAGTCCAAGGATGAATATGAAAACTCATCGAATACCCATAGGGTCTTTTTGACAATCCCCAAGATAATGTATGTTACTCAATCAATTATGTAAACATGTTTCTCTAAAATACCTGAAGCCGTAAGTTTAGTGATCTCTCAACAGCAGTCCAAGCTTCTGCTCTTCTAGCATTTGTTTCCTATCACAAAAAAGGGTTTAGAAAAAAAAAGAACAGTGGAAACCAGAAACAAAGTATAAAAGGAAACCAGACCTGCATAGCTTCAATCTGTCTCAAAAGTGGTCTAGTAGAATCAGGAACTTGCATGACCAACTCTTCACATCTACGCTCACTTTCCTGGAGACATTGATACGTAATTTTATATAAAAAACAAAACCCAGATGTCATTGATAACATCCAAATTTTATATGAAAAATGGTTATGTAACCATCGCAAACGCATGCGTTGAAGCGAGGCCGTTGATAACATTCAGGACCTTATGTAAGAAAACGAAGTCATTAAAAAATTAACATCGGAACGTTAATAGAAATAAGCACGTGACAACGAAAAAAAAACATTAATAAAATAAGCACGCACAAATTTGAATTTTGTAACATTATATTTTAGATGTAGTAAAAAAAGAAAAAGATTACAAAAATCAAAATGCTGAATCAACTATGTTTGTGCTTTGATGACTTGTACATTATGACGCACAACTCCTCTTTGAATCAAATTTATACCGAATTGTAGATAAAAATAAGCACGTCGTAATGGTATATTGTACAATTTATAAAACATTAGTTTTCAAAGTTATAAGAGAAAAACAAAAAAGAAATGTTGAATAGACCAAAAAACCAAATAGATAAGTAGAGTGTATAAAATGTACCTATAACTAAATCTGAGGGGGCCAAAAAGTAAGTTTTCATAATTTAAAACAAAAATTTAGTTTAATAAAAGACTTTAAGATTTCAAAAGCAATAGGTGTTTGTACCTTATGCATATTGCTTAGCAATATGGTAATTGTATGTTATTCAATGTCTAACGAATTAAGTTAAGGAAGTGGACTAATATTTAACTTGAACATAGATGGTCTTTAATTGCAGCCAAACGTTGAATAACCACATAACTGTAAGCAAAACTTGTTTCTCGAAACATTAAGAAAAGCATATTGCAACTTCAAGTTACAATAATCAGATAACTAGTTATAAGACGCCAGTCCAAACACCCATAAGCCAAGAGTTAATGAATCATGGATGACTTGTGGTGATCCAATATAGAAAACATAAGATCCATATGATAAAAATAATAATTAAGGAAGCTGGCTGTACTTGGTATCGTTTTTGAAGGTCCTCAATGTCTCTCCTAAGCATATCCTCTCTAAAAACTGCCTGCAGAAATGAAACATGATAACTTTTACGAAATTACAAGAGGTGCTCATTTACTTACTGGTTGATTCAGGCTAATGTCAAATGAACTGATTAAAAAAATATTAGCTTAAAAGAAAAGGGGCTGAAAGTCAACTAAAGTGTTTTTTATTGCGTAAATGATAAATCCGCCTAAATCATTTTATTTATAAAAATTAGATTATTAATCAAACAAGATAGTTTTTGTAACCATTCAACATGCTAAACATCTATAAAAACATTATAAACTGTAAAATGAAGTGTTGGGGTCAACCTAACCTGTAGCAAAAAGTACCTGATTTTTACGCTGTAAATAATTTATTGAAAATTTGATTATTACTGGAATGATACAGTTGTTGGAGTCAGATTTGACTGCTAAATTTTCAAAAATTTGGACAAGAAATGCTTCGGGTCAATGCACCCAATTTCGATGAGTACAAAAAAAAACCCATTTTAACTGGAACCCTTTTGACCACCTCTAGTTATCTACCAAGCAATGCACGTAATTAATTTGTTTCAAACTGAAACCTGCTGCTCAGTTCTGCTTAGGGTTTGTCTCAACTCTTCTAGGGTCTGAACTAGCGTAACTTCACGTTCCTCGGCCACTTTTAGGCGGCTTTCAACTTCAGTTTTGGCTTCACTGTTTGCTCGGGCCTCAGCTAACGCTTCAGCTTCTTTAGCAGCATTCAATGCGTTTGTATAATATTCTTTTTGTGTGGCAAGTTCAGCCTGATTTTTCTCTATTGTTAATTGCAACAGTTTCTCCGTAGCTGCTTTATCCCTCCTTATACTCTCTACTTTACTCTCTTCAACCTAGAAAGTAGCTAGAAAGGTTAACTGCATTAACAACAGTATGAGATAAAAGAATAATGTGCAAGAAACATGGAAATGTTTGAAAAAGGTAGATGTAGCTGAAAAGTGTTATGTGACATATAAGGACACATAAATGTTTATTAGGTATGGATATTGTGAAAGGGAGTTTTGGCATTTTTGAAATATAAAAGCTTAAGCATAACCATGATTTTACTATATTCACCTTAGTTTTTTTAATAATAAAAGTTTAAGCTATCTAAAGCCCCTAAAAGTTTTGAGCCAAACATCACTATTAATTTATTATATTCACCTTAGCTATCTCCTTTGTTCTTTGCTGTGCTGGTTCAGAGCACTAAAGATTAGGATGGAAATTTCAAGCCCATATATGAAAACGAGTCAACTTGGATATTTTCTTATTAACAGGTCAAATGTAGAAAGCTAACTAAAAGTAAAATGGGTTAGATAGATGCCACTTAAAGTGTACTCAAATGCTTACAATGTCCCAGATCATTTATTCACAAGAAACTATCTTCTTGTTTTGAAAATATAGATCTTGTAATCATATGTTTATTATATTAATTACTTACAAAACACAAACATAAACAAGAAAGTGTTCCGGCGTTGCCCTAACCCATTTTGACCCGCACATTAAAGCTGCCTGTTTGACCCGAAACCATGTTTGCCTGTTACCCAATCAGCCCCTTTGCTACCTCTACTAAAAGAGGACCACTCATAATCTAACAGTTCAATTGTCATATGTTTTTTCATAGATATAAGCTAGTATGTACTAAAGTAGTGAAATGCTTTCGAAATTGGAAGATTTTTGTAGACATTTAAATCATAAACCTTCAAAACCATTAATTAAAAAAGCTAGATTATTATTGAATAGATATAGTTTTATGTATTACATTTGGCACACTAATGTTTTTAAAAAGTTCTTCTGGCCAAAAAGCATTGCCGGAGTTAACCTGTTTCAAACTATACCAAAAATTACACGTCCCGTCCATTTCGCCACCTCTAACTATATATTAACCATTAAGCAGGAGAAATTACCTGTAGTTTGGCCATCAATCCTTTCTTCTCTTCTTCAAGCTCCCTGATCTAGCTTTCACACAGATAAATTCTTTATGATATATAGAGGAACAGTTTCAGCTATTAAACATAAAAGACAATACTATCTATATTTTTATATTTTAATTCTTAGAACGACGTAATAGCATCTGTATTGCATACCTGTGCCCGCAATTTCCTAATCTGAGATTCTTGAGCAGCTTGTTTCTTTGAAAGCGCCTCGCCTAAATTTGAAAAAAGGGATTATCACCATCATTTGTATCATAGAATCATGGGAAGTTATTACCTTAATAATTTAAAATAATTTATTACCTTCTGCCATAATTTGAGTAATTATTTCATCTTTTTCTTTCAGAAGAGCAGCAGCATCACTTTTTTTATTTTGCTCTCTACGTAATGTATCCCTTTCCTTCGTTAGAGCATAAACCTGTAGAAAAATTTAGAGTTGCAATACATCAAATAGAATAAGTACATTAGCAGCACTAATTTTATGCTTCCAAAAACTGATGTTACATGTACCCTGTGATTTGCATAAAACCTCCTGCAGGGGTGTCTGAATCTGCTTATTTTAGAATGAAACAAGTTGTTGCAACAAGCAGTTTGAGATTGCTTATGTCAAAGTGATTATTCTTGGTAAATTCAAAATAACAAGTTTATGAAATAACAGATTGACTTAATTTTGTGATCATATTTGAGCCGCTGCTTATTTAATTGACATTTTTTGACAAAAGTGTTACGCACCAAAAAGTTACCCATGTAACCTGTCCATTTTGCCACCTCTAAGAAATCCTTAGCTCAGCAAGATTCAAAGAATAAGAACTCTGGGAAGATGCAAACAGATTTTTTTGACATGCTTTGAAGATCTCTCTTACTATGATACTAAAACGAAAAATCCATGATATTAAACATAACTTTTTAAATATTAAAACTGAATACCTTTCTTTCAAGAGTTGGGACCCTTTGATGATACTCTTCTCGTAGAGACTCAATATCTGCTTCAGTTGATTTTCTCTGTTTAGTCATATGAAGAAAAAAAGAGATCAGAAAGAGGATAAGAAAGGATGGGTTAAAAGCCATCAATGAGTAACAAAAATGCATAAAAACCTCCCAACTTTTTTATTTCACAAATCAGATTAGCATTATAAAAATAAAGAATCATAATTATACTTAACACAATAACTATTTATATAACTAAAGAAAGATAAGATAAAAAAAGTATCTTGCTCGCCTGACCTGGCCCATTTATACCCATACCAAAATTTACCTATTTTGACCCTCACATACCAAAAGGTAGATGCCAATTCATCTCTTTTGACCCACTCATTTTTAAAGCACGTAACCAGAAACCTTATTTCTGGCAGCACGTCCTCTCTAGATGTATGTGTTATTAACTTAATTCATGAAATAGATAAAATTTTATAACAGACATGAAGAAACAGTCTGAAAAGAAAAATCGAGAAAGTTTTAAAATAGTAACATTTAAACTCTGTTAGTGTTGAAAGTAACGGGTCACAACTGACATGCACAGCTATATGCGAGTATGTGGATTTATATAAGGTATTCATAATTCATATACTTTTGGCAATAATGACTAACTGAACTACCCTCTGATCCTCAACTATAGACTTCAGCTGCTCATTCTCATGCATCAGCTTTGCAATTCATCAGCTTTTGCCTGTTAACAGATTATAATGATAATGATAATATTAATATTAATAATAGATAAAAAACAAATGTTGCAAAGAAAATAAATTCTCCAAGATACAGAAGCAAATATTAACATTTTAACCAATTAAAGAAACAAATTAGAAAACTAAAAGCTGTTTTCAACAAATGATACAATATAAAAGCATCACGATGATGACAAAAAGATTGACTTCACAGTACTGCATTCAATTATAATTAAAATAACTTATTAAAATCCATACTAGCTCAAGGATGAAGCTAATTTAACCCAGCCTATAATATAACAATGCGCTTATTGCCCAATGGTACATGCAAAAATTCCCATAGACATGTTTATTTATTATAAATATAACTAATAAATATGGACTTTGGACAAACAAAAGATGATCTCCCTATAATCTATTATAACATTTGACTAGACACATAGCAATCACAATGTCAATTGCATCTAAAAGAATTGAGTCAGTCTCGTTTTAGGCAAGAACTTAAACTAGGGCTGCCAAGGAGATTCTTATATGATAACAGTTTAACGATCACAAGATACAATAAATAGCACATACTTCTCGTTTAATGAAACAACATATAATCTAAGAAGATTCCAGTACTAAATTTTCCTTGAATTATCATATCATTGATTCTAAGTAATTTCCCATGCTCTTCTTCTGTTATACAGACTGTATACAAACAAATTATACTATGTAATTCTGGTCCAATTTTCATTTCAGGTAACCAATACTTTTACCCCAGAAAAGGTCATCAGAGAGTTTCAAAATCAATTATGTAAGCTATTACCTAAGCTAAACCAGTCTCCAGGTATCACTTTGAAAAAAGTCAAAACGATCACAGTAACACATCAGCTGCCACATCATGTGAGCGAGGTAACCATGTCAGATTACCTAAGTCAGAATTTTTAAAAGTGGGTTACCTTAAATCAAAATTTTTGAAACTTCGATAGTTTATAAAAGCCTATATTAAAATAAAACTTTTACCAAAGTTCATTCCCTTTTATGTGCTTAGCCCTAAATAGATTATAGACATACCAACTTTTCAAGTCTTAAGATAACTTTATATCTAGGTCTTTCAATGTTCTTTTTTCAGGGCTGACCTAGTAAAAGAGTCAACCCAGAATACCAACTTTCATAAGCTAAAAGTACAAAATATAATACCTGAGCTTGTCGTGCAGCCCCTAAAAGTGCAGTCTCCATCATTTTCATCTCCCGGGTCACCTTCTCCAGTTCAGCCATAGAATTTGAATCGTCCTTCTTCGAAGCTAGTTCAGAGACATCATCTAAATTTTGTAACAAATGCAGTTGGCCTTCTTCAGCAACTTTAATTTCCTCACGTGCGACAGATTGACCTTCCTCAAGCTCAGACAAACTTCCAGTTTGACCATCAGATGAGGGTTTCACTACTTCAACTGCAAAAATGGATTCTTCATGTGAAGCCTCCTCTGACTTCAAATCAGTAGCATGGTGCAATTCTTTTAGCTCAGAGGTACCCACAGCTTGGTCAACGTAATCGGTTGACTCGTCTTGTATTGGTTCAGACTTTTTTAAAGAACCAACTTCTGAGTCATCCCTGCTTACAACACTGCCCACAAACTCTGAAATCTCAGCACGATCCTCACTTAATTCTGCTTGTGAATCAACTTCAGCAGCAATGGTAGTTGGCTCATCAGGAATTGCAAATTTTGATTTTTCAGCAACATTTTCGGCAGTATCAGAAGATGCAACATTTGTTTCTGGGGGTTTGTCAGCAACATCTGAATTCTCACTTTTAACAATATTCATTTCCAGAGGTTTTTCAGAAACATCTATTTCCAAGGGATGATTTTCATGCTCTTCATGCTCTAGAGTTTCTACATTTTCTTCTCTAACAAAATTGGGCGAATTATCAGCTTCGGGCTCTTCTTTTTCTTTAGAAGAAGATGAAGATTGAGGGCCTGAAGATTCAACTTTTTCCATGGATTCAGCAGTGCCATCCTCACCTTTTTGTCCCATTAAAGACATTATGTCAGTGGGCCATGACCCTGAAGCTAATAGCAATCAATAAATACACTTAGTATCGTAAAAGTAAGGGGGAAACATTGGCATCACCTCTCTTAACATGATTGGTTTAACAACAGTTCAATATCACAGTCAATAAGATGTTCACATGAAAACAGATATTTACCCATCGTTGTTTTTGGTATAATGTATGTGGAGGCCACCAAAGTATTCAACATCTTTTCCTTAAGGCCACCCACATATTGAAAGAGTTTAAAGGCCATCCCACAATGTATCTATTTTCATTTATACCAATTCTGGCAAATGTATACCAATTCAGGAAAAATGTTCTGTTAATATGTGGGAGGCAGGAGACATGTTTTGCCATTTGTGAGTCTGTGACTCAATATTTCTAGTAGAAATCAAGAATACAGACTTATTGCTGCACTCATGTCAAAAGATATCTCAAGGCTAGATTTTTCCTTACCCTTGAAAAAAGAGAGAATATTATGCAATATAAATTTCGCATCAAAATAGACTTGGTTATGGTTTTCCTTGTCATTAAAGTGTTGGTATTCTACAATTATAATATGTTGCTTCTTCTTTTGGTTTAAGATGTTAATCTTTTATACTCCGCTGCCCCCATGAACTTGTAGTTACTTCTTTCATGAGATTTCCCATAAATATTGCAATGTTCCCTTGTTTGGAAACTTATAAAATCAAAAATAGACATTCGCCCAGAGTCACAATCTCAATTAGAAATAAATAGTGATTGATTTGGTCCACAAACTCCACTTACGTTGTCACTAGTGGAAGTTATTTATGAAATTCGACTAATCGAACAGCCTGCTTTTCAACATTGCAGTATCTGTAGGGCAAGAGAATACTTGTTTTAAATGCTTCCTAATTTGGTCTTACTTGCTGGTACTTTTATGTGGATTTAATACCAGGAACTCTACATATTCAACAACAAACC
Organism: Flaveria sonorensis; assembly: GCA_025506505.1. Taxonomy (NCBI): domain Eukaryota; kingdom Viridiplantae; phylum Streptophyta; class Magnoliopsida; order Asterales; family Asteraceae; genus Flaveria; species Flaveria sonorensis. Next base: position 12,144,599 of record CM046436.1, read on the forward strand.
ATTCAGATTTAACTTCTTGTTTCAGTTTTCAGTGCTCCAGATTTATTATGGTGATTTCATTGACGTTAACATACGCAATCCAATCATTCAAAAAACTAGTCCAGAGTTAAATGGGACCATTCGTTACAACAAACACACAATCAGATGAAATAACTAGGCATGCAGCAAAATAATCAATCCCAGAAACAAATGACTCCAATGATTATGCTCCATTTGCTTACTGTACAACATTCTATCTTCTCAGTGCAGTATAAAACTGCAATGAGAATAAAAATCGATTCCATTGTAAGTTTATAACGACAAGATATATCAAGCAAAGGTGAGTACCTTCAGTAGTTGAAGAAGCACTAGCACTAGCCTTGTCTTCAAACCCAAGAGCACTGTCAAAATTCTTCTCGATGTTCTTCACGCTCTCACTGAACTTATTAACCGCTCCAGCCAAATCCGGAAAGTTCCCCAACGAAACCTTCCCACCAAACCACGCCATCTCCTAATATACAACTCAAATCTCCCAAATCCCTCAGACTAACAGGATCAACTTCATAAGAAAACTCACACACTGAGATTCAAATTCAAAATCAAATTAACCAACAATCAGCATCAACTTGCACAAATTGCACAATTAAACTAAATTCTAGGCATTAGGATTGACGCCACAATAGATCTACAACTTCGCGGATTCAATTATTCAAATTGTGAACTATATAGATTCCAGATACATACCTTGCTTATTCTGCTCAATGATTCTCTGCGGATTTGTGTGTTGACTGCTGTTGATCAGCCTTTGTGAAGAAAACCTCGAACAATTCGACGAAAGTTAACCTGGAGAAGAATTATAAGTAGTTCAAAACTCAGATTGGTGTAAGGAAGACGATTGAGCAGAAATCGAGTGCAAAAATAGGGTGTGTCGACGGCTATGAAGTGAAATTCAGGTATCGTGAAGGGCTCAGGCTCCGGTTCCGTTGCACCGGTGAATCGGTGATTGACGTCTTATTGCAATAATAATCACGGGTGTGGGCCTGTAAAACCCGAGTGACCAAATCGGACGGTCCGAACCGGAATAAACAATGTTTAGTTGGGCTATTTTGTCCGGGCTCATGGATCATGATTGAGTCCACGAAAATGCTAGGTGAGTAATGAGTTGGAGCCTTTTGAGATGTAAATAAAATCTCGCAACCTGAACCAGAGTGGGTATTAAAACAAGTTTTGCAAGAACCTGTACGGGTTGAACTAGTATTATCGGTTTGTGAAGTATCATGACTTGAACCGGTTTAACTCGATCTGAACTATAAAGTCTACCGGAGTCAGTATTGAAACCAATTTTACAAGAACTTGTTAGGGTTGAACCCGAACCACTGGTTTGTAAGTTGTTTTGTTTGAACCAGTTTAACCCGAATCGAACCGGAAAAGGGCATTTTAACATGAAATCAAATCGGTCACTTCTTGTTTCGAAAATCGGTTCCTAACCCAAACGATTCATCAAGAACCGACTTTGACTTTCGTTGATCTAAAACAAAACCTTTTTGGAAGCGGAATCAAACGGAAAATAAACCGTTTGTACACCTCTAGGGTGTGTAAATACTAAAAACCATCTAAATTCTTGATCAAATGAAACTGGGATTAACCCTAGATTGATCATCAATGATCTATGTCTCGGTCCATACTGTGAAAAAATTTGGATTAACAGAGATCTTATAACGACGATGAGTGGGTTGTAATTGAGATTGTGTGGCTATAAACATCCTGATACGTAGAGTCTTTACAAAGGATATGTAAAAGTGTAACTTGTATCAAATAATATCATGTGAACTTATAGATTGACTTTTGTGCTTTAAGGCATCATAAATTGATATTCCCATGGAAATGGGCTTGAGAATATAGTGGATATGACCAAAACCAATTAATTAACAATACCATCAGTCTTAGAGGCTGTTTGGTAACATCTGATTGAATAAGTGTTGAACCAGTAAGAGGTCTGAACCAATAAATATGTTTGATTGTAAAAGAAAAATTAATAAAATAAAATAAAATAAAACAAAATAAAAACATCACCCACAGGCCACAACCCTACGATCAAACCCCCATTCACCCTGCGATCTTCTCCCTCACCCCACAACCCCCAAACCCTAGACCACCACCACCCCAAATTCCCCGCAATCAAAGCCCACCGTCGCCGACCACCGCCGTCGAAACACCACCCATCAAACACCGCCGCCCCGCCGACGAAAACATCCGCCAAAAAGCCCACCGTCGCCGACCACCGCCCTCGCCGTCACAGACCGCCACCGCCCTCGCCGTCGCAGACCGCTACACCCGTGGCCATCGCCATCGCAGACCGATTTCACGTCTGACTCGGGTCAGATGTTGGTTTAGATCTGACCGAATAAGGGGTTCGGTCAGACCTCATCTCTGGTAAGATGCAAGCAACCAAACAAACCACGTCTGATCGAGTCAGACTTGCAAGTCTGACCGGGGTCAGTCAAATCCAACCAAACAGCCCCTTAATCAGATTATCATATGAGTGGCATGATTTTGGGGTGGAAAGATGAAATGATTATTTCTTTTTCGTCACAAAAATATTTCTTTGATGTTGTTATTGGTAGTGAAAACCTAAACAAGAAGCTTGTATGAATGAAAATAAAACAGAAGCATAAAATGTGAGCACACAAAAAGAGGGAGTGATAACGAGAGAGATGGAGCATCAGCGAGAGGAAGGGTGTTTATAGCGAGACTTGTACGAGTGAGGGAAAGAGTGGAGACGAAGAAGTGAGTTGGGAGATGTACAATTAGGTGGTGTTGTTTGAGAACCAAAACACATGCTGAAAAACTAAACGATTGTATCATGTGTAAATTAATTAATATATATTTAGGGTATTTTCTTAGTTCAAATGATTATTTGGGTAATTGTATAGGTCTAAGATGGTTAATTAAGTGAGTTTATTTACTTTGGTTTTTCATATTTTTTGGATAAAAGTAAAATGACGCTCATGAGTCACGGACAAGGAGGCCACAAATTTGTCGTCGTACACACGCGAAGACCTATCATTGGGCATTAACATGTTTTTGTTTTATGTTGAGAACACATTGTTTTCAAAAGTTAATTACAATACCTTTAATTATAAAGTTAAAAAATTTCTATTTATATCATACTGTTATCCGGTATGTTTTACAAATTGACTGAAATTTTACTTTCCTATAAATGCAGTCGTGTCGTGTCGAACTCCTAACCACTTTATCATAAGCCTCGTTTTAAATATAAAATCTCGATAATGAAGTATTTTTTGGTTCTTAATGTAATTTTCTAATATAAAAAGAATTGTATTCTTTAAATTTTCATATGACTTTCATGTAAAATTGTAAAATTATGATGTTTGCAAGGACAACTTAATCATTTTGTAGGTCTTAAGTGAAGTAAAAAAGTGAAATCGTTTATTCAAGATTAAATTTTTACCAAAGAATAATAAGAACAAACAAATTCAAGAATGGAATAACTCTTCGGATTTTTATAACCAACTTGTTATCGGGCCATCGGGAATTAGTAGTCCAACATTTATAAACTTAATATTTTTCTATTGTGTTCAACAAGTTTTTCTATAAGAAATAATAACATCAAATGCTAAGTTACCAAATAAGTTATGTAATTTCAATTTATCTAAAAAACTCATATTATGACAAGGTGAACAATTAACATAGATTTCACAACAGCCATGTTCGTCTATAATTACGCAATCTAAATCCAAATCCCACAAATCTATAATTGTGCAGAGCCAACTCGATATGATGGGTGCCCAAATAGGATTCTAAAATTGAGGCATGTTTCGTAAAATATATATTTTTTCTTTAATACTCAACACATGAAGATATTATTAAACACTTGTATTGTAAATGATTATTTCAAAAAACACGTAATCACAAATATTAGAGTTGGGGTTTAAGTGAAAGAAATTTTTCTAAATATTGATTATTTGCTCTCATATATATTGACAAGACAAAAATATTTACAGAACCATATTCAAATAATTGTAAAATGATGTACGATTTCGTATATAATTAAGAAAATCGAAGGGAGAAATATTAGAGCTCTAGGCTAAGACTTTTTATTTTATATAGTCGATCCACCCAAGATGTTTGGATATCTATTTCAAAAGTGATTATGTGATAATAACACATTTTGTAAGGTAAAAAGATGAATTATGGATAATACACATGATAAATAAAAAATAAATATAAATGAAGATGAACAACTTGAATTTTATTCACACTAAACACAAAAAAACATTCATTGTCACAGATCATGACCTAGAGTTAAACTTGTTACAGTTACAAGTTTCTCGTGTTCGAGGCCAATCACCAACATAATCAAAACCGAATCATGGTACACAAATTTACATTGTGTGCATATAAACTCTTTCTTATAATCATATGTCACAAATTATTGGCCGATAATATCAGATAACGACTTCTTGATGATTTCAGCCAACTCTTTTCTGCAAAGCAATAACATACAATTAAAGCGAACATTAACCAATACTCCTCTTGAGTCTTCGCACAGGTTTAGGACGACCGGTCTGTAAAAGAGCCCGGTCATGAAGTTCGATCCTAGAGTCGTTCGGGACCGGCTTAAGCCTGATCCTACACTTGTAAAAAGGCTCTGGTTTCGGTTTATGGTTCCAATGTGCCCTAATCATGCTCAATCCTACCCTTTTTTGCTTATTTTTAATTATTTTGTTTACATGTTTAATTGATATATTTTTAAATATAATAAAAAAATGTTTATAAGTGAAACAATATGTCACAAATTAACAAATATAAATTAAGCCGTGCCGAAGAAACCATGCCTTTATGATAGGACTTTTCGACTTAACCCGTCTAACAGTATTAGGAGCTTTAGTTCGTTGGGGTTAAACTCGATCAAATATTACGACCTATATGCAACTTTTGGGCTTAAACAGGCCTGGCTTTTACAGGCTAAGCCCAAGAACAATTGTGCATCTATACACTTTCCCAGATTTGTTTTATTAGAACACGTCGGTCAAAACCGAATTTCCCACCAGAGAGTTTCAAATTCTAATTAATTTCTTGTTGTAACTTACCAAAGTAATGGTCAATATCCCAACTTATTTAGTTCCTTGATTATAGCTTATTAGTTCGTAGTCAATAGCTCCATTCTTGTATATATGTAAATCTTTGATCAATGACAATATACAAGTTTGATACTTTTATATGGTATGAGCCAGGTTTTGCAAAACTTTAACACAACCACCATCTCTTCCATGCCGATAATACTATTACCACCACCGTTGTGACCGCCGGCACCACAGCCACATTCGGTCACCATGGTCAACTTCCCTTCCTCTCTAAAACTCATTTCTACCAATTACCTTAGTTGAAAAACCCAACTAGAAGCCATCCTCCAAGGTTTGGACCTATACAAATTTATTGATGGTTCACACCTTGATCCTCCTCCAACCCGCAACACCGATGGCTCCACCATTCCACATGCCGACTATCCCACCTGGTACCGCCAAGACCGACTCCTATTCGGTGCCATTGTCGGCAGCCTTTCCGCCGAGATCGTTCCCCTCATCACCAATGCTAAAACTTCACTTGATGCTTGTAAAATCTTGCATCACCCATGCCTCCCATCCCGAGGACACATCAAACAACTTCAACATCACCTCTAAAAATCCATTAAAACTCCTGACAACAAACTATCCAATTTTATGCAATCCATAAAAATACTTGTTGATGAATTAGCTATCCTTGGGAAACCCATGGATCCCGAGGATGTTTCGGACATTATCCTTCAAGGCCTAGACCCCAAAACATACAAACCCGTGATTGAATCATTCACGCTCATGATAATCCCATCTCCTTTCATGAACTACATGAAAAACTCATTAACCACGAGCTTTCTATCTCCCAAACCCACCC